>JAQPPZ010002311.1:3340000-3399281 GCA_028583015.1 Wollemia nobilis | reverse complement strand
ACTAGGGTGCTCTGTAGCCCCTCTATCCTCTTGGTCCTATCCTATTAGATTAGGTCCATATCCCTATGCAAAGACACTACCTATGCTTGTAGTGCCTCTATATCTCTCTTTATATTGCTCTAATTCATGGCCCTTCTTAGGCTAGCTGCTACTGATGTGGAGGTCTATCCTATCCCTCTAGTTAGTAGTGTCCCAATTGGTATAGAAGCAACTCCAACTATCCTTACCTCCTTGATCTCAACTGAGATAGTGTCCCAATTGGTATAGAGGCAACTCCAGCTATCCTTACCTCCTTGATCCTAGCCTACCTCTACTATGGGGTTTCCTGGCCTAGTTACACCCACTCTATGGCTCATCGACTGACCTCTAATAATTCTCACCACATGCCTAGGCTCATCACTTAGTACCTCTATACTAACACTAGATGGGAGATACTCTAGGGCATGACACCCCTATACCACCTCTGGTATTCGAAGACCACTCTGACATCATCCACCTTGGAATCCACATAAGGTGGATCATCTAGATCCTCCTCTACCTACCTTACCACATTGAGATCTCCCCTGATTCTTTATGGGTCTCGATACACTCTCCTATATTTGTAGTCACCTAAGTGTGATATCCCTTGCAAGATCCTAAAATACCATTGGACCCTATTGAACTGATACAACTCTAGCTCTCCCTTATCTATAGAGAGCCACCTGATCCTTCTAACCTAATATAGCTCCTTCACATCCTTAATTCATCTAAGGTGTAGATGTTATGGTTGCTATATTATCTTTTCCTTTGTTAACTCATCTATCACCTGCCTCCCTAGTGGTAGGATCTTGACATACGTCCTCTGGATCCACTTATGTGATCTGGTCAACCTATATGTTGTTGGTCGCTTTAGGTTGAGAAATGGTCCTAGTAGTTCAGAAGCTCTTTAGATAACTATGTGCTCCTAACACCACACATAGAGAAAATTTTTATAGACTATCCCTTCCTACCTCTTGTACATGATATTATATAATATCTTGCATAAGCAGGCCAAAATATATGAACCCCATGAGAATCACACCCATTGATCTCGCATGTCTACCACTACTCCCACCATCGCCCATGGTAGATGTCACCTACTCATGTGGCACATAAACAACCCTACAAACACCCCACAAATCATGGTCATCATTATATTAGCTCCATAATGTCCCACCATCTCATCGATCGAGATGATGCTCTCTCAAACCTAGTGATTCCAATCTTCTGATAATCTCTGTAAGGTAGTCAATTGCCCTCATGCTCTGTAAACTACCCTCCCCTTTATGGGGATGCACAAGATGCACCACACATCCTCTAGTTTTATGATCATATCCCCTATGGGTAATTAAAATTTTGATGTCTCTGGGTACTACCTCTCTGCCAACACTGTTAGTAGTGCTCTTTTTGCCTCAACTCAAGGCATATTTGCTAAGTGGTGTAACCCCACTACCTCTAGAATATCTCTCTCGATCTTCTTTAGTGCTCATAGCTTCACCTCTAACGAGATCAGTCTCCACTCACAAATCTCTAGTACATCATGTTGTATCCACAAACATAATCAAATTCACATCACTTTTTTACTCAAAAAAAAAATTCTCTAAAATCTAAAAATTTAAAAACCTTTAAATTAAATATGAGTGTTTTTCTTCTCTTTGCTTTCTTGCTTGCCCTTATTTTTCTCTACTATGAAATTACACTTGCCTAGACCTAGATGTGATTTCATCCATCATTCCTTTTATATGAAATCATGCCCCATCTTTTCAGGATGCAATTTTCTAAAATCGTGCCCCATGTTTTTGGAGTGCGATTTTATTGATCGTCATGAACTAGGGAAAAATTACGATCAGGCCATGAATTCGTACTTGGTTTGTGCACAATATTTTTGGTGGTGCTAGAGAAAATTTAAAAAGCAAGGAAATAAACCCTAATCATAATATAAAAGGGTAGGTTTTAGTCCTTACCTATGCTCGCTCCACTGCTATGCCAGCTTCATCCCTCACCATGGCTAAACGGTGTATAGGAAGTGTCATCCTCATGATTTCTCTAGAGCTCTTTTTCTCCTCCTTCATGTGATGAAAATAAATAAGAGTTTTCACCCTTTTGTCCTTTTGTGCCTATTTTTTTGCTTCTCTATCCTCTTTTCATCTATTTTTCTCCTCCCTTTCTTCTGAGTCTGCTTTTTTAGTTTTACAAATCTCAATATTCCTTCTAAAATTTGAGGGGTACCCTGGCTTGAGAGGTATTAATGTCCCCAATGCCTCAATTTGCATGTAAAATAATAATGTGTCAAGAATGACACCATTTTTGCACCACTCCTTTCTTCTAACTAAGCCACCCCTTTTTTATGTCTATCACCTTTGCCCATATGCGTCTACACCGTTCTTTGATGCATTTATTAGGCCATAAATGCATCAAATAGGGGGCCAAATGTAGACCCAAAAAATTGACCCACATGAGTGA
Organism: Wollemia nobilis; assembly: GCA_028583015.1. Taxonomy (NCBI): domain Eukaryota; kingdom Viridiplantae; phylum Streptophyta; class Pinopsida; order Araucariales; family Araucariaceae; genus Wollemia; species Wollemia nobilis. Next base: position 3,396,800 of record JAQPPZ010002311.1, on the reverse strand, counting down.
GCAATTTTATTTAGATCCTTAAGGATACCCTCCAACTTGCCCTAAATAAGTTTGGACCTCCCTTCCCCCTTTTTCCCCCCTTTTTTCCCTCTTTATGCAAAATTGTGGTCGGCCTCTATGGGGCACAATTTCGCATAGTTGGGGTTTTCTCCTATAAAACCCTAATTTTCAAATTTGATCTTTTTGAGGTAATATTTTCTTGGTTTTCTGACTCATTTCTCTTTCCAATCCCTTAGAAAAGGAGGGTTTAAAGTTTTTTCCCCCAATGATTTCAATCCAAGTTCTATTTTTCTTGAGGTCTTCTCTTCTGCAAACAAGCTAACTCGCAAGTTGACAAGTTCTCATTGTTTAAGTGATTGATATATTCTATTGAGGCTCTATTTTAGAAAGGATGTTTCACTATATTATTTGTGAGTTTTCTAACTTAGGTGGACAAGTGTTGAAGCCCTAAGGAGGATTTTTGCTACTTGGAGGGCTTCATTCTTGGATCTACTTTTTTGCTACTGCCAAGTTGTTTTTATACTTCTGCATTTGGATATTAGTTAGATTTTTACTTCACATTAATTTGCCTACATTATTTGAGGGTTTTTCTCCTCTTCTATGATATTGTGCTTGATAATTTTGGGGTACAATTTTGCTATTTTGCAAAATTAGGATCACTCCATATGAGGTGTGATTTTTCATAGGCTAGGATTGGGGGCAATCTGATACTATCAAATCCTAGGTTTGTGTTTAATGTTGAATTCTGATCATAATATCATATTATGTATTTTGTTTATCCTATTGTGCTACTAAATTTTATTTTATCCATTCATCTTCCAAAGATTAACTTTTGCTTTTGTATTTCAAATGTTAGCTAAAAGGACCTAGGGGTCTTGAGTGTTGCACCTTCAAGTACAACCATACAATGCGCTAAGTAGGCCCCCTAATGTTAATTATATTTTTCAAGTGTTTTTGAAGTTATTTTTCAAAAATAAGAATCATGGGAAAATTGCTAAATGAAATATAACACTTGGATCAACCATTGGATAATGATAAGTGCCCTAATTAATCTTTAGGTTGTTTTTTGGGTGATTTCTATTTCTATAAAAACCCTAGATTAGATTTAAAAGGAAAATATTTAATGGATTTCTAGGCATTTGAAAGATAAACAACATTTAGTGTGCATTTAGAGTTTAACATTGTTTGTGCATCTTCCCTTGGACCCTTTCTTATAGGATTTAATTTTGCAATCCTAGTGTTAGATATCATTCAAAACAAAGAATCATTCTAGGGTTATCTCTTGTCTTCTTGCATCTTATTTTGCATTGTATTTTATCTTTCTTAGTTTAGCTATAGAAATACCAAACATAGATAATTATCTTAAACTAAACACATGAAACATAATCCACCCCCAGAATTGAAGCAAGTCCTAAAATTATTCCTAGTGAACCCTTCCCCCCACACTGAGTGTAGAGTTACAATGGCCACTATGGTCACCTCAAGGCTTCCCTGCAGATCTAGCCTTGAGAATCATACGTTGGTGTGTGGTTTTTCTCCTCTACACTAAGATAGGATAAAACACGTTAAAGGGGCCAAAATATGAGAGATAGGCATACCAAAACTACTTGGGAAGGCTAAATAGGTCAAGATAGGCCAAAATAAGACAACAAATTAGGATTGGTTAAGATATGCCAAATCGGGCAGGACAAGACAAAACATCCTAGAACGAGTTAGATGAGACAAGATGGATAAGAATAGGATAAAGAGGGTCAAATAGACCAAGATAAATTAAAACATGCCAAAATGAGTCAAGTGGGTCAAAATTGACTAACACATATCAAAATGGGCTACATAGATAGAGATACCAAAACATGTTAGAAGGGGTAAAATGGGTGCGATAAGCCAAAAATGTGCTGAAATGGGTTGGGTAGGCTAGGATAGGACTTAAGATGTCAAGACAAAGGGGATAAGCTATAACAAGCTAAAATGGGCATGATGAGATGGACCATACTAGGATAGGTTCAAAAGGTTGAAATTGGTGAGAATGGTTCATGCAGGCCAAAATGGGTAAAACTAGAATGAAACGAGTTGGGCAAGCCCAAACAAGCTAAAATAGGCCAAAAGAGATCAAAACGGGTAGGACTGGTTGGGCAAACTGAAATAGGTCGTAAGATACTAAAAAAGACAAAATAAGTCAAAACAAACTGGAATGGTCTAATGGGCCAGAAAGAGTCAAAACATATCAAAATATACTAAAATGGATTAAGAAAGCCAAAATGAATGAGAATGAACCAAAAATTATCCATAACATGCTAAAATAGTCAATATGGGCCAAAATATGCTAGGAAGGCTAGGCAGACCAAAATGGATTTAAATAAGTCAAGATGTGATAGATGGGCTAAATCAAATAGATGGATCATTTATTCTAGACATGCAATTTTTGGGCTACAATGGGTGGATGAATCGATGAATAGGTCAATCAAGAGAACAAGCAAGCTTGGATGGGATAGGAAATGAAAGAGTTGGGATAGGACGTTGAAGAACATAAGCTTGTACTAAGAGGGCGGTGAACAGTATAAGATCAAATTTTACTTTTCTTTCCCAAATAATATTATCCAATAATATCAATGGGAATATCAATTAGCAGTAATCAAAGCAATCCATAAATAATCACACACAAGAGAGACACAAATTTAATGTGGTTCACCCAATATGTGCTACTCCATACAGAAAATATTTCTACTAAATTTTCTCAACAATTCTTCTTGGGAATTGTAGACACCAAAATCCGGCCACTTGTAAGTCATCTATACCTTCCTGTTAGCCACGTGTCAGTCATCCACCTTCCCGCCATTATTTGGCCCAAATCCACACCTTCCCGCCATTATTTGGCCCAATTTCACCTTTCCCGCCATTTTTCATTCCCAAATTTATTTAAATTAATATTTATATATATATTTTAATATTTTAATATATTTTAATATATATATAAAGATACTTTAAGTGATTTAATCTGAGCCGTCCATCCTTCATTTAATCTCATCCGTCCATCCATCTTAATCCGTTTCACAACCTAGATTTATTCTCTACCCTTGGATCCACTTTAATCTTAGCCACACGTTCAAAGTGTCGTTAAAACCCTAAAGTGTGCCCTAAGAGTAGATTATAAATTGAGTCACCTTGATGGCTCAAACCCTATCTCTTTTCCTATCTCTCTTCTTTGTTATCTATCGGACTCTATCTCTTCTATTTCATCTAAATCTACCTATCCATCGCCGTCCCTTTTCGTCGCATCCATCGCTCGCTCGCCAACTTGCCGCCATCCCTTCGGCATTCTGCAGAATCCCCCATTCTTGTCGCAAGTGCCCGCGGGCGTTTACCCGTAGCCACAGACGCAGACCGGCGTCTGAAACCTCGATCCAGAAGCACGCGGGCGTTCAACGAGTGCACCAGGGCACCTTTCGTAGCCGATTTGACAGCCACATTACTTCCAGGTGCCGCCTGGTCTAGCCGCGTTAACAGAGAACAGGTATAAATTCTAAAGCAAGTAATATTTTTATGTATTAATCCGTTGTTGAATTCTGCATTCTATTTATTCATTTCTAGGGTTTTAAATTGTTTTGAGGGTTCACACAGTGGAGCCCTCATATTAGTTTCTAACTCTTCGATATTTTTAATGTGTGCAGGATTTTAATGGCAGATCCGATGTGTTGATAGCAACTGTTTAAGCTGGAGTGGTCCGAGCCAAAGGATACAACGAAGCCCACTCATTTTGTTGAGGTTAAGGATACATTCTTCGGAGACGCCACCATATTGTGCCAGCTAGGGTTTCGGAGAACCCTAGCACAAATTGTAATCTTGTATCACGAAAAGGGTTACGAGCCCTGTTGTACTCAAAAGGAGTTTTTAAACTCCATTGATTAATAAAAATCGTTTGTTTTGTACAATTGTGTTCTGTATTACTTTTTATCGTGATTTCTTTATCTTTTGTTTGGCGTTGTATCTTTAATCTACAAATGGCGATCACGGTGGGACCCCCTAGGGTTTCATGTTTTTAATACTTGCTTTACTGATCTATTCTTGTTTTTGTTTTATTTTGCAGGTTCTAAAAATCATGAAATTCGCTGTTCCAGTGAACTAGGGTTTCTGAGGAGTTTGCAGAAAACGCAGCAGACGCAGAGCGGCGTCTGGAAGTCCAATCCGAAACGCAGAGGTGCGTTTCAGCCTGCGCAGACTCCCTTGGGCGTTTGAAGGCAGTTTCACAGAGAAAGCGTAGGCTTCCGAGTAAGTGCGTTTTTTTTCTTTGTTAAACTGTACTTTTTACGTTTTTGGTTTTTCTGCTGTATTCTGTTTCTTTTTCAGATCATTGCTTTAAAATGAACAAAAACTAAGTAATCTGGAAAAGAATAGTTATTTTTAGTTACATTTTTCTGCATTGCATTATTGGTTGTTGCTTGCATAAAAAAAAAAATTTGCATACCTAGCTGCATATTAGAATAGCTACGAATTATCTGTTTTAGTTATCTAAGTAGGACTATTGATTGGATGTCAATAGTACTCCTGCCATTGGGTGATTCCAGGCAGAGAAGTGGACGAACCTTCCGGTTGCTCCTTTGATATCTGATATCATTGGTAGGCAGGGGTTTTAAACGGTGTACTCCACTTCTTCGGAGGAAATGGCATGTTTTCAGGTGGCCTCTTGCTTAGATCATTAGAACTTTTGATTTATAGCTTTGTATGTATACATTAGACAACTAAAACACTTAAAATAAAATTCACTGCATTTCATATTGCATTTAAAACAGTAATATCTGGATTTCATCACCAGGTATTGCTTGAAGTTTAGTGACGGTGGAATTCATCTCCATCCATTAAACTTCTGCCTTAGACACCATAGGTCACCCCCGAGCAAACTTGCTGGATTTCATCACCAGTAAGAATCTCGTTGTCCTTTCCTAGCCATAGTTTTTACCTTTTTTGTGAATAATTCAAGATTAGATCACATGCAAAACTCATAAACCGGACACTTAAAATTTACTGCAGATTAAGATCAGAAAATAATTAATTAACCGCAGGTAAGACATATTGGTTGAAACCTAGGTTGTGACTATTTTTTGATAATTTCTTTAGTGTAAATTTATCATTTAAGTTTTGCATTCTTCTTTTCTGAATTTGTTTAGATTTATTGCTTTATGGTCTTAACAAGGAATCAATCTAAAGTGTTAAATCTAAATAATCAAATGAGTAATTCATGGAACATCCCCACCACCAACATGACCACTTATCCTAGTGAATTTCAGGCAGGTTCGTCTGTAGGTCTTTCACGTCCTTCTACCGTCTATCGCATGGCCATGCCCATGGAGGAAGACAATTCCTGTCATATTACCCACATTGATATGGCCCAAGTGCAAACTCACTTAAGAGATGGCACTGGCTATGTCCTTGAGCCAATCCAAGATTCCCCTATGCAAGATTCTATTTTTCAGCAGGATATTGCATCAACCATACCCATTGGTTTCACTCAGGTCTACACTAACCCTTTTTTTGAGGCTAATGTTGTATCTGCTCATCCGGCTTCATCTCCAACATCTTCCCAGATGCTCAATTGTCCTCCTTTGGAGACAAATGTAGTGTCTTCCCGACCACTTTCTCCTCCATTTACCCGGGTGTACACCAATTCTCTCTATGAGGCTGGTGGAACCTCCTCTAGCCATGACCAATTTCAACCCTCTTCTTCCCAAACCATTTATGGTTTCACCCTACCTGGGGCACAATCTACTATTTCTTCCCAGGTACCGCCTACTTCAGCCACCTTCATTGCCCCTGCTATGCAGTCTCCTGTGACTACCATGGCAGCCTGCCCTCCACCTTCATCCAATCATCCCACCTCCCTTGGGTTAGAGATTAATAAGGTTAGGGAGTACCTCGACAAGTTGCTTCAGCAACAACAACAACAAAATGCTCAACCACCTGTCGTAGTAAATCCTACACCCCAACCAATTTCTACCCGACCCGACTTTTCTTAGCTCAGGCCCCACCTGGTACCCCAATCTTCGGTGGTGTCCATTCCTACCCCACCTTTCTCCCAACCCAGTCCAGTTCATCATTCACCCCAATCACCTTCTTTTCGGTATCATCCATACCAACAACCTGTCCATTCCACACCGCCTAATCCAGGCAATTTCATCCCATCTCATCATTTTTCCATTCCTCCATTGCATCATCATAATCATCAAACGAATCAAAATTTTCATGAAGATTCTCGACTCCATGCTATGCAACAACAGATTGACAACCTTATGCTCAACATGCCTGGCTCATCTAGTCAAAAACCTACGCTAAGGTCGTTGATCAATCAACCAATTCATCCTTCGGTACCTTCACCGCCATATCCGACTGATTTCACATTACCGAAGTTTGACAAATTTCGAGGAACTGAGGATCCTCATGAACATGTGAGCTCATTCATGCATGCCCGCTTTAGAATCCAAAATAATGACGCTCTTATGCTCGAACTTTTCCTCGGACATTAGGAGGGAGATGTTGTACAATGGTACAATCATTTACCTCACCATAGCATTTATGCTTACGAGCAATTGATTAATCTATTTTTAGAACGATTCTCCCTAAATGTACAAAGGAAAGTCTCATTGTCCGACTTATACAAGCTCAAGCAACATGACGATGAGACTGTTTATGACTTTGGAAACCGTTGGAGGGCTATCATTAATAAATTGCCATTCTCCCTACCAATGGAGGAGTTAACCAAAATGTTCACCCAGAGTTGTCTAAAACCTATCTCTTGGTTACTCCAATTACAACAATACGAGGACTTTTGAAGAGGCTTTGGCCCAAGCAAGTATCATAGAAGACATTAAAGTCCAAGAGGGTGTTTTAAAACCCCGTAGAAAAGAATGGCAACAAAAGGGCCAACAACGAAATAATAATTATGGCCAAAACAAACAAACACAGGCTAGTACAGACCTCAAATGTTAACCAAGTTAATCAAGTGGTGGCGAGCCAGCCCGTAATGGCTCAACAACAACAAGTAATGCAAAGTCAACCGCAACCAATTGCTTATCATGCGGTACCCGCCCCTCCTCAACCAGCTCCCAATCATCGGGCCAACCATGGAAACTCGACCTTGGCAAAATAATCGTCCCAAGCGACAGTTCACACCTTTAGATGAACCATATGCGGTCATATTCAATAAGTTATATAGCACAAATCAGTTAACTTTACCTGAGTTTAAACCTTTAGAACCATCTAGAAGGGGAAAGTATTACAAGGAGTACCTATTTTGTCCTTATCATAGGCAAAATGGGCACGATATCAATAATTGTACAACTTTCAAACATGTGATCCAAGATCTTATTGAGATTGGAGCCATTAAATTGGATAGCCCCTTAGCCCAACAAAATCAAAATCTTGGTGTATTTCAAACACCCCTTCCACATCGGGAGGAAGCTCCAACAACTTAGGGGGAGTAACTCAGGTAACTCCTCCTAATCAAGTCAACCATGTACAACAATACCAAGGTTTTGTGGGTACTATTAACGTAGTAACCCGGGGTCAAAGGGCGAACCAACCAAATCAGGCTGAACCACAGCCACCTGTACAAACCCCCAGTCCACCTCAGGTAACAGTGACCCAACGACGTGCTAGTACTTCTCAACAACCGCTAAATCATTCTACTCAACGCCAACGACCCATCATGTCATTGAGTAGCCGATTAACTACCAGTTTAAAAATGGCTTCTGCCAAGTTATCGATCTATGACCTCATTCAACAATCTCCCCCGCATAGAGAGGCATTAATGGAAATATTAAAGTCAATCGAGCTTCAAACTCAAGATACTAATGCCTTCAACAACTTTGTGGGGAGTATTCAAACATGCATGGAGCCCTCCATCACTTTCTATGATTTTGAAATCAAACCTATGTCAACAGAAAGTATAGATCCTCCACTGCATATCATGGCCAAGATCGATCACAAGCCATTCAAGAGAGTCTTAATTGACACCGGTTCCTCAATCAATATCATTACAACATCGGCGTTGAGTCATCTAAAGTTGTCGCCATCCCTTATCACAAAGTCGACTTTTACTCTTAAAGCATTCAATGATGCTTTATCTTCCACGGTTGGCACGGTTATCTTGCCCATTGAGGTAGGGGCCCGAACTTTGCATACCTTGTTTCACATCTTGGAAGGGTCCATGGCATACAATGTATTGCTTGGACGGCCTTGGCTTAGGGAGATGAGATGTGTCCCTTCTATACTGCATCAATGTCTGAAGTATGTATATGAGGGACAGGTTCATTGTGTACCTGCTAGACATTGAACCCTTCAAACATTGCAACTATGTCTCAAATCCTTATGAGATTGTGTTGCCATCCACTCATCTTTTCTTGACCCCATCTACTTCTTCTATACCATCTTCTTCTAAAGCTCCCATTCCTGAGGAGCTACCCATCATATCGCAACCATCTTCCTCTTCCGCTATTCCATCTCATTCACCACTTTCTTCATCTCCTAATCTTCCTTCTTCTTCATCAGTGACCACATGCACATGTGGCCATGACCAATCATCTCTTTCCACGTCATTACCCCATTCTTCTACACCTTCTTCAACATCACCTATTATTCCTCCATCTTCCCAACCATCACCAGCTGATGTTTCACAAGTTAGTGAAGCATCAACCCAACCAAATCCTTCCAATTCTTCTATCCCACATTCTTCTATTCCATCATCTAGTCTTTCTCCCTCCCAAGTCAAGGTCCATCTCACTGATGCAGGTATTGGTGAGTATGCCATTCAAGATGTCCACATCACACCGTTCAATGTGCAAACAGTTAAAGATTTTGGTCGTCCACATGACCAACATTTATCCATTGGATCGGTTTATAACATGGGTTCTATGCCAAATTCCATTAATTTTGTATATGGGGGAATAGAGTCATCTTCTAGTCCTACCACCATACTAGAACCTAAGCATCCAGTCCCCGCCAATATCGAAAGGATGGAGGGTTTTCCCTCTCGCTATTTCCAGAGACATAATTGGCAGCAATTTGGCCTAGGTCGCTACGAGCAAGGAGTAACTGAACGCATCGATATGCCATATCAGAGACCCACTGAGCGTTTTGGTCTGGGCTACCAACCACTTCCATCCCTTTCTTCTTTTGAACGAGCTTTTCAAAGCATTAATCTTAATTCAGAAGAAGAAATCCTCCACCCCGACGAATCCGAAGATGAAGCCTATGAAGAATTTGACGTCATGTCAAATGGTGATGAATCTGAAGAAGAGTCGGCGCCAATTGTTACCCTCATTGAACAAGACGAGTTTTATCTCCAATTGTTCCCTCTCCAAGAAGCCATCTTTCGCTTGTTTCTTCCACAAGAACGAGGTGAACCACCCCCTCCGCCACATCCATAAGCCATAATCCAAACCTGTATTATATGTATATACTAAAATAGTGGTTTTCACCACTACAAAAAAAAAAAAAAAAAACTCAAAAACTATGTTGTTTTGCATCTCAGGTCTTCCGAGGTCTTCACCGGTTTTCCCTTCCATTCCGCCCATCCTTTCTTCCATAAGTCGACAATGAATTTCGAAGACTTATTCACCCCGCTCCATAATCCATATGATCCGGATAAGCCTAAGAAATGTGTCTTTGGTGTTACCTCAGGCAAACTCCTAGGTTTTATTATCTCTAAACGAGGTATTGAGGTGGACCCAAACAAGGTCAAAGCCATTATGGAAATGTGTCCCCCAACTAATTTGAAGGAGTTGCGTAGTTTACAAGGAAAGATTAATTCAATCCGTCGCTTTATTGCACAACTTTCTGATAAATGTAGGCCATTTTGCCACCTACTACAAAAGGGGGTACAATTTTCATGGACAGATGAGTGTCAGAAAGCCTTTGATGACATCAAGCAGTACTTAGCGTCTCCGCCAGTCTTAGCTCCGCCTCGTCGAGATCCCTTCCTTGCGAATTTCTTTGCAGGAATTTATCGATGATGATACTGCTAGACAAGCACGTCTTGATCAACTCACACTCATAGATGAAAAATGAATCAATGCTTTAGAGCATTTGCGAGTTTATCAAGACCGATTGAAACGTGCTTACAATGCCAAAGTTCATCTAAGAGAATTTCAAGTAGGAGATCTTGTCCTTAAAGAGAATCAACAAAACACCAATGCATTGCCGCATCTTCGAGATAAATTCGCGGCTAATTGGTTAGGTCCATATATGGTCACCTGAAAGAGTGGGTAATGGAACTTATAGACTTGCCAATTTAGAGGGAGAGGAAGAACCCGAACCACTTAATGTTATACACTTGAGGGCATTCTACGCATAGTTTGAATTTTATATGTACATATATACATGGCTTGTACAACAAAAAAAAAAAAAAAAAAACAAATAAAATAAAAAGAATTTGCATTTCATTGTTAGTTGCATACATCTCATTCAAAAACATTGCATTTCATGTGCATACATCTCATTGAAAACCATAACATTTCATTTTCAGCCATAGTTGCATATCATGTTAGAGACCATTCTATCTTTTGGATATAAAATTTGGTCAAGCAAAAGTCATGTTGCCTTAATCAGGGGCACCTTCATAAAATCCATCAAACCGAATTGTCATTCGTACACCCATTTTCCATTTGCACATATTTACATTGCCAAAATGTTTTCAGTCACTCAGCCATTCCTAGTGTTTTAAGCAAACTTTGAAATGCATGTCAAAGTTCTCTAGGGCCATATCACAAATTACACTAAATAAAATCTTGAGTATTGGGAAATGATTTCAAAAGCGGTCTTGAACCTATCACATTTTCACATCTTAAAAACATCTTGTGTCAAAGAGAGATAACACCATCCTTGGGTTGTGCCTTGAAGTGAAAAGGGTAATCCTCGTTTGTCCTATCATGCAAACATAGTCCATAAAACAGTGGTTCTTACCACTATCACAAGCAATCACAAAATATAAATATAAACAGAGTAGTAAGGATAGGGTAAAATTCTCATCATACTTCGGTTGAGAATCCGATTCCCCAAAGCTCTAAGGAAATGAACATTTTTCACACACCACCGATCCCAAATAAGTTGTAAGGATCGTACTACTTGTCCAATCAGACGGATAGGTAGTCATCCCCAAGGCTTACAAAGGTCAAAAACAACATGGACTATGGAGTTAACCTTCACCGGGGCTATAGACGCTTGACTGGCGAGTGGAGTATACTCATTGCGTGGCGACATGTCTCTCCTCAAAAAGAGACCTCTGAATGCTCATACGGACAAACTAGCTTCGGGGTCTTCTCCATAACAGGGTTACCTAATTTATGCAAGATGAGGTTAATGAACACACTTGCACACACACAAGTTTTTGATTGCCTAGAGTCACTACCATGCTTCTGATTTGGTTAATGAACTCGCATGCACACACATTTGGTCCTAGTTGAATTAGGCAGTATTAGTAAGTTTGTTTGATACCACTAGCATGTTTGAGTCTTTGTAAAACAGTCTTACATATCACCCTCCATATCTTCTTCCATATTCATGTCATTCCATACGTCATCCATTCACAAGCCACCAAGTTCGGTGCCCCTGATTAAAAAATTATGATAACAGTTGGCTAAATCTAACTATCTAAAAATATGAGTGCTTCTTAGTGCATATTTCATTTACTTAGTCTTGCATTAATCATCCCTTAGTCTTGCATTAATCATCCATAGATTTGTATGTTATATACTTAGTCTCGCATTAATCATCTATAAGTTTGCATTCCATTCCATCACATATGCATCAAAAACATTAAAACATATAAAAACATGCATCACAAAAACATAGGCATTCACACAAAAGAGAGTAAAACACCAAATAAATAAAAGCCATGTATATATATATATGTATAAAGGACAAACTGTACGAGGAATGCCAAAAGGCTACAATATACAATAGAGCACCAAGGCTCATAAAGAGTGCATCTAAGCACTAAGCTAACCATCAAAAGAGGACCCCTGAGACCTAGTAGGAGCCCTAGACCTAGTGGTGTGTCTAGACTCACTACGCCTAGAGACAGAGGAGGATGGAGGATCAGGCAACACAATGTGATGCCTAAACAATGTGTCCTCCAGAGCCTCAATGTAACGAGTCCTAGACCTAAGCCTAGCTATGTCTATCCCGTGTCGTCGCTCCCGCTCCGCTAGCTCTGCCTGGAGTCTCGTCACCCTGTCATCCTGGGGCACCCTGGTCGCTCTATCCAAGTCCGCCTACAGCTGGGCCATCCTCTCCTCCTGAGCAGCTAACCGGGCATCCCGCTCTATCGCCTGTTGCTCCAGTCGAGCTATCCTCTCGTCCCAGGCAGCTAACATAGCATCACGCTCTGCTATCTGCTACTGCAGCTGCGTCAGCTCGTTCTCGTGCCCGCTAGGGGGTACCTCCCTAGCCTCTCCTGCGGCCTCTCCTAGGCCCTCTCCGCCATCCTCCCCGTCATCTTCGCTCCCCGGAGCCTACCGTGCCATCTTCCCCTTTCGCCTTCGACTGTCAGATCGAAGGCGGGGACCCTCCCTACGCTTGGGAACCTCCGCGGTTCCCTCGCCCTCTCCAGCCCCAGCCTCGGGCTCTCCGGCTCCACCAGCCACCAATGGTGGCTCCCACCTCGGCTCTGCGGCCATCCATGCTGCATACTCAGCTGTCACCCCGACGTCGTCCACGTCGGGGATCTCCATGTCCTCATCGTCCTCTATCGCCTCCCTCCACGGCTCGGCACATGACAAATCCCCCTCTGATCTGTGCCTCCGGTAGCGCACTGGCTCACCGGGGACATCCTGCCTCAATCCGACCTGGCGGAGTACTCGAGACATCTGTATGTACTCCGCCTCGCTATGGCCCCACCCCACTACCCATATAGCTTGTCGCACCCGTCTCAGGTGCTCTCCATCCTCGATCCACCTTGCCTCCCGCCAGGGCCTCCAAATGACTTGGGCATCTCTCAAGTCTGCCCATAATCTCCTATACCATTGCCCCGATCTCACGGGGCGGCTAGGTTGTCTCTCCTCCGCCACTGGCCATCTCCTACCATAAGCCTGGCTCATGTCCCAGTGAGCCCATGGCAACCCCTCCGGTCGAGCCACTCTGAAGTGCTCCCAGCCCCAGCACTGGAGAACCACACTGCAACCTAGGCCCTTTCGGCCCCGTCTTCGAACCTCATACAACTCCCGGTACACCTGCGCCAATAAAGCGGGCGCCCAGGCATACACTACCCTATTAGTGAGCATCTCGCTCACTACACCCATCAGGTTCCATGGGAACCTGCACCCGATGTTGTTCGGGGCCACAATGTTGGTCAACACGAACATCATCAGAGCCTCCACCGCTACCAACTCCTTGGCCGTATACATGGCCAAGTATGGGATCCCCCGCTCTCCGTCCGGATCTCCCTCCAGTCATCCCCAAACAACTTGGCCATCTCCGTGGCCCTATCTCATCCAACCTCCACCCGTGCCCCCTCCACGGGCACCTTGAGGATGCGGTATACATCCTCAAGCGTCACCGTCATCTCTCCAGTCGGGAGCTGGAACGTCCCCCGATCTGGATCCCACCTCTCGGCCAAAGCCGAGAGGTACCCCTCATCCGCCCGAACTACCTCCAACCGGGCTGCCTCCGCTAGCCCCACTGCCTCCAATATCTCCCAGTCTTCTTGGGACAATGACCTCCTCATCCCCGGAATGATAGGGGAGAATCGGTGTCGTGCCTCTAACACCCTAAGTTGCAAAACGACAACAAAAAATTTGTTAAAAAAAAAATTTCCAAAAAAAAAAAAACACATAATAAGTACTTGCTTAAATGAACAAATACCTCAGCTGGCTGCACTGGCGCGTCCGCTCCCACCTCCGCCATAGCTCCCGCGTGCTTCACAACTTCTCACTCCACTTCACTCCATTCCCCCAGACGCACTTCTCTCAAGCTCGAACGCACAAATGAGCGAAATTCTCTCTGAAATTGTTTAAATAGCTGGTTTTGGCGCCCTAAAATGCAGTGGGGCATTTCATGGCGCATTCAGACGCAGTGCTGCATTTGCAGAGCGCCTAAACACCGGCGGGCGTCTCTGCCACCCACAAATGCAGACCGGCGTTTGGTGTCAGTATTGAATAAAGGAACAAAACTTGCAAAATTGAAGCTTACCTCCTCCAAATTTCATCAAATTCCATTCATCCATTCTTCTTATCATAATAAAACATTTTGTGAAGGTTACAACAGTTTTGGACACAAATTTTGTCATTTCGCTCAAAAAGCGCATCATTCATCATTGTTTTACAAATTGGGTTAAAAATATTCAAAACCTTCACAAAATTAACCACATTCATCAATTCTTCTGATCTATCGTCAATTTCATTCATTCTTCTTTCATCATGCATATTTTTGCCAAATCAAATTAAAGTAAACCTCGTATCTAGTGGTATATTCTATCACCTTGGCGATTGCAGCGATTTGAATCCATGCAATTCGATAAGAGGATTAAACCACCATAAGGACACTTACCATTTATCATCATCAATTATTTCACTTGTTTGAAAATTGGAAATCAATTTTGGGTATTCTACTTTTCAAGTGACCTCATACCAAGATTAATTTGCTCAACAGTTGTCATTGATGGCCTAGTTCATGGGGCCTTAAACATGGACAATCTTTAATATCATCATTATTTTGAGTCTTGCTAGAGATTGAGGCTACCTAGGTTGATTGGTTCCGACCCGAGGAATTATCCATACAGTCACTAGGAGCATCTCTGAGTTCTGGACTCTTTTCATGCATCTTTCATCTCTGCATATCAATGGCGCCAACAAGGCAATTTCATTAACAGTATGGACTCACACACAGGAGTTGGGGCATCCGTTATCAATTTCTAATTTTCCTATAGTGGAATTCATCTTACATGATCATGGAACTTACAATTTGGCAAAAATCCCTTTATAACCGTTGGGGCAGAAAACGGTCCATCTTTCACATCACTCATATCGTCTTCAATCATATTCTTTTCTGGTTTGTACACCAACCCCTTTCCTGTTGGGACATAAACAGATGGTTCATACACCAACCCCTTTTTTTCACCGTTGGGGCAAAAACGGTTCATTTTCTTCCGAATTTCTTCCAATTGGCTTGTGAGAACCATTCTCGCTCGCCAATTGAGGGGGTAAGCTGATAAAATTTTAAATATTCTTTTATTCTTTGGTCTTCAAAGTTGTGCTTTAGTCTTGAGAGAGAGTTGCGTCTGATCCAGCTTTTCAGGTGTCTTAAGTTTTTGTGCTGCATTGTGTCTTCACACAAAGCAGCTCAAAAAGGGGCATCTGTAGACACCAAAATCCAGCCACTTGTAAGTCATCTATACCTTCCTGTTAGCCACGTGTCAGTCATCCACCTTCCCGCCATTATTTGGCCCAATTTCACCTTTCCCGCCATTTTTCATTCCCAAATTTATTTAAATTAATATTTATATATATATTTTAATATTTTAATATATTTAATATAAATATAAGTTTAAGTGATTTAATCTGAGCCATCCATCCTTCATTTAATCTCATCCGTCCATCCATCTTAATCCGTTTCACAACCTAGATTTATTCTCTACCCTTGGATCCACTTTAATCTTAGCCACACGTTCAAAGTGTCGTTAAAACCCTAAAGTGTGCCCTAAGAGTAGATTATAAATTGAGTCACCTTGATGGCTCAAACCCTATCTTCTTTTACTATCTCTGCTATCTTTGCTATCTATCGGTATCTATCTCTTCTATTTCATCTAACTCTTCACTATCCATCGCCCGTCCTTTTGGATCCATCGTCGCATCCATCGCATCCGTCGCCAACTTCGCCGCCATCCCTTCTGCAGCATTCTGTAGAATCCCCCATTCTTGTCGCAAGTGCCCATGGGCGTTTACCCACAGCCACAGACATAGACCGACGTCTGCAACCCCGATCCAGAAGCACGCGGGCGTTCAACGATCGCACCAGGGCGCCTTCCGTAGCCGATTTGACAGCCACATCACTTCCAGGTGCCGCCTGGTCTAGCCGCGTTAACGAGAAGAGGGTATAGATTCGTTAAAGCAAGTAACTTCTTTTTATGTATTAATCCGCCGTTTTAGTTCTTGCATTCCATTTATTTCATTTCTAAGGTTTTAGACTGTTTTTGAGGGCTCACACGGTGGAGCCCTCTTACTAGTTTCTAACCTCCTTGATAGTGTTAATGTGTGCAGGATTTTAATGGCAGATTTGGTGGGATGATAGCAGTTGCTTAGCCGGAGTGGTCCGAGCCAAAGGATACAACGAAGCCCACTCACTCTGTTGAGGTTAAGGATACATTCTTCGGAGATGCCACCCTATTGTGCCGGCTAGGGTTGCGGAGAACCCTAGCACAAATTGTAATCTTGTATCACGAAAAGGGTTACGAGTGCCCTTGTTGTACTCAAAAGGAGTTTCTAAACTCCATTGATTAATAAAAATCGTTTGTTTTGTACAACTGTGTTCTGCATTACTTTTTATCGTGATTTCTTTATCTTTTGTTTGGCGTTGTATCTTTAATCTACAGGAATCAATTTCCTCTATTACAATGTTTATGGATGTATATCCAAAGGAGATACTAATCCCCTATGCTCTTATTTGTGGATTTCTCTCCATAGAATAACTCTTTCTGCTTTCCTCTAGTTCATGGAACTTGATCTAGGATAACTCTATCTCCTCAACTAGTTTGTGGATCTCTCTCCATAGAAGAACTCTATCTCCCCAACTGGTTCACAGATCACTCTTCATAGGAGAACTCTTTCACTTTGATCTAGTTTATGGATCTCTATCCAAAGGAGAACTCTATCCCATCTGCTTTGGCTGGTGATATCCTAGAAGACTTCTACCCCCACTGCTCTAGCTTGTGGATATCTCTCCACAAGATACCTTTATCCTCACTGCACTGGTTTATGGATATATATCCTTGGAGAATTTTGTCCTCTTTGCTCTATCACCTCCAAATTTTACTCTTAGATTTGCTTCAAATATGCACCAAACTCTATCCCAAGTCTAGCACAAATCTACTCTAACTTTTCTCACAAATCTACACTAACCTCTATCTCAAATCTATTCCAAATCCCTAACACAAAGCTTGATCAACTCTTCTTAGATTTACCCCAAGACTTAACACAAATCTTGAAAAAATCACCAATCAACTCTGCTTAGATTTGCCCCAAGCCTTAACACAAAGTTTGAACAAATTAAACCTAATTTTAATCATTTTTCAAGTCTTCACAAGAATTTCTCAAATCTATTTCAAGTCTTCACAAATACTTGATCAAATTTGCCTTCAAGTCTTCACAAATACTTGCTCAAATATGCCTTTAAGTATTCACAAATACTTGATCAAATCTGCCTTTAAAGCCTCTCAAGAACTTTCTCAATTCTACCTTCAAGTATTACCAAATACTTGCTCAAATATGCTCTAGCATATGCTCAAACCTGCTCTAACACATGATCAGAATAGTTCACAAGATATGCTCAATCAATCTCAAATCTTGCACATAATGCTATCAAATGCTTTGTCTAATCTTCAAATTAATTCCTTTAACTTGAAGTAGTTTAGACATATTCTATTCATAATTTGTTTAACCTTTGGAATATATAGAGAATAATATGCACTTGCAAATAGCTCAATATGTTCTACTCAATCATTAAGTCTGTTGCTTCCACATGTCTTACTTTCATTGCTCTTTTAAAGATAGATCTAGTCTAGCACATGACACCTATCTTCCTGATTTGCACATTCACTTTTAATATCACTCAAAACCAATGCTCAAGAAGTTTCACTCAGTCATTCAACCAATGAAGCACAACTTTATCACAAACCCTAAACAAGTTTTTTCATACTTCTTTTGACAAAGAGCACAATGTAGGTCTCAAACTCTAACTCAAATAATTCATAATCTCTATCTCAAATGTTCTCAAAACATTCAACAATGAAGCACATAAAACTCACTCAAATATTTCCAAAAATGCTTATCAAACAATCATTTTCACTCCACATTATGTTTCACAACATTCATTCCAACAAAAACTTCAAACAAAGGATGATGTGCCCATACTTTGATGGAGATATATCTTCAAAACTTGTCTCACTCAACCAATTTCTTTTGCACCACTTCAAGTTTAGATAGTAACAGTCTATCTCAAAACCTCCACATGAATATTCCCTCAACAATATGCTCAAAAAATTCTGAAAATAATATTCTAGGACTCTTCATTAGTTCTCAAGGACAATGCATTAAAGCTCACAAAACTCTCTCAACAATTTCCCTTTTTATAAAGCAAGAATTACAATCAAATAAAAAACCTTTTACACCTTTTTCCTCCACTCTTTCAAAATATTTTTCACTCCAATTTATTTTCAAGAACAAATAATTACAATGATAAATAAACCACTACAAACTTATCACTCCAAGCTTAGCATAAAAATAAATGACATTTAACCCTTTAATTATAATGCCAAAAATATTTCTCCTTATATCTCCTATGTTTCAAACTATAGGTCAAATATCTTCCACCAAATATCACTATAGCCAACAATTCAACAATATAGTGCATACCTTACAAATTACTCATGGTGCATACCTTAAAAATTTGTCATGGCGTATACCTTATACAAAAAAATTATCTTTCTTTGTCACGAACGGGAATCGACCCTCTAACATCAGCCCTCCAAGCGCAGTGCTCGATCGCTTGCACTAACCAATCTGTTGAGACTAAACCTTTGGCCTCAACGCTTTATACTTGTTGCCTCCGATGAAACAAAACAAAATCTCCTCAACCGATGCTAGGGGGAATAAAACCCCGAACCTTCCCTCTATCAGCAACTTACGCAGGACCCGCCTGCCACTTGGGCTACCAGCCCTCACTGAACCAAAATGACTACTACCTTATCCTTATCCTCTGTCGCTTGCTCGATGAATGGTTTTACTCCATGTTTCGCAAACCCTCACGATCAATTTTATCACATGTGCATTAGCTTCGGATGATTCAAATTGCAATTTTATTAATTTTCTTCCTCCTTTTCTATGCCTCCAAGGTAATTACATGACGTTGGCAAAAAATCTAAGTGCCTTCAAATTAAAATTTAATTTTGGGTGCCTTTGCCAATTTCAAATTTAATTATTTATTTAATATAATATTTAACTTTAGGTTAAATATTATATTATTTAATTTAGTATTAAATAATACTTTTGCATGGGGTCTTCATTAAATCTAATTTTTCTCTTTTTAATAAGCCCTTTTGGCTTACTTATTATAATATTAAAATATTATAATATCTTCTCTTTTCTCTTTAAAACCATGGGTGTAAACTTTGTCTAACCTTTTTGGCTTATAATTTAAAATATTTAACCAATTCTTTTACCACTTTTCTTGTACCAAAATGGACTTTGCCTTGCACCAAACACTTGACATCAATGACAACCTTATTACTCAAAATTTTTAACAATCTCCCCCTTTTTCATTGATGGTAACCCCTTTTTTTAAACATCCCTTTTTACTTTTTCCAATTCTGCTCCCCCTGAGAAATTGCTCCCCTTGACTGAGTGCTCTCTCCCTTACTCAAATCTCTCCCCCTTTGAAATCAATGGCAAAGGGACTCCTTTGGGGCTAAAAATAAGACTCTTATCTTAGGCCCCTTCCCACCTTCTTTCCTTGAGGTGGTTAATTTTGGGGTGGGAATATTTCTACTCCCAACATACAATGCTCTTTTCCTTTGTCAACCTTCTTTCTCAACATACCCTTTTTATTCTTTTGAGTGTCCCTGTTCTTGCTTGTCTCTGGAAGCTCTAGAAACTCTGTTTTGCACCACTTGGCCTTATGCCCAACATTATTACACTTATAACACTTAATGTTGTGGTTCCTAGAAGGTGCAAATGTCTTGAAGTTCCTCCTGGTGGAGCCATACTCATTTTTGTCATGAACCCTGTAGTGGATTGCTTTATGACCAAATCGATTACAAGAGTAGCAATACCCTTGAAAGAAATGTCCATATCTGAAGTTCCTCTTAGTAATACCATATTCCTTCTTTCTATGAGTCCTACAATGCATAGCCTTGTGACCAAACCTATTACATGAGAAACAACGTCCTTTGAAGAAATCTTGCCTTGAACCTACTGGTATCTTAGTCCTTTCTTCTTTGTGATGATAATAGTTTCTTGTTTATGCATTTTAATCCTTCCTCTTTTATGCTATTACCTTTCAACACATCATAGTAAGTCTTAGGTTCTTCTTCAATCACTTATTTTTATGCTTTCTCCACTTTTGAGCTTGAGCTTGACCGTTCTTCTTGTTTCCCTTGTTCTTCTTCACAACCCATTCATGTCTTGATAGATGAAGATCTTTGTGCATTGGTAATCTTATCCAAAATATTTGAAATTTTCCCAAACCTGTGTAGCTTGTCCTTAGAATATTTCACTTCCATCCTTAGTGAAACTACCTCATGTTCTACTCTTTCACACTCTAGCTCTTTTGCTTTGAATTTTTTAGCCATACCTTCCTCAATTTTCTTTGCCTCTTCAACCTTAACCTTAAGGTTAGTGAGATCTTGTAGAAACTTTACCTTTGTTTCCTTATCCTCTTGTACTTGGATTTTCAATCTTGAGTTCTCTCTTTTTAATTCTTCAATATCAACAACAAGTCTTTCACATTCTAGCTCTTTTACCTTTAATTGCTCAGCCATACCTTCTTCAACTCTCCTTGCCTTTTCAACCTTAAATTTCAAGTCAGAGAGATCTTGTAGAAGCTTTGTCTTAGTTTTCTCATCCTCTTGTATTTGAACCTTCAATTCTAAGTTCTCCCTTTCTAACTCAACAAGTTCCTCAATTGTGGCTCCCTTCTTTTCTTTTTCTGAATCTTCCTCTAGGTCTTCAAGAGCATCTTCATATTCTTCTTCACTGCTACTATACCCAATTTTTGTACAATGATCTTCAAGGTGACCAAAGTTACCACAAATAAAACATTTGAGTATTCTTAGTTCCTTCTTATTCCCTTTTACAAAGTTAGCTTCCTTTTCATTGTTTGATTCATCACTTGAATCTATTTCCACTTCTCCTCTTAGAGCAACAATCTCTTTGAGAGTAAAATCAAATTCATTTTCCTCTTTACTACTACTATACCCATTTTGTGGACAATAAAGTGCCATGTGACCAAGCTTACCACACTCAACACATCTCACAATTTTTCTTCTTCCCTCCTCTTAGTCTCAAGATCAAATTCTTCTTCCTTTTCATATCTCATGGTTCTTCTTTTGCCTTTCCTTGCCATGTGTGTTCTTGTAGATCTTCCTTCAAGTTGTTAGGCTTCCCTAAAGGAACCCGCTCTGATACCAATTGAAGAACACAAGCTTATACTAAGAGGGGGGTGAAAAGTATAAGATAAACTTTTACTTTTCTTTCCCAAACAATATTATCCAATATTATCAATTGCAATATCAATAGCAGTAATCAAAGTAATGCATAAATCATCACACACAAGAGAGACACCAATTTAACATGGTTCACCCAATGTGGGCTACTCCATGAATAAAATATTTCTACTAAATTTTCTCAAAAAATATTCTTGGAAATCAATTCCCTATTACAATGTTTATGGACCTCTATCCAAAGGAGACACCAATCTCCTATGCTCTAATTTGTGGATTTCTCTCCATAGGAGAACTCTTTCTCCTTTTCTCTGGTTCATGGAACTTGAACCAGGAGAACTCTATCTCCTCAACTTGTTTGTGGATCTCTCTCCATAGAAGAACTCTATCTCCCCATCTGGTTCATGGATCACTCTCCATAGGAGAACTCTTTCCCCTTGCTCTAGTTCATGGATCTCAATCCACAGGAGAACTCTATTTCCTCTACTCTATATGGTGATCTCCTAGAATACTTCTACCCCCACTACTCTAACTTGTGGATCTCTCTCCATAGGAGACCTCTGTCCCCACTGCACTGGTTGATGGATCTCTATCCACTGGATATTGTTGTCCTCTTTGCTCTATCACCTCCAAATTTTGCTCTCAACTATGCTTCAAATCTACACCAAAATCTATCCCAAGTCTAGCACAAATATGCTCTAACTCTACTCATAAATTTGCTCACAAATCTATACTAACCTCTATTTCAAATCTGACCCCAAGCCTTAACACAAATCTTGATCAACTCTTCTTAGATCTGCCCCAAGCCTTAATGTAAAGCTTGAACAAATCACCAATCAAATTTGTTTAGATTTACCCCAAGCCTTAATAAAAATCTTGAACAAATCAAACTTACTTTTAATCCTGTTTCAAGTATTTACAAGACTTGCTCAAATATTTCTTCAAGTCTTCACAAAGACTTTCTCAAATCTGCCTTCAAGTCTTCACAAATACTTGCTCAAATCTACTTTTAAGTCTTCACAAAGACTTGCTCAAATCTTCCTTTAAACCCTCTCAAGAACTTGCTTAATTTTACCTTTAAGTCTTAACAAAGACTTGCTCAAATATGCTCTAGCACATGCTCAAACCTGATCTAACACATGCTCAAAAAGCTCATAAGATATGCTCAATCAATCTCAAATCTTGCACATAATTCTATCAAATGCTTTGTCTAATATTTAAAGTAATTCCTTTAACTTAAAGCAATTTAAACATATTCTGTCCAGAATTCGTTTAACATCTGGAACATATAGAGAATAATATGCACTTGCAAATAGCTCAATCTACTCAATCATTAAGTCTATCGCTTCCACATGTCTTACTTTCATTGCTCTTTTAAAGATAGATCTAGTCTAGCACATGACACCTATCTTCCTTATTTGCACATTCACTTTCAATATCACTCAAAACAAATGCTCAAGAAGTTCCACTCAACCATTCAAACAAATGAAGCACAACTTGCTCACAAACCCTAAACAAATGTTTTCATACTTCTTCCAACAAAGAGCACAATGTAGGTCTCAAACCCTAACTCAAATAATTTATAATCTCTATCTCAAATGTTCTTAAAACATTCAACAATGAAGCACATAAAACTCACTCAAATATTTCCAACAATGCTTATCAAATAATCCTTTTCACTCCACCTTATGTTTCACAAAATTTATTCCAACAAATACTTCAAACAAAGGATGATGTGCCCATACTTTGATGGAGATATGTATTCAAAACATGTCTCACTCACAACCAATTTCTTTTGTGCCACTTCAAGGTTAGATAGCAATAGTCTATCTCAAAACCTCCACATGAATATTCCCTCAACAATATGCTCAAAGAATTATAAAAATAATATTCTAGGACTCTTCTTTAGTTCTCAAGGACAATGCATTAAAGCTCACAAAACTCTCTCAACAATTTCCTTTTTTATAAAGCAAGAATTACAATAAAAAAAATATCTTTTACACCTTTTTCCTCCACTCTTTCAAAATAATTTTTCACTCCAATTTATTTTCAAGAACAAATAATTACAATGATAAATAAACCACTACAAAATTATCAATCCAAGCTTAGAATAAAAATAAATGGCATTTAACCCTTTAATTATAATGCCAAAAATATTTCCCTTTATATCTCCTATGTTTCAAACTATAGGTCAAATATCATCCGCAAAATATCACTATAGCCAACAATTCAACAATATAGTGCATACCTTACAAATTACTCATGGTGCATACCTTAAAAATTAATCATGGCATATACTTTATAAAAAAAAAATTATCTTAATTTGTCACAGAGGAGAATCGACCCTTCGACCTTAGCCCTCCAAGCGTAGCGCTTGACCTCTTACGCTAGCCAAACGGTTGAGACTAAATATTTGGCCTCAATGCTTTATACTTGTTGCCTCTGATGAACCAAAACAAAAGCTCTTCAACCAGTGCTAGGGGTAATCGAATCTTAAACCTTCCCTCGGTCAACAACTTACGTAGGACCCACCTGCCACTTGGGCTACCAACCCTCGTTGAACCAAAACGACTATTGCCTTGTCCTTATCCTCTATCGCTTGCTCGACGAATGATTTTACTCCATGTTTCACAAACCCTCATGATCGATTTTCTCACATGTGCATTAGCTTTAGATGATTCAAATTGCAATTTTATTAATTTGCTTCCTCCTTTTCTATGCCTCCAAGGTAATTACATGACGTCGAAGGAAAACCTAAGTTCCTTCAAATTAAATTTGATTTTTGCTGCCTTTGCCAATTTTAAATTTAATTATTTATTTAATATAATATTTTTTTTGATAAGTAACTAGAATTTTATATACAAATTGGGTTTTTTAAGAGGATCCCAAAACCTTATAACAAAAATTGTCGTAGCACTGAGATTTAAAACAATTCTTATGTACATGAAAATAAACACAAACTGAAAGGAAAAGAGCCAAAAACAACCCTTGATCCAACAGGAAGACCAAATTCTAGAAACCATTAGTGAGACCCGCTTCACCAAGGTATCATCCTCCCATTGCTGGTAGATTGGGATCCTCCCAGGGGTGGATATAGCAGTCTGAGATCCTCCCAGGGGTGGAAATAGAACATCTTCCCAAACCTGCGCAGGGAGAGCGGGAAGTCCAAGGAGAGCCTACAACTAGAAATCCTGCCCGAAAACCTGAAGTAGGAAAATTTGAAAAATTGGAGAGGATACTCACCTAGGATGCCACAAAATGCAATCCAAGGTGTAGCGGGGCAGCAAGCAGTCGCGCGAGCAAAGTAGCAAGCATCACTAGGATACAGACTAAGGATCAGCAACGATACAACCTGGGAAAAGGTATTAGGGTCCTTAAAGAAATTAAAATGGATGCCTTTGCTTGAGCTTGAAAAGAGGAACAAAACTATTGGGGATATCTACAGGCCAAGATATCCCTATGCATAGTAAGGAGAAATACAAGGAATCCGGAAGGATCTAGGGAAAATAGCAATAGGTGCAAATACATGATCTTGAAATCCAAAACTAAAGGAGGAAGGAGGGACCACAGCTACAAACTCACTTATATCCTCCCTAGACTAGAGAATACAAAAGGAAGCCCCCACCAATCTAGTAGAAAGGCCCAAGAACCACCATCCTTTCTCACAAATAGATCTAGGGAACTAGGACCAGAAGCCCTTGAGTAGGAACTAAAACGAACAACCTAAGGATACCAGGCAAGGAGCAATAAGAGGCACAAATATGGGATCCTCGAAAGCCTAACCTAGGGAACTAGGATCTGCATGCACTGATCATGGCCCCCCCAAGATCTAGATATGCAACAAAAACCCTAGGAACCCCATAAGAAGGGACCAAGAACCCCCCATCCTTTCTCATGGAAGCTTCAAGGAACTAGGATTGGGGCTGGGAACAACCTAGGAAGAGGAAGAGGCCCACCTCGACGGCCAACCAATGCCCTGGGTGTCCACCAAAAAACATATCCAGTAAGAATAAGCCTCTGAACAGGAAACTAAAAAGGGCCCTACCCAAAGGTATGGGACCAACAACAACCACGAGTATCCCAAAGAGGAGTCACTAGTAGAAGAGGAAACTAGCTCCCCCCAAACCAACCCCGAAGTATAGAGGACCTCACGGGATGCACCAATAAGTAGTCAAAAACCTAAACTGCCACCACCACTGACCGAGGAAGCCTTGGGAATCGGATCCAAGTAAAAACCTACAAAAAACCCAAGGGGAATCTCGAGGGAGATTAGGGAAGGGATCCCTGAAGCATGCAGGGAACCCTAGGAGACCCTTGGGATGCACCAGACCCTAGGCTCGGGCAGGGAAACCCTAAAACTGCTAGGAAAGGAGCAAAAAGTGGAGAAGGATCTCCCCCCAAGGAGATCATCTACTACAAAGCATTCCCAGAGTGGGATGAGCCAAGGACTGGGCAAGAACCAGGGAAGGGGGAGTAGGGAGAGGGAGCAAGACCCCCCTCATACCTGAAACCCATCTGAGTCAGTCAATATAATATTTAACTTTAGTTTAAATATTATATTATTTAATTTAGTGTTAAATAATACTTTTGCATGGGGTCTTCATTAAATCTAATTTTTCTCTTTTTAATAAGCCCTTTTGGTTTCGCCGGACTGAACGCTTGTCCCTTTCCTGGTGCTTTTAGTGACGTAAAAGGTTTGTGGTGTGGGGGGTCGGGTGGCGGGGGGGCGGGGGGTCCCCTCTCTTTAAAAAAAAAAAAAAAAAAAAAATGCCCTTTTGGTTTACTTATTATAATATTAAAATATTATAATATCTTCTCTTTTCTATTTAAAACCATGGGTGTAAAATTTGTTTAACCTTTTTGGCTTATAATTTAAAATATTATAACCAATTCTTTTACCACTTTTCTTGTACCAAAATGGACTTTGCCTTGCACCAAACACTTGACATCAATGACAACCTTATTACTCAAAATTTTTAACAATATTCCCCTTTGTCATTGATGGCAACCCCTTTTTTTAAACATCCCTTCTTTATTTTTCTAATTTTGCGCCCCCTAAGAAACTTCTCCCCTTGACTGAGTGCTCTCCCCCTTTGACATCAATGGAAAAGGGACTCCTTTGGGACTAAATATAAGACTCTTAGCTCAGCCCCCTCCCCACCTTATTTCCTTGAGGTGGTAATTTTTGGGGTGGGAGTATTTCTACTCCTAGCATACAATGCTCTTTTCCTTTGTTAAACTTCTTTCTCAACATACCCTTTTGATTCTTTTGAGTGTCCTTATTCTTGCTTATATCTAGAAGCTCTAAAAAATCTATTTTGCACCACTTGGCCTTATGCCCAATATTATTTCACTTATAACACTTAATGTTGTTGTTCCTAGAAGGTACAAATGTCTTTAAGTTCCTCATGGTGGAGCCATACTTATTTCTGTCATGAACCCTATAGTGGATTGCTTTATGACCAAATCGATTACAAGAGTAGCAATACCCTTCAAATAAATGCCCATCTTCAAAGTTCCTCTTAGTAATACCATACTCCTTATTTCCATGAGTCCTGCAATACATAGCCTTGTGCCCAAACTTGCTATATGAGAAACAATATCCTTTGAAGAAATCTTATCGTGAACGTACTGGTCTCGTAGTCCTTTCTTCTTTGTGATGATAATAGTTCCTTGTTTGTGCATTATTTCCTTCCTTTTTGATGCTATCATCTTTCAACACATTAGTGTAAGTCTTAGGCTCTTCTTCAATCACTTATTTTTATTCTTTCTCCACTTTTGAGCTTGAGCTTGACCCTTCTTCTTGTTTCCCTTGTTCTTATTCACGACCAATTAATATCTTGATAGATGAAGATATTTATGCATTGGTAATCTTATCCAAAATATTTGAACTTTTCCCAAACTTGTGTAGCTTGTCCTTATAATATTTCACTTTCATCCTTAGTGAAACTACCTCATGTTCTACTATTTCACACTCTAGCTCTTTCGCTTTGAATTTTTCAACCATACCTTCCTCAATTTTCTTTGCCTCTTCAACCTTAACCTTCAATGTTAGTGAGATCTTTAAGAAAATTTGTCTTTGTTTCCTTATCCTCTTGTACTTGGATTTTCAATTTTGAGTTCTCTCTTTTTAATTCTTCAATATCAACAACAAGTCTTTCACATTATAGATCTTTTACCTTTAACTGCTTAGCCATGCCTTATTTAACTCTCCTTGCCTTTTCAACCTTAACTTTCAAGTCAGAGATATCTTGTAGAAGCTTTGTCTTAGTTTTCTCATCCTCTTGTATTTGAACCTTCAATTCTAAGTTCTCCCTTTTCAGCTCAACAAGTTCCTCAACTGTGGATCCCTTATTTTCTTCTTCCTCTAGGTCTTCAAGAGCATCTCCATATTCTTCTTCACTGCTACTATACCCAATTTTTGTACAATGATCTTCAATGTGACCAAAGTTACCAAAAATAAAACATTTGAGTATTCTTGGTTCCTTCTTATTCACTTTTACAAATTCAACTTCCATTTCATTGTTTGATTCAACACCTTAATCTATGTCCACTTCTCCTCTTAGAGCAATAATATCTTTGAGAGAAAAATCAAATTTCTTTTCCTCTCTATTGCTACTATACCCATTTTGTGGACAATAAAGTGCCATGTGACCAAGATTACCACACTTAACACATCTCATAGATTTTCTTCTCCCCTCCTCCTAGTCTCAAGATCAAATTCTTCTTCCTTTTCATGTCTCATGGTTCTTCTTTTACCTTTCCTTTCCATGTGTGTTCTTGTAGATCTTCCTTCAAGTTGTTAGGCTTCCTTGAAGGAACCCACTCTAATACCAATTGAAGAACACATGCTTATATTGAGAGGGGGAATTAAAAGTATAAGACCAAATTTTTCTTTTCTTTCCCAAACAATATTATCCAATATTATCAATGGAAATATCAATAGTAGTAATCAAATCAATGCATAAATCATCACACACAAGAGAGACACCAATTTAACGTGGTTCACCCAATGTGGGCTACTCCATAGAGAAAATATTTCTACTAAATTTTCTCAATAAATCTTCTTGGGAATCAATTCCCTATTACAATGTTTATGGACCTCTATCCAAAGGAGACACCAATCCCCTATGCTCTAATTTGTGGATTTCTCTCCATAGGAGAACTCTTTCCCCTTTTCTCTAGTTCATGGAACTTGATCTAGGAGAACTCTATCTCCTCAAATAGTTTATGGATATCTATCCATAGAATAACTCTATCTCCCCAGCTGGTTCACATATCACTCTCCATAGGAGAACTCTTTCCCCTTGCTCTGGTTTGTGGATCTTAATCCATAGGAGAAATCTATCCCCTCTGCTTTGGTTGGTGATCTCCTAGAAGACTTCTTCCCCCACTACTCTAGCTTGTAGATCTCTCTCCATAGGATATCTCTATCCCCACTGCACTGGCTGATGGATATCTATCCACTAGAGACTGTTGTCCTCTTTTCTCTATCACCTCCAAACTTTTTTCTCAACTCTACTTCAAATTTAAACCAAACTTTGTCCCAAGTCTAACACAAATCTGCTCTAACTCTACTCATAAATTTGCTCATAAATCTACACTAACCTCTATTTCAAATATGTCCCCAAGCCTTAACACAAAGCTTGATCAACTCTACTTAGATCTACCCCAAGCCTTAACATAAAGCTTGAACAAATCACCAATCAACTCTAATTAGATTTGCCCCAAGCCTTAACACAAAGCTTGAACAAATCAAACCTGCTTTTAATCCTATTTCAAGTCTTTACAAGACTTTCTCAAATATACCTTCAAGTCTTCACAAAGACTTGCTCAAATCTGCCTTCAAGTCTTCACAAAGACTTGCTCAAATCTGCCTTTAAGTCTTCACAAAGACTTGCTCAAATCTGCCTTTAAACCCTCTCAAGAACTTTCTCAATTTTACCTTCAAGTCTTAACAAATACTTGCTCAAATATACTCTAGTACATGCTCAAACCTGATCTAACACATGCTCAAAATAGCTCACAAGATATTCTCAATCAATCTCAAATATTGCACACAATGCTATCAAATACTTTGTCTAATCTTCAAAGTAATTTATTTAACTTGAAGTAGTTTAGACATATTCTATCCAGAATTCATTTAACCTTTGGAACATATAAAGAATAATATGCACTTGTAAATAGCTCAATATATTCTACTCAATTATTAAGTCTATCACTTCCACATGTCTTACTTTCATTACTCTTTTAAAGATAGATCTAGTCTAGCACATGACACCTATCTTCCTAATTTGCACATTCACTTTCAATATCACTCAAAACCAATGCTCAAGAAGTTTCACTCAATCATTCAACCAATGAAGCACAACTTGCTCACAAACCCTAAATAAGTGTTTTCATACTTCTTCCAACAAAGAGCACAATGTAGGTCTCAAACCCTAACTCAAATAATTCATAATCTCTATCTCAAATGTTCTCAAAACATTCAACAATGAAGCACATAAAAATCACTCAAATATTTACAATAATGTTTATCAAACAATCCTTTTCACTCCACCTTATATTTCACAACATTCATTCTAACAAACACTTCAAACAAAGGATGATGTGCCCATACTTTTATGGAGATATGTCTTCAAAACATGTCTCACTCACAACCAATTTCTTTTGTGTCACTTCAAGGTTAGATAGCAACAGTCTATCTCAAAACCTCCACATGAATATTCCCTCAACAAGATGCTCAAAGAATTATAAATATAATATTCTAGGACTCTTCATTAGTTCTCAAGGTCAATGCAATAAATCTCACAAAACTCTCTCAACAATTTCCCTTTTATAAAGCAAGAATTACAATCAAATAAAAAACCTTTTACACCTTTTTCCTCCACTCTTTCAAAATAATTTTCACTCCAATTTATTTTCAAGAAAAAATAATTACAATGATAAATAAACCACTACAAACTTATCACTCCAAGCTTAGCATAAAAATTAAATGACATTTAACCCTTTAATTATAATGCCAAAAATATTTCCCCTTATATCTCCTATGTTTCAAACTATAGGTCAAATATCATCTGCCAAATATCACTATAGCCAGCAATTCAACAATATAGTGCATACCTTACAAATTAATCATGGTGCATACTTTACAAATTAATCATGGCGCATACCTTATACAAAAAATTTATCTTGCTTTGTTGCAGATGGGAATCGATCCTTCGACCTCAACCCTCCAAGGGCAACGCTCAACCACTTGTGCTAGCCAAGTGGTTGAGACTAAACCTTTGGCCTCAATGCTTTATACTTGCTACCTCTGATAAACCAAAACAAAATCTCTTCAATTGGCGCTAGGGAGAATCAAACCCTGAACCTTTCCTCTATCAACAACTTACGTAGGACCCGCCTGCCACTTGGACTACCATATCTCACTGAACCAAAATGACTACTGCCTTATCCTTATCCTCTGTTGCTTGCTTGATGAATGGTTTTACTCCACATTTCACAAATCCTCATGATCGATTTTCTCACATGCGCATTAGCTTCGGATGATTCAAATTGCAATTTTATTAATTTGTTTCCTCCTTTTCTATGCCTCGAAGATAATTACATGACGTTGACGGAAAACCTAAATGCCTTCAAATTTAATTTAATTTTTTGCGCCTTTGCCACTTTCAAATTTAATTAATTATTTAATATAATATTTAACTTTAGGTTAAATATTATATTATTTAATTTAGTATTAAATAATACTTTTGCATGGGGTCTTCATTAAATCTAATTTTTCTCTTTTTAATAAGCCCTTTTGGCTTACTTATTATAATATTAAAATATTATAATATCTTCTCTTTTCTCTTTAAAACCATGGGCGTAAACTTTGTCTTCAACCTTTTAGCCAACCTTTTTGGCTTATAATATAAAATATTATAACCAATTAGTTTACCACTTTGCTTGTACCAAAATGGACTTTGCCTTGCACCAAACACTTGACATCAATGATAACATTATTACTCAAAATTTCCAATAGATGTGTCATATTGGATAGGGTTGGCATGGGATCGGTTGGGTGGCAAATTCAACTGATGAATGGGACAAACCACACCATGACCCTATGCTAGTATTAAGTTAAAAATTCACTCAATCAAAAATTAAATGAGCCCATATCTGGACATGTAACTTTTTGCAATTGATCACCCAAGCTAGTGAGGCTTAGGTTTGACACAAGTACAATAACCAAGTTGGTGGATGACCAAGATAGAATAACTCAAATCAAATTTTGCACTTGAAAATTTTTCCTAAAAGCCAAATCACCACCCCACCAAAATTCTTAGAGAATCGACTCAAAATCCTAATGGCAACCCCACCAAGGCTATTTGAGAATTGACTCAAATGTTTAATGGTAATCCCTCTAAGGTTCTTAGCAAATTAGTCAGACCTCACCACTCAAGAGTAATTCCATAAAGGTAGTTGGAGAAATAACTTGACTCAATCAAATGAAGGGTCGTGTAGGCCACATCAATGGGTCATTCTAGATGGATTGGTAATTTGTGCCACTCAAGAGACAAGATGGGGCATCGAAAAATGAAAGTATTGGGACATTATTCAAATTTTGGCTTTGTTATGGTTGCTTGGAGGTAACCCCAAGATTATAAAATCAACCTATTCTAACTGTATGGAAACCGATGAAAAAGGCACTTGGAGAACTAGCTTGGTCTGTTCACATGAAGAGGTCATGCAGGCTATACAATGAAGCACCCTTGGCATATTGGAAAGTCGAGATAAGGACCTAGAAAACTCTACAGTCACACTCTAGGATACTCTTTGGGTTATGGA
Organism: Wollemia nobilis; assembly: GCA_028583015.1. NCBI lineage: Eukaryota > Viridiplantae > Streptophyta > Pinopsida > Araucariales > Araucariaceae > Wollemia > Wollemia nobilis. Next base: position 3,364,552 of record JAQPPZ010002311.1, on the reverse strand, counting down.
TAGGGACACGAGCTTGGACATAACTAGCTAGAGGTAACCCTTGGGATTGTAGTTATCTACCCAACCTAACTGTGCCAAGGGTTGCATAGGTCATGCAAGAGAACTAAGTTATTCCTTACATGGGTAAGGACAGTGACTAAGAGATATGTTGGGGTATTATTTTGGACATGATTCTTGGGAAATTATCCTAAAGTAAGATCCCCCAAAGGCACAAAGCACTTGGAGGAAAGGTCCATCATCATGGCAAAAACCCTATCAAGGGTTAGAGTGGATCATATCCTACCTCCATGGGTAATTGAACTAATGGAAATCATGTTGATGTGCTTGGGAAACTAGCCTAGATGTAAACCCTATGGAGGCACGTAGAGATCCAATATGATGATAACCCCATTGAGGCAGTTGGTGATGGAAAAGGAAAATAGGTAAGATAAAGAGTAGGGTTGGCATAAAGAGAATAGGTGCTAACAAAGGGAGTAAATTTAAAGAATGAGCATGTGAAATGAAAGGATGATAAAAAAATAGTATGTATCAAACATGTATTGCATGAATAATAGGGTTTAGGGGATGAGGGAAAAATTAAAAGGGTGTGATATTAAGACTTCCTAAGAAGTCACCCATCCCAATACTACTCCAACCCAAGCATGTTTAACTATGGAGTTCTAAAATTATGAAGTTTTGATGGGATCTTGTGCACTTATGTTGGTATGATTTCACCTGATGCATATGGGAAAACCCCACACCCTTGCAACATCATTTAGGTGTTGGCATGTCCCCTCATGGGTGGATGATGCAAAGGATAGGTGATTGGTTCAAGAAGAAAATCTGCCAAGGCATGCAACAATACCAATAGGGCATTTATGCTTGATGGAAATTCTATCAAGGTATGGTTGTATGGTGCTCAGGTTGCATAGAAACCATGCCATGGTATGGCACTAGAGCACTTGGACCTAACAATAACTTTGATAGGGTTCTTGGACCTCATAGACAGTCCTTAAAGGTGTGGTGACATGACACTCAAGATTAGTGGAAACCTTTCCAAGGTGTAGTAGTAGGATGCTCATGCCCAACAACAACCCTACTAGGGCATGGTCATAGGGTGCTTGGGATGCACTGCAAATATGCTAAGGCATGGGGATATGGTTATAACCCCACCAAGGTATGGTAACAACTACACCAAGGTATGGAATCAACCCTTCTAGGATCTAGTCTCAGGTTTCTTAGGTCCTACAACAACCCTACCAAGGCATGGTGATAAACCTTGTTCAAGCTTGATGCAACCCCACAAAGGCATGGCTACAACCCCATTTAGGATCAATAACAAACATCACCAAGGTATGGTAGTAGGGTAATTGGAATTGATGGTAACCTCATAGATGTATGTTAACAATCCCAAAACGCTCTATGGCATCCCATCCAAAGTATGAAAATATGGTGCTTGGGCTCAACAACCCTATTTGAGCTCGCAACAAACTATTTGGGCTCAACAACCCTATCTGAGCTCACAACATCCACTCAAAGACATGGTGACAAACTGTTTGGTTTCTATGGCAACCTTTCCAAGGTATGACTACAATCCCATAAATTCTCAGTGGTAACCTCGTAAAGGCTCTACAACAACCTTGCCAAGACATGGAGGTAACCTTGTAAAGGGTCTATAGAAACCCTACCAATACATGGTAACAACCTCAAAAGGGCATGGCAAGAACCCCACAAAGGATCAATGATAACCTTACCAATGCATGGTAGCAATCCTACAAAGTCTCAATGAGAACCTTGCCAAGGCATGACAATAAACCTATAAATGCATGGTGGAAACCTTAGAAATACATGGTGATAATCTTGTAAAGGCTCCTTGGAACCCCTACAAGGGCATGGTGGCAACCCCAAAAAGGGTCCTTGTCAACATCGTAAAGTATTGGTGGGAACCCTACAAAGGCATGGAGCTAATCCCACAAAGGTATGGTGACAACCTTGCAAAGGCATGGTGATAATATCACAAAGTCTCCTTGGAAATCCTACAAAGGCTTGATGACAACCCTACAAATGCATGGTGGTAACCTTATAAAGGAATGGTGGCAACCTTACCAAGACATGGAGGCATCCTCGCAAAGGTATGGTGACAACCTTGTAAATGCATAGCAACAACCTTTTTGATGTATGGTAGCAACCCTAAAATGGTCCTTGACAACCTCATAAAGGCATGGTGATAACCCCACAAAGGCTTGATGACAACCCTACAAAGGATTGATGACAACCCAGCCAATGCGTGATGACAATCTTGTAAAGGCTCAAAAATAAGATTACCAAGATGTGGTGGTAACCCTACAAAGACTCTATGGTAACCTTGCCAAGGTATGGTTGTAACCCTAAAAAGGCTCAGTGATAACCTTGCAAAGGTATGGTGGCAACCATAAAAATGCTTGATGGTAATATTACCAAGGCATTGTGATAACCCTAAAAAGGCTCAGTGGAAACCTTGCCAAGGCATGGTGACAAACCTATAAAGGCTCAATGGAAAGCTTACAAAGGTATCGCATGACCCCAAAGCTATGGCACCAACCTTGTAAAGGTATGGTGGTGACCCTACAAATGGTTCTTAGCAACCCTACAAAGGCATAGTGGTAAGCTTGCTAAGGAGTGGTCGTAACCATACAAAGGCTCGACGATAATCTTGTAGCAATCCTACAAAGGGTTCTTGGCAACCTTGTAAAGGTAGGGTAGCAAGCTTACCAAGGCATGGTGGCAACCCCTTAAGGGTTCAATCGTAAAATTTCTAAGGCATGGCAACAACCTGACAAAGGATCTTTGGCAACCTTGCAAAGGCTCAATGACAATTTTGCCAAGGCATGGTGGCAATCCCATAAAGGCTCGACGATAAACTTGTCAAGGCATGGTAACAATCTCACAAATTCTTGATGGTAATCTTACCAAGGCACAGTGGCAACCCCATAAAGGGTCCTTGGAAACCCTACAAAGGCATGGCGACAACCCTATAACATCTCAATGACAACCCCTTAAAGAATTTATGGTAAGCTTTCCAAGGTATGGTAGCAACCCCATAAAGGGTCCTTTGTTGGACATTTTGAGTCCTAAAAGTTAAAGTTGTCATTGATGTCAAGAAATGAAGTCAACATTAATATCAAGGTTTTTCATCAAGGAACAAAGTTGTCAAAGTTGTTATTTGATATCCAGGAAGAAGGTCAAAGGTCAAGAGATTCAGTGCAAAGTTAAAAAGGAGATATAATATTTTTTATAAATTATTTAAATTCAATGAGAATTTAAATTTTATAAATAAATATTATTTACACCATGGAATGCAATGTGAAGGAAGCAATAATATTATAATGGTTAAAAGGATATAATATTATAATGTTTGATATTATAATATTAAAGTGATTTGGTTAAAAGTCCCAAAGTAAAATATTTAATATTTTACTTTACCCAAAGATGGGCTTGGAGTTTAAAATATTCAAAGCACTTTATCAAGGTTCTAATCTTCATCGATGTCTCATGGTAATGAAAGCTTCAAAGGCACCGACGTTTTACAAAGCATGGAGGAATTTAATATAAATACCTATGCCAAAGGGCATTGAACCTTATCCTTGCTCGATCGATTATTTTGCATACGAATTATTTAAAGTGAAGAGCTCATGAAAGAAGGACTACGATTTTCGTGTTTGAATTACCAACGAATAGAAACTAAGTGGAAGGCATCGAATGGTCGAAGCCCAACCAGGCAGCTTGGCCTAGTGGCAAGTGGGCAGGTGGTAAAATGTTTGTTGGCAAGGGAGCCAACGTTCGAAATGCGGTGGTGTGCATTGGCAGGCGTGTTGGTTGAAGGTGCCAAAGGTGCACATTTTTGCAAAGGGGCAAGAGCATGATACGTTTTGAAGCACGTGGTGCTTCCTCCATCTCAAACGAGCATGTAGCTCATGCGGTTGTTGGAGCCGTGACAAGGCGTACGTCATGGGCATTATTGAGGGTTCGAATCCCTCCGAAGGTAAGGTAAATATTTTGCATTAAATTTTTGTTATTTGCCTAAGTTTGGAGGTATAAGGATTGTTAGTGGAATTGTTTAGAAAGGGTGTTTGTTGGATAGTGGTGGTAGTTGAATATTATCATTTGGAGTAATAAGGAAGTTTTGGTTTTAATTATTTTTGATAAAGTCTTAAATTACTATATTGGCATATTGAAGGATTAAGACTTTTGAGGGTTGTTTAATTTTAATAAGGGGTTTTTTGTGTTAAAGAAGATTATTGTGAAGGTATTGAATATTATTTAAGTTGGAGTGATAAGGTGTAATTTTGATATCATTTTGCATTGTGTTTTGTTGAGGAAATTATTATCTTCTAACCCTTATTGAGATTGGCAAAGAAGTAATTGTGAGTGTGGCATATTTGTGAGATCAACTTCTTGACAAGCAAAAAGGTATGGGCAAATTCTTTCTTGGTTGAGTTGATTGATTGCTTACTAGAAAATAAAGTTTGGAGTGAAAAGGATTTGATTAGGGTTTCCTTTTCAAAAGTGCTTGAGTTAATGCTTCAAGGTTTTCTGGAATTAAGAGTTGTGATTAAAACCTTGTTTGATAAGCATAGTTGTTGAAGTCATTGGATTGTGTGAAGAATTGAGTTAGGGTTTTGAAAATAACATGAGTATCATTGTTATGTGAAGAGTGTTTTATGAGCATTGTTGTTGAAGTGAGTTGTTGTGCAAAGAACTTGAACTAGGGTTTGAAAAGAACATGAGTATCATTGTTATGTGAAATTTGTTGTTGAGCATTGTTGGAAATATTTTGAGTTGGTTGATATATGCTTGGACTAGGGTTTGTGAGAAAGGGGAGTTTCATTAAGTAATTGGTTGAGTTGAGTTGGTTGAGCCTAGTCAAGTGGTTGTATAAAGTGATTGTTCAAGTTCCATAAAACAAACTATTCTATATTCTGATTTGAGTTGTGAAAGTGATTGAGCATTGAGTATAGAACATATTGAGTCTCTAACAATTCTCTTTATGCTTCTATGAGATTGAGAAAATTGAGAAAGTGATTGTGCATTGAGTATAGAACATATTGAGTCTCTAACAATTCTCTTTATGCTTCTATGAGATTGAGAAAATTGAGAAAGTGATTGTGCATTGAGAATAGAACATATTGAGAAAATTTTAGAAGAAGGATGGATTAAGAATAGAACATATTGAGTCTCTAACAATTCTCTTTATGCTTCTATGAGATTGGACAAGTTCTATGTGTGGACTTGTTAAGCAGATTTGAGGTAAGTCTTTGAGAAGACTTGTGGACTGATTTTGTGTGAGATTTTGTGGAAGCTTACAATACATATTTGGTTAAGTTCTAGAGAGGACTTATTGAGCTGATTGGGACAAGTTCTGTGTGAGCTTGTTGAGCAGATTTGAGCAGGTTTTGAGTGGACCTATTGAGCAGAGTTGAGCAAGTTCTGTGTGAGCTTGTTGAGTAGATTTGAGCAGGTTCTGAGTGGACCTATTGAGTAGAGTTGAGCAAGTTCTGTGTGAACTTGTTGAGTAGAGATTTGTGCTAGACCGACTGGACTGTGTTTAGTGCAAATTTGAGTGGACTTATTGAGAAGATTTGTGCTAGACCGATTGGACTATGTTTAGTGTATATTTGAGTGGACTTATTGAGCAGATTTGTGCTAGACTGATTGGACTGTGTTTAGTGCAGATTTGAGTGGACTTGTTGAGAATATTTGTGCTAGACCGATTGGACTGTGTTTAGTATAGATTTGAGATAGAGCTTTGGAGGTGACAGAGTAGAGAGGATAGTAGTCTCTAGTGGATAGAGATCCATCATCTAGGGTAGTGAGGATAGGTCTTCTGAGTGGGGATAAGAGTCTTCAGTGGAGAGAGATCCACAAGCCAGTGTAGTGGAGGCAGTAGTCTTCTAGAGGATCACCAGCTAGAGCAGAGGAGAAGGAGTTCTCCTATGGATAGAGATCCACAAACTAGATTTAGGGGATCAACATCTCCTTTGGACAAAGGTCCATAAACATTGTAATTGGGAAGGATTCCCAAGAGATTATTTGAGAAATATTTAGAAGAAATATTTTCTCTATGGAAGTAGCCATATTTGGGTGAACCACGTTAAATATGTGTCTCTATTGTGTGTGGTGATTTGTGCATTGCTTTGATTATTATTGTTGATATTGCTATCTATACATTGCATAATATTGATTTGGAAAGAAAAGTAAAAAGTGCTCTTATACTGTTCACCCCCCTCTCAGTATAAGCTTGTGTTCTTCAATTGGTATCAAAGCGGGTGCCTTCATAAGAGTTTAACAGCTTGAAGGAAAAGCTAACAAGAACACAATGGATCCTAAGGAGGTGTCCTCAACTAACTCAACACCAATATTTGATGGAAATGACTACATGTATTGGAGTATGATGATGAGGATCTACCTAATGGCACTTGGCAATGAAGTTTGGGATGCAATGGAATTTGGATATGATCCAACAATCAATCCTCCTACAGATAAGGAAGGTAAGCTTCTACAACACTATAATTCAAAAGCAATGAATGCACTTGTGAGAGGTTTGCATAGAATAGAGTCTATGAAAGTTATGCATTGTAGAACTACAAAAGAAATGTGGGATAAATTGCAAGGTATATATGAAGGAGATAAAAGTGTCAAGAAAGCAAAGATACAAAATCTCAAAGGACAATTTGAAACATTGAGAATGAATGAAGAGGAAAATATCAGTGCTTATCTAATTTGAATTGATGAGGTTGTTAATGATATGCAAGGACTTGGAATGAAGATTGATGAATCAGATGTTTGTGATAAAGTCTTAAGATCTCTTCCAAATAGATTCAGTGAATAGGTTTCTGCTATAGAAATTTCATTGGATGGTGATACTTTGACAAGGGATAAGTTGCTTGGTATGCTAACAACTTTTGAGATAAGAACAAAATATCCTACTCCCCAGAAGGAAGCAACATTCAAAGCAATCAAGAAAACAAAGGGTAAGAAGTCAGAATCAAGTAGTGAGTCATCCAGTGATGAAGAAGCTAATTATGGTAGAAGAAATAAAGGTTCTAGAAGATCCATAGATCTAAGATCTGTTAAGTGCTTCAATTGTGGAAAGTTTGGACATTTTGCAATAGATTGTAAAGAACCAAAGAACAACAATGGTGAAGAAAAACAAGATCACAGGTATAGGGAATCAGAAAGATATAGGCAGGATAAGCATCAGAAGAAAAGCAAGGATGGACAAAGCAGACAAGGGAAGAAGTTCTTTCAAAGACAAAAGAGGAGCTACTATGCGGATAATGCAAGTAAGTACTCAAGTGATAGTGATGCTAGTGTTTCAGACAATGATAGAGATGAAGTTCTGTTTATGATTAAAGAAAAAGAACCAGTTAAGAAAACTCTAGTTATTCTCAAGTGTTTTAGATGTGGTAACTTTGGACATCTTGAAGATGATTGTACAAGGGATGGTTATAGTTTTAGTGATGATGAGTATGAGAATGCACTTGAAGGACTAGATGAAAATCTTCTAATGGCATTAGAAGAAGAAGTGAGTGATCCTATAGAAGACAAGCCTAAAGAGAGTAATGATGTGGACAAAGGTAAACAAATAGAGGATTATTCAAAAGAGAATGGTTATGATCTCAAGGGAGAACTCATCTATGCCCTTGACATGGTAAAGAAGGTAAGGAAGCAACACTCTAAACTTGAAATTCAGTTTCAAGAATGTGATGAAGAAAGAAGATTGCTTATAGAGGATTTAGAAAAATCAAAGGCTAAAGCAAAGAAGTTCAAAGATAAGTTAGAAGCAAAGATCTTGGAATGTGAGAAGTTAGCACAAGAAGTGGCACTACTAAAAGAAGATTTAGAGGACTCCAAGATCAAGATGAAGGGATTTAAAAATAGCTCAAAGAACTTGGATAAGTTCATCAAGACACAAAAGCCTACATCAAGTAAAATAGGTCTTGGATTTGAACAGGTTCAAAAGAAATGGGAAGGAGAGTCAACTTCAAGTTTTGGAGGAGAAGAAACCTTAGATGAAGATACTTTAGAAGAAGATAATGTAAAAGAAAGTGAGACATCATAGGATGGGTTGGACAATAGTGAATTCAACAGGAACAATGCACAAAGAAGATACATATGGAACAACAATCAGAATAGGAGACCAATGAGGTCAAGACGAGGAAGCTTCAATGGAAGATGTTTTTCATGTCACAGGCTTGGGCACATGGCTTCACAGTGTAGGACACATGAAAGATAAGAATATGGGAATGGATAACTTTTCCATGGGTATTGCTACTCATGTAATCAGTTTGGTCACAAGGCAATGAATTGTAGGGTTCATGATAGAAGAGGATATGGCTTCACTAGGAGAAATCCTAAGATATTTGCACCTCCAAGGAATAATAACATTAAGTGTTATAAGTGCAATAATGATGGTCATACAACAAAGTGGTGTAGAGCAGACATTCCAGAGACAAGTATAAACAGGAACTTGAACATAAACAGGAATAGGAACATGAACAAAATATGGATATGAATAGGAACAAGAATAGGAACATGGATAGGAACATGAATAGGAACATGGATGTGAACAGGAAAGGAACATGGAAATGAAGGAAGAATAGGAACATGGACAAGAATAGGAATAGGAACAAGAACATGGATGTGAACAAGAATAGGAACATAAATATGGATATGAACAGGAACATGGATGTGAATAGGAACAAGAATAGGAACATGAATGATGACATGGACAGGAACATAGACATGGATAGAAATAGTCAGAGGATTCAAAAAATTTAGAAAAGAAGAGAAGAGGATAAAGGTAAAGAACAATGCTTTCTGGGAGTAGAAATACTCCCACCCCAGAATTAACCACCTTAACAGAAGGTGGGGGAGGGGCTAAGCTAAGAGGCTCATTCTTAGCCCCGAGCCCCAAAGGTGACCCTTTGCCATTGATGTCAAAGGGGGAGAAAGATTTGAGTATAGGGGAGAGATTTGATATTTGAAAGAGCATTGAGCCAGGGGAGAAGTGTCCCAGGGGAGCAGCATAGAAGAAGAAGTCAAGTTTTTGGTAAAAGTTTTTGGTTTGCCATCAATGACAAAGGGGGAGATTGTTGGACATTTTGAGTCCTAAAAGTTAAAGTTGTCATTGATGTCAAGAAATGAAGTCAACATTAATATCAAGGTTTTTCATCAAGGAACAAAGTTGTCAAAGTTGTTATTTGATATCCAGGAAGAAGGTCAAAGGTCAAGAGATTCAGTGCAAAGTTAAAAAGGAGATATAATATTTTTTATAAATTATTTAAATTCAATGAGAATTTAAATTTTATAAATAAATATTATTTACACCATGGAATGCAATGTGAAGGAAGCAATAATATTATAATGGTTAAAAGGATATAATATTATAATGTTTGATATTATAATATTAAAGTGATTTGGTTAAAATCCCAAAGTAAAATATTTAATATTTTACTTTACCCAAAGATGGGCTTGGAGTTTAAAATATTCAAAGCACTTTATCAAGGTTCTAATCTTCATCGACGTCTCATGGTAATGAAAGCTTCAAAGGCACCGACATTTTACAAAGCATGGAGGAATTTAATATAAATACCTATGCCAAAGGGCATTGAACCTTATCCTTGCTCGATCGATTATTTTGCATACGAATTATTTAAAGTGAAGAGCTCGTGAAAGAAGGACTATGATTTTCGTGTTTGAATTGCCAATGAATAGAAACTAAGTGGAAGGCATCGAATGGTTGAAGCCCAACCAGGCAGCTTGGCCTAGTGGCAAGTGGGTAGGTGGTAAAATATTTGTTGGCAAGGGAGCCAACGTTCAAAATGCGACGGTGTGTATTGGCAGGCGTGTTGGTTGAAGGCGCCAAAGGCACACATTTTTGCAAAGGGGCAAGAGCGTGATACATTTTGAAGCACGTGGTGCTTCCTCCATCTCAAATGAGCATGTAGCTCATGCGGCTGTTGGAGCCACGACAAGGCGTACGTCATGGGCATTATTGAGGGTTCGAATCCCTCCGAAGGTAAGGTAAATATTTTGCATTAAATTTTTGTTATTTGCCTAAGTTTGGAGGTATAAGGATTGTTAGTGGAATTGTTTAGAAAGGGTGTTTGTTGGATAGTGGTGGTAGTTGAATATTATCATTTGGAGTAATAAGGAAGTTTTGGTTTTAATTATTTTTGATAAAGTCTTAAATTACTATATTGGCATATTGAAGGATTAAGACTTTTGAGGGTTGTTTAATTTTAATAAGGGGTTTTTGTGTTAAAGAAGATTATTGTGAAGGTATTGAATATTATTTAAGTTGGAGTGATAAGGTGTAATTTTGATATCATTTTGCATTGTGTTTTGTTGAGGAAATTATTATCTTCTAACCCTTATTGAGATTGGCAAAGAAGTAATTGTGAGTGTGGCAGATTTGTGAGATCAACTTCTTGACAAGCAAAAAGGTATGGGCAAATTCTTTCTTGGTTGAGTTGATTGATTGCTTACTAGAAAATAAAGTTTGGAGTGAAAAGGATTTGATTAGGGTTTCCTTTTCAAAAGTGCTTGAGTTAATGCTTCAAGGTTTTCTGGAATTAAGAGTTGTGATTAAAACCTTGTTTGATAAGCATAGTTGTTGAAGTCATTGAATTGTGTGAAGAATTGAGTTAGGGTTTTGAAAATAACATGAGTATCATTGTTATGTGAAGAGTGTTTTATGAGCATTGTTGTTGAAGTGAGTTGTTGTGCAAAGAACTTGAACTAGGGTTTGAAAAGAACATGAGTATCATTGTTATGTGAAATTTGTTGTTGAGCATTGTTGGAAATATTTTGAGTTGGTTGATATATGCTTGGACTAGGGTTTGTGAGAAAGGGGAGTTTCATTAAGTAATTGGTTGAGTTGAGTTGGTTGAGCCTAGTCAAGTGGTTGTATAAAGTGATTGTTCAAGTTCCATAAAACAAACTATTCTATATTCTGATTTGAGTTGTGAAAGTGATTGAGCATTGAGTATAGAACATATTGAGTCTCTAACAATTCTCTTTATGCTTCTATGAGATTGAGAAATTTGAGAAAGTGATTGTGCATTGAGTATAGAACATATTGAGTCTCTAAAAATTCTCTTTATGCTTCTATGAGATTGAGAAAATTGAGAAAGTGATTGTGCATTAAGAATAGAACATATTGAGTCTCTAACAATTCTCTTTATGCTTCTATGAGATTGGACAAGTTCTATGTGTGGACTTGTTAAGCAGATTTGAGGCAAGTCTTTGAGAAGACTTGTGGACTAATTTTGTGTGAGCTTTTGTGGAAGCTTACAATACAGATTTGGTTAAGTTCTAGAGAGGACTTATTGAGCTGATTGGGACAAGTTCTGTGTGAGCTTGTTGAGCATATTTGAGCAGGTTCTGAGTGGACCTATTGAGCAAGTTGAGCAAGTTCTGTGTGAGCTTGTTGAGCATATTTGAGCAGGTTTTGAGTGGACCTGTTGAGCAGAGTTGAGCAAGTTCTATGTGAACTTATTGAGCAGATTTGTGCTAGATCGACTGGATTGTGTTTAGTGCAGATTTGAGTGGACTTATTGAGAAGATTTGTGCTAGACCAATTGGACTATGTTTAGTGTAGATTTGAGTGGACTTATTGAGTAGATTTGTGCTAGACTACTAGACTATGTTTAGTGCAGATTTGAGTGGACTTGTTGAGAATATTTGTGCTAGATCGACTGGACTGTGTTTAGTATAGATTTGAGATAGAGCTTTGGAGGTGACAGAGCAGAGAGGATAGTAGTCTCTAGTGGATAGAGATCCATCATCCAGGGTAGTGAGGATAGGTCTTCTGAGTGGGGATAAGAGTCTTTAGTGGAGAGAGATCCACAAGCTAGTGTAGTGGAGGTAGTAGTCTTCTAGAGGATCACCAGCCAGAGCAGAGGAGAAGGAGTTCTCCTATGGATAGAGATCCACAAACCAGATTTAGGGGATCAACATCTCCTTTGGATAGAGGTCCATAAACATTGTAATTGGGAAGGATTCCCAAGAGATTATTTGAGAAATATTTAGAAGAAATATTTTCTTCGTGGAAGTAGCCATCTTTGGGTGAACCACGTTAAATCTGTGTCTCTATTGTGTGTGGTGATTTGTGCATTGCTTTGATTACTGTTGTTGATATTGCTATCTATACATTGCATAATATTGATTTGGAAAGAAAAGTAAAAAGTGCTCTTATACTGTTCACCCCCCTCTCAGTATAAGCTTGTGTTCTTCATCCTTAGCAACCCTAGAAAGGCTCAACAACTAGCTTGCCAAGATATAGAAACAACCATTCAAATACATGATGACAAGCTTACCAAGGTATGGTAAAAACCATGTAAATTCTCAATGGCAAGTTTTCCAAGGCATGGTGGCAACCTTGCAAAGGCTCCTTGGAAACCCTATAAAGGCATTTTGGAAACCCCATAAAGGCTCGATAAAAACCCCATAAAGGGTCCTTTGAAACCACACAAAAGTTCCTTGGTAAACCCACAAAGGTTAAGCAATTCCAAAAAGGGATGGCAACAATGCCTTAAAGGGTCCTAGGCAACCTTACAAATGCTAGGTCCTTGGAGCATACACCCCTTGCCCAAAAGGCCTACACAACTCCACAAAGTTATTTGAAAGAAAGACATGAATTGAGGTGATAGAGGGTTGAATCTTAGTGTATCATGGTGTAGACACCAAAATCTAGCCACTTATACCTTCCTGCCAGCCACGTGTCAGTCATCCATCCTTCCCGCCATTATTTGGCCCAAATCCACACTTTCCCACCATTATTTGGCCCAATTTCACTTTTCCCGCCATTTTTCATCCCCAAATTTATTTAAATTAATATTTATATATATATTTTAATATTTTAATATATTTTAATATATATATAAATAAAGTTTAAGTGATTTAATCCGAGCCGTCCATCCTTCATTTAATCTCATCCGTCCATCCATCTTAATCCGTTTCACAACCTAGATTTATTCTCTACCCTTGGATCCACTTTAATCTTAGCCACACGTTCAAAGTGTCGTTAAAACCCTAAAGTGTGCCCTAAGAGTAGATTATAAATTGAGTCACCTTGATGGCTCAAACCCTATCTATCTCTTCGGCTAAACCTACTTATCTTCCCTATCTAAGTCTGGAGTTGGCTATTGTTGTTAATCCTGAGTCTTCCGAGTCTTCTACGGCCCTAAGTCTGAACTAAACCCTTTCGCCGCATCCATCGCCGCGCTCTGGTCTCGCCGCGTTAACGGGAAAAGGTATAGATTCGTCTAAAGCAAGTAATCTTTCTTTATGTATTAATCTGCTGTTGAATTCTGCATTCCGTTTATTTTTATTTCATAAATCTAGGGTTTTAGATTGTTTACGAGGGCTCACACGGTGGAGCCCTCTTATTAGTTTCTAACTCTTTGATAATTTTAATGTGTGCGGGATTCTAGTGGTAGATCTGATTTGTTGATAGCAGCTGTTTAAGGTGGAGTGGTCCGAGCCAAAGGATACAACGAAGCCCACTCATTATGTTGAGGTTAAGGATACATTCTTCGGAGACGCCACCACATTGTGCCAGCTAGGGTTTCGGAGAACCCTAGCACAAATTGTAACTTTGTATCACGAAAATGGTTAGAGGCCCTGTTGTACTTAAAAGGAGTTTCTAAACTCCATTGATTAATAAAAATCATTCATTTTGTACAATTGTTCTGCATTCCTTTATTGTGATTTCTTTATTTCTGTTTGGCGTTGTATCTTTAATCTACAAATGGCGATCACGGTGGGACCCCCTAGGGTTTCATGTTTTTAATACTTGCTTTATTGATCTATTCCTATTTTTGTTTTATTTTGCAGGTTTCGAAAATCGTGAAATTCGTTGTTCCAGCGAACTAGGGTTTCTGAGGAGTTTGCGAAAATGCGACGAGACAGAGCGGCGTCTGGAAGTCCGATCCGAAACGCAGAGGTGCGTTTCAGCCTGCGCAGACTCCCTTGGGCGTTTGAAGGCAGTTTTACAGAAAAAGCGTAGGCTTAGAGTAAGTGCTGTACTTTTTACGTTTTTGGTTTTTTTGTATTCTGTTTCTTTTTCAGATCATTGCTTTAAAATGAACAAAAACTAAGTAATCTGGAAAAGAACAGTTAAGCTTGTATATATATTTTTTTGTTACATTTTTAGTTACATTTTTCGCATTGCATTATTGGTTGTTGCTTGCATAAAAAAAAAAATTGCATACCTAGTTGCATATTAGAATAGCTACGAATTATCTGTTTTAGTTATCTAAGTAGGACTATTGATTGGATGTCAATAGTACTCCTGCCATTGGGTGATTCCAAGCGAGAGAAGTGGACGAACCTTCCGGTTGCTCCTTTGATATCTGATATCATTGGTAGGCGGGGGTTTTAAACGGTGTACTCCACTTCTTCGGAGGAAATGGCATATTTTCGGTGGCCTCTTGCTTAGATCATTAGAACTTTTGATTTATAGCTTTGTATGTATACATTAGACAACTAAAACACTTAAAATAAAATTCTCTGCATTTCATATTGCATTTAAAACGGTAATATCTGGATTTCATCACCCGGTATTGCTTGAAGTTTAGTGACGGTGGAATTCATCTCCATCCATTAAACTTCGCCTCGGACACCATAGGTCACCCCCGAGCAAACTTGCTGGATTTCATCACCGGTAAGAATCTCGTTGTCTGTTCCTAGCCATAGTTTTTACCTTTTTTTGTGAATAATTCAAGATTAGATCACATGCAAAACTCATAAACCGGACACTTAAAATTTACTACGATTAAGATCAGAAAATAAGTAATTAACCGCAGGTAAGACACATTGGTTGAAACCTAGGTTGTGACTGTTTCTGATAATTTCTTTAGTGTAAATTTATCATTCAAGTTTTGCATTCTTCTTTTCTGAATTTGTTTAGATTTATTGCGTTATGGTCTTAACAAGGAATCAATCTAAAGTGTTAAATCTAAATAATCAAATGAATAATTCATAGAACATCCCCACCACCAACATGACCACTTATCCTAGTGAATTTCAAGCAGGTTCGCCTGCAGGTCTTTCACGTCCTTCTACCGTCTATCGCATGGCCATGCCCATGGAGGAAGACAATTTCTGTCATATTACCCACATTGATATGGCCCAAGTGCAAACTCACTTAAGAGATGGCCTGGTTATGTCCTTGAGCCAATCCAAGATTCCCCTATGCAAGATTCTATTTTTCAGCAGGATATTGCATCAACCATACCATTGGTTTCACTCGGGTCTACACTAACCCTTTTTTGAGGCTAATGTTGTATCTGCTCAGCCGGCTTCATCTCCAACATCTTCCCAGATGCTCAATTGTCCTCCTTTGGAGAAAAATGTAGTGTCTTCCCAACCACTTTCTCCTCCATTTACCCGGGTGTACACCAATTCTCTCTATGAGGCTTGGTGGAACCTCCTCTAGCCATGACCAATTTCAACCCTCTTCTTCCCAAACCATTTATGGTTTCACCCTACCAGGGCACAGTCTCTGTTTCTTCCCAGGTACCGCCTACTTCAGCCACCTTCATTGCCCCTGCTACGCAGTCTCCTGTGACTACCATGGCAGCCTGCCCTCCACCTTCATCCAATCATCCCACCTCCCTTGGGTTAGAAATTAATAAGGTTAGGGAGTACCTCGACAAGTTGCTTCAGCAACAACAGCAACAAAATGCCCAACCACTTGTCGTAGTAAATCCTACACCCCAACCAATTTCTACCCAGCCCAGCTTTTCTTAGCTCGGGCCCCACACAGGTACCCCAATCTTCGGTGGTGTCCATTCCTACCCCACCTTTCTCCCAACCGAGTCCAGTTCATCATTCACCCCAATCACCTTCTTTCCGGTATCATCCATACCAACAACTTGTCCATTCCACACCGCCTAATCCAGGCAATTTCATCCCATCTCATCATTTTTCCACTCCTCCATTGCATCATCATAATCATCAAACGAATCAAAATTTTCATGAAGATTCTCGACTCCATGCTATGCAACAACAGATTGACAACCTTATGCTCAACATGCATGGCTCATCTAGTCAGAAACCTACGCTAAGGTCGTTGATCAATCAACCAATTCATCCTTCGGTACCTTCACCGCCATATCCGATTGATTTCACATTACCGAAGTTTGACAAATTTTGAGGAGCGAGGATCCTCACGAACATGTGAGCTCATTCATGCATGACTGCTTTAGAATCCAAAATAATGACGCTCTTATGCTCAGAACTTTTCCTCGAGACATTAGGAGGAGATGTTGTACAATGGTACAATCATTTACCTCACCATAGCATTTATGCTTACGAGCAATTGATTAATCTATTTTTAGAACGATTCTCCCTAAATGTACAAAGGAAAGTCTCATTGTCCGACTTATACAAGCTCAAGCAACATGACGATGAGGCTGTTTATGACTTTGGAAACCGTTGGAGGGCTATCATTAATAAATTGCCATTCTCCCTACCAATGGAGGAGTTAACCAAAATGTTCACCCGAGTTGTCTAAAACCTATCTCTTGGTTACTCCAATTACAACAATACGGGACTTTTGAAGAGGCTTTGGCCCAAGCAAGTATCATAGAAGACATTAAAGTCCAAGAGGGTGTTTTAAAACCCCGTAGAAAAGAATGGCAACAAAAGGGCCAACAACGAAATAATAATTATGGCCAAAACAAACAAGCACAGGCTAGTACGACCTCAAATGTTAACCAAGTTAATCAAGTGGTGGCGAGCCAGCCCGTAATGGCTCAACAACAACAAGTAATGCAAAGTCAACCGCAACCAATTGCTTATCATGCGGTACCCGCCCCTCCTCAACCAGCTCACAATATTGGGCCAACCATGGAAACTCGACCTTGGCAAACAAATCGTCCCAAGCGACAGTTCACACCTTTAGATGAACCATATGCGGTCATATTCAACAAGTTATATAGCACAAATCAGTTAACTTTACATGAGTTTAAACCTTTAGAACCATCTAGAAGGGGAAGTATTACAAGGAGTACCTATTTTGTCCTTATCATAGGCAAAATGGACACGATATCAATAATTGTACGACTTTCAAACATGTGATCCAAGATCTTATTGAGATTGGAGCCATTAAATTGGATAGCCCCTTAGCCCAACAAAATCAAAATCTTGGTGTATTTCAAACACCCCTTCCACATCGGGAGGAAGCTCCAACAACTTCAGGGGGAGTAACTCGGGTAACTCCTCCTAATCAAGTCAACCATGTACAACAATACCAAGGTTTTGTGGGTACTATTAACGTAGTAACCCGGGGTCAAAGGGCGAACCAACCAAATCGAGGCTGAACCACGGCCACCTGTACAAACTCCCGAGTCCACCTCGGGTAACGGTGACCCAACGACGTGCTAGTACTTCTCAACAACCGCTAAATCATTCTACTCAACGCCAACGACCCATCATGTCATTGAGTAGCCGATTAACTACCGGTTTAAAAATGGCTTACGCCAAGTTATCGATCTATGACCTCATTCAACAATCTCCCCCGCATAGAGAGGCATTAATGGAAATATTAAAGTCAATCGAGCTTCAAACTCAAGATACTAATGCCTTCAACAACTTTGTGGGGAGTATTCAAACATGCATGGAGCCCTCCATCACTTTCTATGATTTTGAAATCAAACCTTTGTCAACAGAAAGTATAGATCCTCCACTGCATATCATGGCCAAGATCGATCACAAGCCATTCAAGAGAGTCTTAATTGACACCGGTTCCTCAATCAATATCATTACAACATCGGCGTTGAGTCATCTAGAGCTGTCGCCATCCCTTATCACCAAGTCGACTTTTACTCTTAAAGCATTCAATGATGCTTTATCTTCCACGGTTGGCACGGTTATCTTGCCCATTGAGGTAGGGGCCCGAACTTTGCATACCTTGTTTCACATCTTGGAAGGGTCCATGGCATACAATGTATTGCTTGGACGGCCTTGGCTTAGGGAGATGAGATGTGTCCCTTCTATCTTGCATCAATGTCTGAAGTATGTATATGAGGGACGGAGTTCATTGTGTACCTGTCGACATTGAACCCTTCAAACATTGCAACTATGTCTCAAATCCTTATGAGATTGTGTTGCCATCCACTCATCTTTTCTTGACCCCATCTACTTCTTCTATACCATCTTCTTCTAAAGCTCCCATTCTTGAGGAGCTACCCATCATATCGCAACCATCTTCCTCTTCCGCTATTCCATCTCATTCACCACTTTCTTCATCTCCTAATCTTCCTTCTTCTTCATCAGTGACCACATGCACATGTGGCCATGACCAATCATCTCTTTCCACGTCATTACCCCCTTCTTCTACACCTTCTTCAACATCACCTATTATTCCTCCATCTTCCCAACCATCACCGGTGATGTTTCACAAGTCGGTGAAGCATCAACCCAACCAAATCCTTCCAATTCTTCTATCCCACATTCTTCTATTCCATCATCTAGTCCATCTCCCTCCCAAGTCAAGGTCCATCTAACTGATGAGGTATTGGTGAGTATGCCATCCAAGATGTCCACATCACACCGTTCAATGTGCAAACGAGGTTAAAGATTTTGGTCGTCCACATGACCAACATTTATCCATTGGATCGGTTTATAACATGGGTTCTATGCCAAATTCCATTAATTTTGTATATGGGGGAATAGAGTCATCTTCTAGTCCTACCACCATACTAGAACCCAAGCATCCGGTCCCTGCCAATATCGAAAGGATGGAGGGTTTTCCCTCTCGCTATTTCCAGAGACATAATTGGCAGCAATTTGGCCTAGGTCGATACGAGCAAGGGGTAACCGAACGCATCGATATGCCATACCGAGAGACCCACTGAGCGTTTTGGTCTGGGCTACCAACCACTTCCATCCCTTTCTTCTTTTGAACAAGCTTTTCAAAGCATTAATCTTAATTCAGAAGAAGAAATCCTCCACCCAGACGAATCCGAAGATGAAGCCTATGAAGAATTTGACGTCATGTCAAATGGTGATGAATCCGAAGAAGAGTCGGCGCCCATTGTTCCCCTCCTTTGAACAAGACGAGTTTTATCTCCAATTGTTCCCTCTCCAAGAGGCCATCTTTCGCTTGCTTCTTCCACAAGAGCGAGGTGAACCACCCCCTCCGCCACATCCATAAGCCATAATCCAAACATGTATTATATGTATATACTAAAATAGTGGTTTTCACCACTACCAAAAAAAAAAAAAATCAGAAAATTCCCAAAAAAAAAAAAAAAAAATCAAAATATATAAAAATACTTTATTGCTTTATGTATGTGTGTAATAGTGGTTTTCACCACTACAAAAAAAAAAAAAAACTCAAACTACAAAAAAAAAAAACTGAAAAACTATGTTGTTTTGCATTTCAGGTCTTTAGAGGTCTTCACCGGTTTTCCCTTCCATTCCGCCCATCCTTTCTTTCATAAGTCGACAATGAATTTTGAAGACTTATTCACCCTGCTCCATAATCCATATGATCCGGATAAGCCAATCCCGATCAACCCAAACCTGATTGACATGGATCGGATTTCATCTCCTCCATCTATTTCGAGTTCATCCTTTCGAGGAATTGTTAAGGGCTTCCGCCAACTACATTCCTCCTTCACCTCCACATTCACCTTCATCTTCTAAGCCAGAGGTCTTCCGAGCGGACATAGACGAGAGCAAGGCGCGGGAGCTCGATGACATTTTAGATGACATAAATCTGATCCCTACTCCCCATTGGCTTGAGGAAGGTTCCCACATGTCTATTGAAGAAACTATCGATGTAGACCTTAGTCCAGACCAAGATGGCACCCAAATTATGAAGCTGGCTAAAAGTCTATCATCAGAGGAACAAGAGCAAATGATTGCTCTACTCAAGCGGAAGAAGGAGATATTTGCATGGTCTTACAAAGACATGCCAGGCCTAGACCCTAATTTGGTTGTCCATAACCTCACCTTACAAAAAGATGCTAAACTTGTCAAACAGAAACTTAGGAAAATGCATCCTACCGTGGCCCTCATAGTTAAATCGGAGATTCAAAAACTTATGGATGTTAAATTTGTCGTCCCGATTGATTATCCTGAGTGGCTTTCTAACATGGTACCCGTTCGCAAGCCTAACGGGGGAATACGTGTTTGCACCGATTTTTGAGATCTAAATAAAGCGTGTCCTAAGGATGACTTTCCTCTTCCAAACATTGATACTCTTGTCGACACCTGTGCTGGTCATGAAATGCTTTCGTTCATGGATGGATTTTCAGGATACAACCAGATTCGAATAAACCCTGAAGATCAACACAAAACAGCATTTACTACACCTTGGGGAACTTTTTGTTACGGGGTGATGCCCTTTGGCCTTAAGAACGCGGGTGCAACCTATCAACGAGCCATGACTTATATTTTCCATGATTATATGCATAAGATTATCGAAGATTATGTGGATGATTTATTGGCAAAATCTAAAACTCGACAAGAGCATTTTGATGTATTGGAAAAAGTTTTTGATAGACTTCTAGAGCATAAAGTAAGGTTGAACCCTAAGAAATGTGTCTTTGGTGTTACCTCGGGCAAACTCCTAGGTTTTATTATCTCTAAACGAGGTATTGAGGTGGACCCAAACAAGGTCAAAGCCATTATGGAAATGTGTCCCCCAACTAATTTGAAGGAGTTGCGTAGTTTGCAAGGAAAGATTAATTCAATCCGTCGCTTTATTGCACAACTTTATGATAAATGTAGGCCATTTTGCCACCTACTACAAAAGGGGGTACAATTTTCATGGACAGATGAGTGTCAAGAAAGCCTTTGATGACATCAAGCAGTACTTAGCGTCTCCGCCAGTCTTAGCTCCGCCTCGTCCAGGGGTCCCTTTCAATCTTTATATCTCAGCAACGGACTTTGCCTTAGGGACAATGCTTGCACAAAAGAATGAACAAAATCGTGAGCAAGTTGTCTATTATATTAGTCGAACATTGGTAAGCTATGAAACCCGATATGCTTATGTGGAAAAGTTGTGCTTAGCAGTGGTTTTTGCCACTAAGAAACTTCGTCATTATATGCTTAGCCATACAACATATGTCATAGCTAGAGAAAACCCTCTGCGTTATATGATGTCTCGCACTTATAATAACACTCGTACCGCTAAATGGATAATGTTGCTTACCGAATTCGATCTTGAATTCATTAGCCAAAAATCCGTTAAAGGTCAAGTTATAGCCGATCAACTTGCGGAAGCTCCACTACCTAGTGATCATCCTTTGATTATTGAGCTCCCAGATGATTCGGTATTTGCTATCATTGAACAAGAAGAGGACATCATTCCGGAGGAAGATGTTGACATCACGCTATTCTTTGATGGCTCTAAGTGCGCGAAAGGTCAAGGCGCTGGAGTTGTGTTTCATACACCTCAAGGGATTCCCATCCCTTTATCATTCAAACTAGACTTCCAATGCACCAATAATACAACCGAGTATGAAGCCTTAATTTTAGGTCTTCAATCAGCCATAGCTATGAGCATTAAGCGTATTCGGATATTTGGGGATTCTCAACTCGTGGTTAAACAAATTACGGGAGAATACCAAGCCAAAGAACCTACCATTAAGCTTTATCATGATGTAGCAATGAAGTTGCTCTCTAAGTTTGATTGGTATGAGATCACTAGTTTGCCTCGTTCGACTAATAGATTTGCGGATGCCATGGCCTCTCTTGGATCATTGATTCCAAAGGACTCCCTTGGAGAGGTACGGCCCCTAATCATTTCCACAATCTCTAAGTCTGCAATTGTCCGTGTTGAGTCTAAGGATGAAAAAGATGTTTGCTTTATCCATTCGGATCCATATGAGCCTTGGTCTAGTGAGATAGTAGCCTTCCTCAAGTTCGGAACACTCCCATCTGATTTGTCTCGAACTGCCCATCATTGTTTTAAGCAAAAGGCAGCTCGTTTTGTTCTTTTGGGGGATGTGTTGTATAAACGTGGATATGATGGAGTACTCCTCTGTCTAGAAGCAGGTGAAACACATAGAGCTATTGCTTGAAGCCCATGATGGTACTTGTGGTGGTCATTTTAGTGGAATGGCCATTGCGAAGCGTATTTTACGTATGGGGTATTATTGGCCCACTATGGAACAAGATTGTTGCAAATATGTTAAACAATGTAAAAAGTGTCAAGAACACGCTAATTTAACCCATATACCATCACAAGTTTTACTGCCCATCCAAAGCCTTTGGCCCTTCTCACAATGGGGTCTCGATTTAATTGGCAAGATTTCACTGCCTCTTCGGGACAGACATACTTTCATCATTACAGCCATTGAATACTTCACAAAGTGGGTTGAAGTTGTTCCTCTAGCCAGTACGACGGGTCCTAGAATTGTGGAGTTTATACTTCACCATATCATTTGTCGTTTTGGTATTCCCTCTAAAATTATTTTTGATAACGGCAAGTCTTTTAAGAATAAGGATGTTCGAGCTCTTTGCGAAAAGTATAATATCCAACATAGTTTCTCAACTCCTTACTACCCACAAGCCAATGGACAAGCTGAAGCTTCCAATAAGACCATAATTGCTATTCTTAAGAAACTTGTTAAAGAAAATCATAAAGATTGGCATACACAAATCCCCTTAGCATTATGGGCTTACAGAACAAGCATCAGAACTCCCATTGGGGCAACGCCATTTTCTTTGGTCTATGGAGCTGAAGCAATCATGCCTCTTGAGCTCGAGATCCCTTCCTTGCGAATTTATTTGCGGGAATTTATCGATGATGATATTGCTAGACAAGCACGTCTTGATCAACTCACACTCATAGATGAAAAACGAATCAATGCTTTAGAGCATTTGCGAGTTTATCAAGACCGATTGAAACGTGCTTACAATGCCAAAGTTCATCTAAGAGAATTTCAAGTAGGGGATCTTGTCCTTAAAGAGAATCAACAAAACACCAATGCATTGCCGCATCTTCGAGATAAATTCGCGGCTAATTGGTTAGGTCCATATATGGTCCCTTGAAAGAGTGGGTAATGGAACTTATAGACTTGCCGGTTTAGAGGGAGAGGAAGAACCCGAACCACTTAATGTTATACACTTGAGGGCATTCTACGCATAGTTTGAATTTTATATGTACATATATACATGGCTTGTACAACAAAAAAAAAAAAAAAAAACAAATAAAATAAAAAGAATTTGCATTTCATTGTTAGTTGCATACATCTCATTCAAAAACATTGCATTTCATGTGCATACATCTCATTGAAAACCATAACATTTCATTTTCAGCCATAGTTGCATATCATGTTAGAGACCATTCTATCTTTTGGATATAAAATTTGGTCAAGCAAAAGTCATGTTGCCTTAATCGGGGGCACCTTCATAAAATCCATCAAACCGAATTGTCATTCGTACACCCATTTTCCATTTGCACATATTTACATTGCCAAAATGTTTTCAGTCACTCGGCCATTCCTAGTGTTTTAAGCAAACTTCGAAATGCATGTCAAAGTTCTCTAGGGCCATATCACAAATTACACTAAATAAAATCTTGAGTATTGGGAAATGATTTCAAAAGCGGTCTTGAACCTATCACATTTTCACATCTTAAAAACATCTTGTGTCAAAGAGAGATAACACCATCCTTGGGTTGTGCCTTGAAGTGAAAAGGGTAATCCTCGTTTGTCCTATCATGCAAACATAGTCCATAAAGCAGTGGTTCTTACCACTATCACAAGCAATCACAAAATATAAATATAAACGAGTAGTAAGGATAGGGTAAAATTCTCATCATACTTCGGTTGAGAATTCGATTCCCCAAAGCTCTAAGGAAATGAACATTTTTCACACACCACTGATCCCAAATAAGTTGTAAGGATCGTACTACTTGTCCGATCCAGACGGATAGGTAGTCATCCCAAAGGCTTACAAAGGTCAAAAACAACATGGACTATGGAGTTAACCTTCATCGGGGCTATAGACGCTTGAGTGGCGGTGGAGTATACTCATTGCGTGGCGACATGTCTCTCCTCAAAAAGAGACCTCTGAATGCTCATACGGACAAACTAGCTTCGGGGTCTTCTCCATAACAGGGGTTACCTAATTTATGCAAGATGAGGTTAATGAACACACTTGCACACACACGAGTTTTTGATTGCCTAGAGTCACTACCATGCTTCCGATTTGGTTAATGAACTCGCATGCACACACATTTGGTCCTAGTTGAATTAGGCGGTGTTAGTAAGTTTGTTTGATACCACTAGCATGTTTGAGTCTTTGTAAAATAGTCTTCCATATCAACCTCCATATCACCCTCCATATCTTCTTCCATATTCATGTCATTCCATACGTCATCCATTCACAAGCCACCAAGTTCGGTGCCCCTGATTAAACAATTATGATAACAGTTCGCTAAATCTAACTATCTAAAAGTATGAGTGCTTCTTAGTGCATATTTCATTTACTTAGTCTCGCATTAATCATCTATAAGTTTGCATTCCATTCCATCACATATGCATCAAAAACATTAAAACATAT
>JAQPPZ010002309.1:0-28411 GCA_028583015.1 Wollemia nobilis | reverse complement strand
GGTAGTCAAGAGATTTCCGTTACTATGGATTTGGGGAAAGATGTTGATCATGCCCTAGAGGCCCAATGGGGACACCCTTGATCCCTTCTAGAGACACAGTTCTTCTAGATTTGTTAAAGGACAATCATCACCAAATACACTAAGAAGCATAAAAATCAAGCATGGAAAATGCTATCTACGACTACTTGAAATAGATCAACATATCAATGCTACTTTGAATGCTTGCCACAGTCAAAATCATGGCCAAGTATTTTCTTTAACTTATAAAGGATGGTTGTTGAGTTAGTTTTATATGGATATAATCATGATTTGACCTTAAATCTTCATGGGTATTTGCCCTACCCAAAATTTTTGGCCCTGGGTCCGTAAAAACTGGGAGCCTCCTGGTGAGTATTATTTGTGGTTTATTAGCAGTTTGATATTTTATTATTATTTTCTTCACTTGCTTAATATAAATGGGGTTTTTGAAACAAAAGAGGAATCGCTTTATCTCAGACACTGTTCAACCCTAGAGAGTGGTATTTTATCCTCGAATTGAACCCACTCAAGAACTCTACTGGGACCAGTTTGTATGCAATTCCAATAGGAAATTTGGAGCAAAATGGTATTAGCACTAAGCTGTATAATTCCTTGAATGACATTTGGTGTTTCCAAAGAGGCTACTTAGAAGGAAAACAACTGTTTATGAAATATTATGTGTGAAATGGATCTCACACCTCTCTACCCATAGTGTGGAACTTGAACTCTGGTGGATCATCTTAGATTCAACAATCGGGATTAGATGAGGCATCGCCTCTTATAGATGGTATTTCCATTACAAACAGGTATTTGGTCTCGATCTTGCTCCAACACATGAACATAAAATGAGGCCCCATAGGACCAAAATATTCCTAAGGAGGTAAGCCAAAAATCAACAAAGAAATCAACCAATATTTCTCGTGGTAAATAAGCACATGGAGAGATGGTTCTTAATGTTCTAAAAGAAGAAGAAGGCAAAGAAAAAAATATGGTAAAGAGTGGAAATCCACCAAGACCTCAATAGGTATGAGATATTTACAACCAAATTGACCAAGAAGAAGGACAATTCATATAAGGAGTTTCCATGGGAATAATAGTGCACATTAACAACCATGTTCAAGCTCCTATTCATCTCCACCTGCAGCAGTGACTGAGTACATGAGTTACCACATACTGAGAGTGTAAAAATGAGGATTGGTGGTGCATAACCAAGAGGAAACCACAATATATGGGGTGGAGCATGGCATGGTGAAAGAAAAAAGAAAGGCTAATTTAGGATAACTCCGATGGAAAATATCTAAAAAGCAGCACTGAATGAGGTGGTAGAAAATCAAATGGAGAAATGATAGTGCAGTTTACAGATAAACTGATCAACTGGGAGGATCAAGTGATAATCAATAGATTTTAATCGCTATCATGATAACCATTAGTTACACAATCATGGAATGTTAAGCTGGGGGAAATAGTAGAACAAGACTAATAAGAAAGTTTATTCAAGACTAGAAAAAGTTTAAAATGATATTTTTGTTTAACCAGAGACAAAAATGTCATGGGATCTTAAGGTGTGAAGCAAGATACTTTGAAGGTCATTCATAAGGAAGTGCTCAAAAGGGTCCTCGTGGGATAGTTACTCTTTGTAACTCTTTTGAATGGACCTTAATATAATATAGACTTTGAGGGGTGTTCTCAACATCACATTTTAGAAATAATGTCATAGCTGAACATATTTTAATAGAAATTTTATGGGCTCAAAAACCAGATGGGTCGATGCAACAATGGAAGTTGTGCAAACATGAGAGTATCAAGGGAAGATTTGGAACTGGATTATTTTTGGGGATTTAATGCTAAATTATCCCTCTAGATGTCAAGTGAAGGGGAAACCCCAATTTTGTAGACCTGTGGATCGATTTATGATTGCCCAAGTCTTACAGACTTAGATTGGTGGCTATTAAACGCCTCGGAACAAACTAGACTTGGACTAATAAGAGGATGGAGCCACATAGTTAGAAGGTGAAGTTAGACCATTTTTTGGTTTTAGAGGAGGGACTTGTAAAATGGAATATAAAATTTTAGATTTTAGAGGGTCGAAACATAACACTTTCCTGCATTCTGTTGGAAGGAGGGATCAAGAAGGGCAGATTTCATAAACCATTTAAATTTGAAAACTTTTGGTTACAAAAAAGAGGAACTTAAAGAAAATTCCATAGTGGTGGGAAGATGTCGCCACAGGTGGGACAAAAAAATTAAGATCTCCAAAACAACTTCATTATGTCAAAGATCAACAAAAAATGAGGCAGCCAATAGGAGACTTCCATGTCCAAAGAGCTCCATTGGTAGCTAGATGAGATGAGGTTGGAAACACTTAGGAAGGAAAAGTATATAGGATCAAAGAAGAGGAGCTGATACACAAATAAAGCAGTTGAGGACATTGGACAACCAAGATGAAACCTACTCGAAACAGTAGAGCAAGAACCACTTGGTTATTAGAAGGGACAAAAATGCCACACCTTTCTCCATTGACCCTCTGTGCTAGGAGACAATGAACAACATGGAAGCTCTTCAAGATGAGAACTGAAAACTCCTTTGATGCAATACCAGTATGCATTTCCATTCAATGGATTATTTTTCTAAACTATTTAATAAAGTATAAAGAAGATGAAGAGGCTCAAAAAGAAGTTATTGATGGCATACCCTCTGCTATCTCGAAGAAGAAAACCATGCCCTACGAAACGCAATGATAGAGAGAAAATGAAGAATGTAGTCTTTGGAATGAGCACCTAAGGGACACCAAAACCGGAGGCTTTCCAACTGAGTTTTTTAGGCCTTTGGGATAACTGGAGGAGGATGTAATGGTTGTTATAGAGGAGTGCAAAGGTAGTAAAAAATGACTTAAAGCAGAAAATCACAATTCTATTACATTAATACAAAAAGGGGAGGAGGAGGTACATATTTCGTATTATAGACCTATTTCCTTATAATGTCATATATAAAATAATCACGTTAATGATAGAGGCTAAAACCCACTTCTACATAGCATTATCTCCTAGAGCAAGGAGGTTTTTTAGAGGGTAAAGCGTATCTTGGACGGTGTGTCTCTAGCCCTGAGGTAATCCATTCAATGCAAACATCTCGTAATAGAGAAATGTTCAGTAAAATTAGACATGTCAAAGGCTTGTGATAGGGTGGAGTGGGAGCTTCCTGCAAAAGATGATGTAAAGCCTTTGTTTCCTCTTAGGATTGGATAGAAGGGGTCATGTGAATTGTGTTTCTACTCCGATATACCTGTTAATCAAGGTCCTCTCCCTCTGAAACTTCTTGGAGCTACTTGAGGCCTTTTCAAGGAGATCCTTCCTCTCCCTATGGTTTTTCTCATATTGGCTAAAGGATTGGGTAGAATCATCTTGAGGAGAAGACAACAAGGTTTCCTAACAAGTATTAAGGTGGGTGAGGAAGTTTTGACTCACCTACATTTTGTGGATGACACAGGATTTGTGGGAGTGGCAGCTTCTGTGGAAGCAAGAATGATTAGAAATAGACTTAATGTCTCAACATAGGGCTAAAAACAAGTCATCAATGACACAAAATCCAAAGTGGTCTTTTTCAATCTCATGCCAAAGCTTCGGGACAGAATTTTAGAGATCTTCGGATTCAAAAGACCTATCTCCCAAGGGTATAATTAGGGTCCCTTGCATTTTAAAAACTAAAAATAGCATATCTGGAGGAATATTTTTGAACCCTATCAAGGACATAGACCAATCATTAGACCACAAACTTAAGCTGTGGGGGTAGATTAACTTTTTTTAAATGTAGGTTTTCACCATTCAAGCTATTAAATTTATAAATTTAATATCCTTTGCCCCCTATTACCATATGGAAAGATTTTGGACAAGATGGCTAGAAAATTTCATGAGAAGAGTAAAAGGAGCGAGAAAATAACCTTAGTAGGTTGGGAGAAAGTAATCCAACCCAAGAAAATAAGGTTTGGGACCTAGAAGATCAAAGTTAAATAATAAAGCATTGGCCTAAAGCTTTACCGAGGTGGATTTCCCCAAACCAACTACTTTATTCAAGAGGAATCTTAACTAGTAAATATTTTGGGGACAGCAAAACAAAATGAGGTGGGTCATTTCCCTTTGGATGGTAATGGATCCGTAGTGTGGCAGGCTCTCGGTTAGGATCCCATAGTAAAAGATTATTATTTTGGAAAGGGGGGAGAGGGGAGAAGGCACGATTTTGGACAAATTCATGGGATCAATACCCACCTATCATAATAGAATTTCTTGAACTCAACCAATAAAAATAGCCTAAAAACTATAGGGTGGGTCCAAATTGAAAGTTATTTCTACACCTAGGTCACCTGGGGGATTAGTAAGTCTAAGTAGTCTAAGAAGTTGGATAAGAGGGAATTTCAACTACTCTATATTTGACACCGATCATGACTACAATATATGGCAAAAATATTTCGCACAGTAGAGATGAGGAGGATGAATTATCTTGGGGTATGGGGAGCCTTAGTGTCCCACAACTGAAGTATAGATAGGATAAGATATCCTTTCTTATAGCCTCCTCCACATACATAATGCTTGAGGATTGGAGAAAGATTTGCGGCCCATGGTTGGACAAAAGTAAACTTTTTATCCCAGCGGTGTCATGGTAATGGAATTATTAGTCTTTGATAATATCATAAGTAGTGAATCCCATTGGTCCATATCAATGTGTTTTATGCTATAAGAGTGAGGAAACCACCGATCACTTGATGTTTGAG
Organism: Wollemia nobilis; assembly: GCA_028583015.1. Taxonomy (NCBI): domain Eukaryota; kingdom Viridiplantae; phylum Streptophyta; class Pinopsida; order Araucariales; family Araucariaceae; genus Wollemia; species Wollemia nobilis. The sequence goes on along the minus strand of JAQPPZ010002309.1, from coordinate 23,628 downwards.
TGCCCATTCACACGCAGATTTGGGAGAGATGGTTTTTTATATTATAAAATTCAAGTTAATGGTGATTTGAATCTGATTAATATTTGGAAAAGATTGAAGAGGGGTAGATTTAAATCTAAAGCTCTTTGTAGGGTTGGGAGCTGGATTAAACTTTATTTGTGGTAAGTGTGGTTGGAGAGAAATTCCACAATTCTTTAGAGAAACTTTTCTCCTTTCTTTTTAGATGGAGTTTGACAAGTCATTTGAGCAAAGTCACTTAAACCGTGGCCTATGCTAAAGAGGAAACCCAAGATGCTATTTAGGCAATGGAAAAGAAAGTTGAAGTGTAAGAGGGACAGATAGAGCTAGTTGGAAAAACCACCCCCAAAAGGTTGGATTAAAATTAATAGATGAGCTAAAAAGTGACAATCCTGAATGGAATGAGTGGTTTGTTTAATCATGTTGGAACAGTGCTCTTTGGGAACCGCAAGGCTTGGGAAGAGCCACAAAACAATGAAGTAGAGCTTTAGCTATCAAATATGCTTCTCTATTTGGGTAGAAATGAATGTCACATGGAGGATAATCCTAGAATCATATTCTCAAATAATGGTTGAAGTCTCAGATTCAAAGGAGGAACTTGCTTTGAAAACATGAGGGTTGAGGATTCTTGTCCCTCAAATTACGGAATTTATGGGGGGAATTAGATGATGTGGATTCTAGCTTACGAGGAGATCTAAACAAAGTGGTAGACTTCCGGCTAAGATGGATAATAAGAAGGAGGTGTGGGTTCGGTTGGCAAAGCTGACATGGCTATTGAGGATGAGATGATTAGGCAGGTTTTGAGCAAACCAGATTCTAAGCTAATTTAGATAACCATCTCCAGCAATATGATTTAGGAGGTCTTGTGTCCAATGTAGATCCTCTTTTATAGTTGTAAATAGGTGAACGCTCATTGTAGAAACATGGTTTAAGAGATAGTTTCTCCAATGCAAATCTTCTTTTAAGAGTTGAAACATGCCTTCTCTTTGACTAAGGCTGGGAAAAAGTCTCATCCCAAATTGTAAATGATACCTTGTTTTAATACAAGTTTTTTCAAATTCATTTTTCAAAAAAAAAAATATAATAATGAAAATATAAATAATATAACTATGTAAATAATATACTAATAAATAATTATTAATAATATAAATATTTTTGGATAATATTTTTATTTTTATTTTTAATATTAGATGGCCATTATATTATCTAAAGTCCTAACATAACTTATTAAATCCGACCAAATTATAAACTATAAATTATAAACTATAAAATATCTATTAGACTCGACCAAATTTCATAAACCTAAGATATAAACTAACCTATTAATAGACACAAGACACGAAACACGAGACATATACTCTAATCTATTAATAGAAATGAAACAAAAATTTAAAAAAACTAAACCTACCTCACAAATCTAGATCTCTAAACCTCGTACCTAGACGTACCACACACCCTAAATTACCTCATAAACCTAGATCCTAAACCACACAATTCTAAAAACACCTAAACCTTGATAGTCGAAGATAAGGAAGGTGGCTTCACCACGTATTGATATTCTGAACCTGCCACACATAAAAGCTACCATTCATGTTAACCAATCAATGCAAACGACCACAGATCAACTCCTCCACCGTTGATTACGTATTAATCGACAGATAATCAATATTTTAAACAAACACAAATTATGATTTACGCTGCCATCGATCATAGCTTATAATTCATTTATCTGCCATCGATTATGAATTATGAATTAGGGTTTAGAGGGACTATAAATACCATTCTCCATCGTTGATTACACAAATTTACAACCTCCACAATAGATTGTAGTTAAATTAAAAGGATTAGGTAAATGGTAATCGCATACTACGTCGATTTACCTCTATTTTTCTACCATGCAAACCAAGGCATGTGAAATTTAACGCCCTCATGAGAAAATTCGTAATACCCCTGTCTTTTATACGTATCTCTACGATTGCTAAGTAGGTAAACAAAACCGATTGAGGGTGAATACGTAAGGTGGCCACCAAATTGTCTTCCTCGTGACAAGAACAGCAAAAGTCGTAAAAAATATTCCCTTTCAAACTTTTTATTGCCTTTTTATCATCCTTATCATCAAAAGGTATTTTTCTCTATTTTTAATTCAAATTCCTCGTGAGATTAGTTTAAAATAATCGATATTAGGGTGTAAAGATTGACATTTAGGATAAAATTTTAAATTATGGCCGTAGTTTTTCCAAATTTCAATGAATTAAATAAAAGTCTTCAATTTGTTTCACTCTATATCCTGGAAAAAGCCCTAATTTTCTAAACTTCCTGAATTTATAGAATTAAACCCCTAATCATTTTTTACATAATTTCTTTCGGGTTTCAAAATTTATCAATTTGTACTACTTTTTAAAAAAAATTATTCTATAGTTGTTTGTTTTGCATGTGTATAAATTTGAAACCTAATCCTAAATGTCTCAAATTGTAAAATTTTACAAAACCCCCTAAATTTTAAAAAGCCCTAATTTATAAATTCCTATTGTTTTGCAAAGTTATAAAAAAAACCCTAAAATTCTAGGTTTCGAGTTTTGAAATTGATGAAAACCCCCGTAATTTTTATGGGAATTTTTAATTTTCGAAGTATTCTCAATTTTTTCAAAGGAATTTGAATTTTTGGCAAAATTTGGATTTAAATTTTGATTAAACCTTTCTAAGCAGGCCGCTAAAATATATAGTTTTTATTATTTTAGTTTGTATACTTAAAATTCCCATTAAAAGGTTATACACTTGTACAAATATATTAATACAAGAGGTTTTTGTATTAATATAAGAGGTTTTGAATCTACATCAGAATTTTTGATTTAAATAAGAGTTTGCATGTGCTTAAAATATATTTTAGTTTTCCTATAAACTTATTTTCTAATTCTCGAGTTTTTATCCTGATCCGTTTGTATGTATTTGCTTCTGTATTTTCTGGGTTCTTGTTTTTGTACATACTACGTATTTTCTAAGCTTCGAGTCTGGCATACGTAATGCGTATTTTTTGAGTCTATAGCACACATATTTTCTAAAGTTTTTGTTTCTATACAATTTATGTATCCCCTAAGTGTATTTGTTTTTGTACAAAATACGTATTTTTTTTTAAGTTTGTTTATAATATACGTATTTGCTTTTGAAATATTATTTCCAGTGAATTACGCTTTGATATATGGTTTACATTTCCCGTACTCGTATACTCAATATATAAAAAAAGACAACAAAAACAACTCATAAAACTATAAAAAAATAATGTTTTACTAAGCAATTTTAGCCTCTAAAACTACTCTCGTGTCTTCCAATATTGCAGAATCTCCGTAATAAAAATGCCCAAGTCTATTTTCCAAAAGCGCGGCTGAACCATCTTCCATTGAAACACAAACCAAGTAACTCTGTGATTGCGCTATGTGAAAATGCTCGCCAGTGGGAAGCGCTTACCAAATTTAAGGGACACGATGTAGGGGTAGCACAAAAGTTTATCCTGAATTGCAATCCTAACACTATGGTCACTCATGTAGGGAATCTAAAAATCAAGATAACCCCAAGTTTGATTTATGAAATCCTAAACCTACCTGAGGTTGGTATACTCTTTTACAAAAACACTAAAAGTGTCACCCAACTAGTAAAACGATTCGATGAAAAATATTCACTTATAAAAAACAAAGAAGGTGCAATCATAGGAATAACAACCTCTACACTTCCTCTTCTTTGGCAAGAGGCAGTTGTCCGCATCATTAAATTCTTCAATGCCAAAATTTGCATGTCTATCCTAGCCGCATATCATATTCAAATGGTTCTTAACCTAAAATACCCCGAAAAAATAAGACTCGTATTAACAATATTCCATACTTCTCGTGTCAGCATTAAAATCTACAATTTTGAGAGTCAAGCTAGAAAATTCTCCTGAAGGACAACCTAAATTACATCTAATTTCTCATCATGGTCCCATTAAACTCATAATTCTAAAAAAGGCCCATGAAGTAAAAGCAGCATGGATTTGAATTGTGGAAGAGTCTAATGCATCTAAAATATTAGATAGATCCGAATTTGAAGATGCACAATCTACATAAGAGGAAAGTGACTCCAATGACCATGTTGAAAAACCTGGAAGTTCAAAGAAAAAATGGAAAAACACTAAATTTAGAATACAATCCAGGAAATAAACAAAAATAATATAAATTTTTGAAGAAGACCAAGACCCAAAATTGTCTATAGATGAATCTGTTGAAGAAACCCTGTCTTATCTCAGAGCACAGAATGAATCCCTTCAAAAAAAAATGATAAATTAAGTATGGATTTAGTAGAACAACATAAAATTGTTCAAAAGCTCTTCCGCAGTTTAAATTAATCAAACATCTCAGAGATGATAAGGTTGCAAGTCCCAAATCCTACCACCTCCCACCACCAGCTGAAACTTCCTCGCCAAAACCATCCACATTCAGAGAAAGCCTAATCGGTCAACGTTGGTAAGTTTTTATCCACTCATAAAATTATTGAATTTTCAAAAATTCTCAATGAAGATAGTTCTCAACAAACTAAGAATATCTCTCAACCAATTGTGCTAGCTTTTAAATGGTCTAAAGACTCGATGAAGATCTCCCTTCCTCTCAAAGTTAAGGTTGCAAAAAACCTAAAAAGAAAGAAAACCAGAGTTGAACATATTAAGACCAGAATCGTAGAAACACCAGCTACAACCACAACTCAGAATAAACTAAGAAACAGTGCAACAAGTTAAGAAGGAACATAAAAAACCTAGGACAAGAGGAAGAGCTTCCATAATCTCAAGGTTAGATCAATGATCATTAAAACTTTTTAATATTTATCAAAGACATATATTTATATGTGGTTTGAAAAAAAAAATTATTCGTATATTTGTATATGTATGGATTGATAGTTAGTATTTGTATATGTTGTTTAAAAATAGTTTATTTATATATAAATTTGTCTACTGCATATGTTTTTAAATCTATCTATTGCATGTGTTTTTAAGATCTATCTACTACATGTGCTTATCTGTCTACTGCATATGTTTTTAAAGTCTATTTTATTGCATGTATTTTAAAAGTTTATCTGTTGCAAATCCTTAATATTTTTTGGAGATTATCATCAGGTTACTATGTAAAAGATAACAAAATTTTTGATATTTAAATTCTGTTTTGGATATTATTATCAGATTACTATATTTTGATTTTCATGCAAAAGATGACAAAATTTCTAATGTGGTTGATATTTAAATTTTGATTATTCTTATATTATTTCAGCATTAGAATTCTTGCATGATGAATTCTCGTATTTTTTTGGATACAAAAATAAGTACATTTTATAATTTTTTTATATCTCTTAATATTGTAACATTTCTTTTGGAACTGTGCATGCATAAATTTGTTATTTCCTTTATATTTATTTATTTATATAGCATGAGGACATACAGATTTAGTCTGGGAATGATAAGAGGTTATTTACTACTAATTTTTGTATCATATTTATTCATTTTACTAGAATATTTGATATATTTTTACATGTTATCATCGATTAATATGAATTATTGATGAAAATGATTAAAAATGGTAATTTGATCTCTATAGTTAACTTACGCCCAATTTGTTGTAGCTTTGAGTTAAATGTGTAATAAGTAAGAAATTAGAATATTGAACTCATATATGAAGAACAACCATTAGTAGTTGGAAGAATTCAGCAAATGATCCTTCGCTTATGGAATACAGCTATCAAGTAATTACCGACAATAATTACATAAGAACAAAAGATCACTTTTGAAGACTTACCTCTAGATTATTGGACTATGATGACAGATAATATGGACGACAACATAATATGGACGACAGAACCAAATTGCGATAATTAAAATATCTTCAAATATATCTTGCTTTTCCATTTTGGTTACGAGATTCTCTCCGCCTAATAAAACTTTATTAAAAGGATTAGTAATGTTATTGTTTGTCAAATGTCAAAGTTGTTAAGACTTCCTACATTAAGGAATTGAAAGTCTTACACAAATTTTATTATGAGTCAATTAGATAGAAAATATTCCATGTAATGCCATTTGGACCAATAGAAATATTTTTAGGTCCAAGTCAAATAAAATATATTTAGCTTTAGGATATCTTATGATGCACGTGCACATCATCACCCCACATTTTTAGAAGATACATACGTGGAAAAGATTATACATAGTATTAGTCTTAGTATAAATATACATCAAAAAACAGAGGAACGTTTGTCCCTTCCGTTCCTCCCGCCATTATTCTTACATTTCAATCATGTTATAGAGCTTGTACATTTGAGCCTTCATCAATAAAATAGCATTTCTTCAATTATGGTAACTTGTATCATTTCTAGCATTTGTTTGTTCTTTGTTTTGAATCTGTAAATACTGTAACCTGCATTCATTAATAATGAATAAATATTAGTATAAATCAGAATATTTAGTTACTAATAGAGTATTTTAGGGGAAAATAACTTACATTACCACATAGGATGTAGGGCCCACTCCTAATCGGCAGTCCCTGAGCTCTTTTGCCCCATGCATTAGATTAGAATTAGTTAGATCTGCATTATAAAATATATAAAATTTAGAAATTGCATAAGGATCCTAATAGTTAAAATTCATAATAAATTTCATTTATTTACCATTTTCTCTCATAATTCATACTATATAATTTTATATTTTTTTGTACATGTGTACGCATGATTTATGAACCGAAATTGAACTAGACTTAAGCATTAATTCCTACGATCATATCTATACTGTATTGCTACTTTTTAAATCTAACCTTGATTTCCTCGGATTGATAAAATTAAATGTAAGGCTCTACAGCTGATCATCTCTAAAAGAGGCATTGAGGTGGACCCTAATAAGATCCAGGTCATCATGGATATGCCTACCCCAACTAACTTAAAGGAATTGTATAGTTTACAAGGAAATATTCAATCAATCTGTCATTTCATTGTGCAATTTTCTAACAAATGTAGGTCATTCAATCACCTACTACAAAAGGGAGTGCCATTCTCTTGGATAGATGAGTATCAAAAAGCCTTTGATTACATTAATAAATACCTAGCTTCTCCACCAATATTAGCTCCTCCTCGTCTAGGGGTCCCATTCTATATTTATATTTTAGCAACAAAATTTGCATTAGGGACAATGCTTGCACAAAAGAATGAACAAAATCAAGAGCAATTTGTCTACTACATTAGTTTAACATTGGTAAGCTATGAAACAAGATACGCTTATGTAGAAAAATTATGCTTAGTAGTGATTTTCACCACTAAAAACTTTGACATTACATGCTTAGTCACACAACATACGTCATAGCTAGAGAAAATCCTCTGGGTTATATGATGTCTCGCACTTAAAAAAATACCCACACTACTAAATGGATAATGCTCCTAACTCAATTCAACCTTGAATTTATTAGAAAAAATCCATTAAAGGTCGGGTAATAGCTGATCAACTTGCAAAAGCTCCACTACCTAGTGATCATCCTTTGATTATTGAGCTCTTAGACGATCTCAAGGATTTTTCATCATTGAACATGAAGAAGATGTCATTCGAAAGAAGACATCAATATGACACTATTATTTGATGGCTTTTAAGTGCTAAAGGTAAAGGTGTAGGATTTGTATTTCATACACCACTAGGGGTACTCTATACCCTTATCATTCAAACTCCGACTTCCAATGCACAAACAACATTGTAGAGTACGGGCCTCAATATTAGGTCTTCAATCAACTATAGCTATGAGCATTAAGCATATTAGGATATTTGGTTATTCTCAACTTGTTGTTAAGCAAATCAATGGAGAATACCAATGCAAATAACCTACCATTAAGCTTTACCATGAAGTAGCAATGAAATTGCTCTCTAAGTTTGATTGGTATAAAATCAATAGTTTGCCACGGCTCAACTAATATATTTGTAGATGGATGGCCTCCCTTGGATCGCTTGATTCCAAAAGACTCCTTGGAGAGGTATAGTCCTTTATCATTTCAATGGTCTCTAAATATGCAATTTTTCGAGTTGAATATATGTAAAAATGGATTTTTGTTTTATCCAAGTCGTATCCATATGAGTCTCGGTCGCCGTATAATAGCCTTTCTCAAGTTTGAAACACTCTTATCTAACATGTCTCGGATGGCCAAGCACACTTTTAAGCAAAAGGTAGTATGTTTCATTCTTTTGGGGAACGTGTTGTATAAACATGGTTATGATGGAATCCTCCCTCCGTTATCTCAAGTCCTGGTGAGGCACAAAGAGCCTCGTGTGAAGCCCACGATGGTACTTGTGGTGGTCATTTTAGTGTAATGGACATTTCAAAGCATATTTTACACATGGGTTATTATTATCCCACAATGGAACATGATTGTTGCACTTATGTCAAACATTGCAAGAAGTACCAAGAACGTACTAATTTAACTCAAGTACCATCACAAGCTTTACAGCCTATTCAAAGCCTTTTGACCTTTTCACAATGGTACCTAGATCTAATTAGCAAAATCTCACCTCCTTCCTCTGAAAAACATACTTTCATCATCGTAGCCACTCAACACTTCACAAAGTGGGTTGAGGCAATTCCTCTAACCAGTACTATAAGACCTAGAATTGTGGATTTTATACTTTATCACATCATTTTTCATTTTGGTATCCCTTCAAAGATCATTTTATACAATGGCGAGTCTTTCAATAATAAGGACGTTTGAGAAATTTACGAGAAATATAATATTCAAAATAGTAACTCAACCCTTTATTACCCACAAGCTAATGGACAATTTGAAGCTTCCAATAAGACCTTAATTGCTATTCTCAAGAAACTTGTCAAAGAAAATTACAAATATTGGCATACAAAAATACCCGTGGCATTATGAGCTTATTGAACAAGCATATGCACGTCTACGGGGGCAACACCGTTTTCATTGGTCTATGGATCCGAAGCAATCATGCCTCTTGATCTTGAGATCCCCTCCTTGCAAATATATTTATAGGAATCCATAAATGATGACACTTCTATACAAGCACATCTTAACCAACTCACACTTCTTAATGATGTGAGTCAATTCTTTAGAGCATTTACGCAGTTTATCAAGACCACCTAAAGCGTGCTTACAATACCAAAGTTCATCTACATGAGTTCCAAATAGGATATCTTATCCTTAAAGAGAACCACCAAAACACCAATGCATTATCATATCTTCATGATAAATTTGCAGCTAACTGGTTAGGTCCATACATTGATACACAAAGAGTGTGTAACAGTACTTATAGGCTTGTTAGTCTAAAGGGAGAGGAATAACTTGAACCACTTAATTTCACACACTTAAGAGCATTCCCTATGCATAATTGGATTTCTATATATGTATATATATACATGACTAATACACAAAATCATTTGCATACATTTCATTCACATCATTGCATATAACACTTCAAAAACACTGCATTAACAATGTTTCATATTGTATTTTTCACAAACATGGCATTTGCACAACATTTCATTTTGCATTTACATCCACATTTCACTTCTCATATTAGGGATCATTTATTTAGTTCAAGGTATTAATTGGTCCAATAAATTCATGTTGCCTTAATCAAGAGCACCTTCAAACCATCACCCATTTCATTCCATAAAGTCAAATTATCATTTGCCTCTATACATCATAATTCCTAGGTGTTTTTGGCCACTCAGCCACTCCTAGTGTTTTAAGAAAACTCCAAAATACATGTCAAGTTCTTTTAGGACCATCACACATATACACTAAGAAAATCTTGAGTTTTGGGAATTGACTCTAAACCACTCTTGAACCAAACACAATTTCACATCTTAAAAAATATCTCGTGTCAAAGAGAGATGCACCATACTTGGTATGGATCTCAAAGTGAAAATGGTCATCCTTGCTAGTTCTATCATGCAAAATAGTCCATAAGAACAAGGGTTTGCACCACTATCACAATTTCTTCAAATCCAAAAAGATAGAGTAGTAAGGATAGGGTAGAATTCTCATCATAGCTTTAGGTTGAGAATTTTATTCCCCCAAAGCTCTAAATATTTTACATCACACACCACTAATCATTGAATTGTAAGGATCGTACTACATTTCCAGATAGACAGCTAGGTGTCATCTCCAAAATTCAAGAGATCAAAATACAAGTCATGGACTTTGGAGTTAGCCTCCACCAAATATATAGATGCTTGATTGGAAGTGGAGTACACTCATGCATGGTAACATGTCTCTTTTAAAGAGACCTTTGATCGCACATAAGGACAAGCTAACTTCTTGGTCTCATCCATAATAGGTTTATCCAATTTACTCAAGATGCATTAATGAACTCACTTGCACACACATTGGTTCTTGATTACCTCAAGTCATTACCATGCTCTTGATTTGGTAAGTGAACTCATTGCACACACATTTGATCCTATAAGGATTAGGTAGTGTTAGTGAGTTTGTTTGATACCACTAGTATGTATGAGTCCCTCGCAAAATAGTCAGCTTTCCATATCAACATCCATGTCTTCTTCCATATCAACATCTATATCTTCTTCCATGTCAACATCCATGTCATTTCATGAGGCTTCCATCTTACATACCACCAAGTCTGGTGCCCCTGATTAAACAACAATGCTCGAAAATGGCCAAGCAAGATCTAAACTATAAATTATCAGTAGAACATCTACATTTCATAACTTGCATTAATCATCCATAACATATCATATGTATTCACCATCCATATAAACATGTATTCCATAAAGGCATTCCATAACAAGCATTCACAAACACATATAACACAAAAATTAAAAGCCATGTATATATATGTATAAATATCGCATGTACAAAGAGTGCCAAAAGGCTACATACAATGGAGAATCAAGGATCATATACAAAATGTGCATCTAAGCACTAGCTATGTCCTCCAAGAGGATCCTTATGACCTAGTAGGAACCTTAGACCTATATTTATGCCTAGACTCACTCTGCCTAGCAGCCTCAGATATAGATGAGGTTTGAGGATCAGGAAGTGGAATATGATGCTTCATCAACCTATTCTCCAATACCTTGATATACCTATGTTGAGACAAAATATGTGTTATGTCAATATTATGTTGGTGCTCCCTCTCTAGTATCTCTACCTGGAGCCTCACAATCCTCTCATCTCGAGCCATCACCATCACCTTTCGCTCTGCTACCTACTACTCTAGCCTTACCCACTCCTCCTTGACCTGATCTAGAGGCTCATCAGAGTCACATCCACACTCATATCCATCTAGTTGCACCCTTAGTCCTCCTTTACTATCTGATCGAAGGCACCACTTTTGCTTGGGGGCCTCGAAACAAAGTAAAAACAAAAAAATATATAGTATACAAGAAAAACAAAGTAACAAAATCATCAGCTCAAGTTTGCATGTTTTAGATTCAATTCTAAATAGTAGATGCTAAATATTACTTTTAGAAGTACTAAAGAAACCATGAGTTTTTACTCAAATCAATATGAGCCCATCAATAATGTTGGAAGAATTCAACTAAATACATTTTTTGATTATGACCAACCTCATCCCCATCCAACACCACTTCCATCACACTTTTCTCATTTTTCGTCCATACCCCCAACAGACAATCCCTTTGCCAATCCTCTTCCATAACGATATTATCTATTCTCCCATATATCCATATTATGTCTATCAATCCACATACAATCCTCCTCCACCCCTTCAATATTCTTCTTTCAATACAACACATTCATTTCCAACAAGAAAATACTTATTCTTCCAATTCTACCATGCACTCACCTCCTACTTCCAACCTTCCCTGCCATCATTCTATCCATAATAAAGAAAGTAGAGGTGAGAAATCATTAGGCCCTTTTATGACTGAATTCCTAAGGCACGTATCAAAAACCTCCCGAAAACCTTCATCACGTAAATTTATTAAGCTCAATCAACCAATGGATATAATTCCCAAGTATTTACTTGACACAAATAGGATTGAACTCCCCTTCCATAAGACAACTCGATACCACAACAGATTGGTTTAAACCCGAGCTACATTGTGAATATCATAGAGTGGATGGATATATGACACAAAAATGTAAAGATTTAAGATGTTCAATTCAAGATTTGATTTATGAGGATCTTTTTAATATAAAGGAATTACAATCTACAACCGATTATAAATCTCTAGTAAATAATCAAACTCCTACACAACAAATACCAATGATCAATCAAGACATGGGGATCTCCCAAGAACCCCTATTCAATTATCAACAACAAGAAACCAATCAAATATTGCATGTTAATGTGTCCCATCATGATGATATTATTAATATTGTAACAAAAACTACAAATGAGCAACCTCAAGTTCAATCAACTCAATCTGATATTCAAGATATGGGTTCCTCATTTGACCAACCTTTAAAACTATCTTTGGCTCTAGAGAATGATCCAAAATGGAATGTAAGCATAGAAAGATTATCTTTAAAATCAAAATCTCAATTTGAAGTCCACTTTGATAGCCAACAACAAGTGATTAACCCTCAAGCAAAGATATCCCTTTTAGAAGGATTACAAAGTTCTCATAAGGAAATGTTGTTCAAAATACCTAGCCAACAATCTGTTCCTCATGATATTTTCCCTAAGGACATAATTAATGATGTAAACCCTCTTGAGGTTAATCATATTTCATTCTGTGATGAGGATATTCCTTCCTCTACTCCACAAGAAGACTCATCTCTTTATATTATCGGATCTAGTAAATAAACACCCTGTTAAAACTATCATGGTAGACAATGGCTCCTCTCTCCTAATTTATGCACTTATCAATTATTCCAAAAACTCAAATCAAAGGAAGAATATCTTAATGAATCAAATGTTATTATAAAATATTTTAACAATGAAATTCAAGAAGCTCAAGGTACTATAATTTTTCCCCTCAATATTGGATCCAAGATCTTGGATACTCTATTTTATGTGGCATATGGCCCTTCATCTTATAACCTACTTCTCCAAAGTCCTTGGATACATACGATGTGGGTTGTCCCTTCCACTCTTCACCAATGTTTGAAGTTTGAACTTGCAAATAAAATGTGTTACCATACATGGTGACCCAACACCATTTGAAGAATATTTAACCGTTGAAACATCAAGTTCTATACATTCTCTTTTGTCACAATTATCTTCTATCCATCACTTTTCTTCATTCATATATGATCATCCTTGTTTACCAAATAACATCCATGTATATCTTTTACATATGCTCCCTCCATCTTATCAAGACTTGCAAGATAGTGATAAGAATGAAGAACTTTCTTACATTTTATTTTGTAACATGATCAATTCTACACATATAAAAGTCAAATATTTTGCTACATTATTCTACATTATAACAAAGCTTTTGTTATCGCTACCTTTTATTCATCACCTTTTGTTCTTACCTTCAACACAACCAAATTATCCTTCAAAACCTCCTTCTGATTTTGAAGCAACCTTAGATACGCTATACTCAAACAACATTGTATAGTGTATATAGATCATCTTGTATATACCACCAATTCCATCATCTAAAAATTCATATAAAAATAAAAAATTTCAAAAAACAATCACATTGTATTTCTTATTGCAAATCATCAATTAAAATCAAATACAAAAATATTCAAAAATCATCAAAATCTTCAAAAACATATTTTATTTTGTACTTCTCAAACTATGAAGTATTGTGCTTATATTTTCGCTATTTTGGATAAATTAGCATTTATTTGGAATCTCACACTTTCACATTCACATGAATAAATATCTTGATTTTATCTAGCATGATTATTAATCTCTCTTATATCAAAGTCCACAAAAATTCACTTAAATAAAGTTTAAGCACGGAGAATTGATCTTGTTATTTACTTAAACCAAGCATATCCTTTCACAATAAAATGATTATATTTGTAATTTCCATGCTACGCTACATAGTGCAGGGTTCTTGAGCGAAAAGTTTCCCCTACTATCCTATCATGCACATGGTCTAGAATATTTGAGAATTGACAAAAGGACAAGCTCACCCCCTACCCGTAATAAAAATCCCTTTGTCTATAGCTAATCCGAGAAAGTATCCCTAGCATAGGAAGAAAAATAAAAGTTCAAGAAAAAGAGAAAGAAAAAAAGGTTATTTTAGGCATGATCTCAAATATCAAGTCACAATACAAAAATACAAAAAAAAAAAAAAAAAAGCAAAAGAGAAAAGCAAAAGCAAAAGCAATAAAATCCCTTTCCCTACCCCTTGAAAAGAAAAGAAGGGTTGATGAGCTTGAATCCCTAGAATTTTAATTATTCGAAAATCCGTGAGGTAAGCCCCATAACAGAGTGGTTTGTGCCCAACCCGCTGGCCTTGGGTAACTCCTAGCATGGTGACATGACTATCACATTAGCGACTTTCTTTTGTACGTACCTATGTCCGTTTATGGATTAGCTAGTTTTTGATAACCCGACCTACATAGTAGTCTCGGTATGGTTATAGCATCTAAATCATGGTTAATGAACACTTATTTGGTTCATTCAAATCACTTGTATCAAATTATCTTGCTCAAAACTTGGTAAATGAACAATGCAATTGCACACACATTTGTATTTGAGAGATTTTGTGTATCATTATGATAAATCAAGATTGTTAATGAACTCACATACACACATGGGATTTCTTATAAATCTAACTTTTGTCTTTAAGATACTTTGAAATAATTTTGCAAATTGTTTGGAATAAATTCATTTTCTCTCCTTGAAGAACAGTGTTTAGTATAAAGACAACTACATGCATTCTCAAAAAAATCAAAATCATTTTCCAAAACATGCAATCAAGTTACATTTATATATATTATCGACTTTCGTGACTATGGTATAGTTCCAAAAACCAAAATTGGAATTTTATGCCCAGCACAAGTCCTCGCCTTCATATTTTCTACAAATCAAAAATTAAAAATCAACCATGCAATAAATCTATTATTTTTTTCTTTGGATTTCGTGATGATGGTATAAGTCTATACCTAAATATTCTATGCCTAGCGCAAACCATTGTACCAATTTTATTCCCCATTTATTTAAAATCATAAAAACATATGACTTAAATCATTATGTTACACAATTATGCTTTAAAACAAACAAACACCTATTCTATTTCATGTCATTATGTTCAAATTCAGTTTTTGTAACCATGGTATAATTCCTAAGGAATTGTTAAAAATTTTATCACACTTAGGAATCTATGCCTAGCAAAAATCATCTTTAAAATATTTCATGCATAATATTTTCATGGAAATCTAAAAAACAAATCATCATCATCATCATCATTTGCATCATCACAACAAAGTCTTAAGACAGCCTCTTAAGCACCCTTTTACTTTAAGCAATATTTCTATACTAGGATTAGCTTGACGACCGAGTGAGCGGACTCCATGAAATGGTCTATAATAGCGACAATGTCCTTTGAAATTATTGTTAAAAGTCCCTTTTATTTTTATCAAATTATCACATCACAAACAACCAACTTGTTTACATCAGATTATTTCATTTAAATTTTAAAAAAGCATGACATTCAAACCATCATATTTCCAAATGGCATAATTACATGAATCATCGAATCAATCAATCAAAACATTAAAGCATCATACAAATACATAAGACAATTCATATGATCAAAAATATCTCATCTATATATATCTCAACAAAGATATGTACATCATCTCAAAACTAGATTGGTATGCCACAACTGTACCTAGGCATACTCAATCCCCTATCAAAAATAATAATAAGCACTATAATCAATCTGGGGCAAGGCAATTTGTAGCAAATTAGCCTCTGAGAACCCCTAGAGCTCTAGCCTCATCTCCCCCCCCGCCCCGAGGGTGGGACGAGGTGGCCCCATCATAGTCTGGTGGTGCTATGAGTCCTGGACTCTAATCATGATGATGTCCCGGATGACCTCATCCCGATAGGCTTCGCAATAGGGGGCCGACAAAGTGGTAACCTCTCGCCCCTCCGGCACCATATGGTGTTATAGTGTCTCTTAGAATGTGACCCAGGCAATAGCCCATGCTAGCTCTCGAGTGCTCGCCCCTCCGCTCTGTGCTCTGAGGTGTGCTACCTCATCTCTAAGCTATGTGGCCTCCTCTTAGTGTCGTGCAAAGATCATCCTCAGAGTCCGCACCTCCGCTTGGAGATGGACAAGCTTCCACCTAGAGAGTAGCCATCTCACTACTCTCTCCGTGTCCACACCTTTGTCCTTATCGGCAATGGGTGGTCTCTCTCTCCATGGAGAAGGGGTCTCTCCTCCCTCCTCTC
The DNA here is from genome assembly GCA_028583015.1 of Wollemia nobilis. NCBI lineage: Eukaryota > Viridiplantae > Streptophyta > Pinopsida > Araucariales > Araucariaceae > Wollemia > Wollemia nobilis. Next base: position 7,259 of record JAQPPZ010002309.1, on the reverse strand, counting down.
TCACTATCATGGCCCCTCGCCGAGACTATGGTCTCCTCTGCTCTCTCCCTTCGTGACCTTGTGTTGCCTCAATGGTCACCCGGGCACCGCCTCCCCATCCTGACGCATAACCATGTGAATCGGACCCCCGTGCCCTCATCATTCGAGGAGGGCGGATGTCCGTGTACCAAGCATCAGAGTCGCGGCAACCCCCGCATCATCCTCATCCACTCGGCTGAATTGGGTGATCAACCGGTCCTAACTCTAGGAAGCACCGCATATCCTGAGCCCCGCTAACCGTAGTGTTATCCTAGATTGTCTAGGAAAACTCGTAGTCTCGAGAGATGGGATCCCCTATTGTAGACCGAATTGCCTCCCAAAACTCGGTCGTAGCGATGGAGCTCCACATCTCCCCTCTCCATCCTAAGCCAGCAATTTTGTCTAATGCAAGCCAGATTTTGTCCATCCTTGACCCACCCTAGATGATCTCTCCAAGGTCTCTAGGTGATCTAGCTCTGAGACAAGGTCGTCAATAGTCTTAGGGACATTGGGCAGATCTATCCGCCACTATGACCCCCTCCGAAGCCACTCGAGAGAAAGCTCGAGGCCTCTCCCCATCAATCCCGATTAGTGGGAACCCCACCGGCCTCCGCATCATGATGTGCTCCCAAAGACCAAACCCGTAGTAGAGATGTCATAACCGGACATCGATCGCCCTTGTATACCACCCCAGGCAGATCCTATACAATCGGCATAGTACAAAGCTCCCCCAAGCAAACCTATATCTCGTGTTCTCTCATGTCATAGACCATATCTATCGTAGAGGCCATGGTACTCCGCATCCACCTAATGGCATAGCAATAGACCACCTACAACCCCAACCCAAAACCTCGTGGTCAATCTCGATGCCCTGCATCCGCTATAGAGACTCGATGTTCACTTCGCTCTTCTCCATGGCGAAGCTCTGATCTTTGCACGGGGTCATCATCACGTGGCCCCGATTGGCCGTAGGAGTGATTAGCCGTCCTTGTATGGGGATCCTTAAGATCCTCCATACATCCTCTAATGTGGTAGTCATCTCCTTGTCGATAATCTAAACAAGAAGAACCCGGATACCACCTTTCTCGCTAGGGTCACAATAGCCCCATATCTATAGAAACTGTGGCATCTCTCGCCAGATGCTACAAGCCAACCCGAGCGCACTGATCTCACTCTACCCGAGATAGAGGCCAAGTCATCCCTCAACCCGTCAGATTTCCATTCTCCGCTTCCGTAGTAATCCTCTCCGCAACATAAACAACAAAACAATAAAAATCATTAATAAAACAATCATTAATAATGCAAGTAAAACAAAGTTCAATTTCATAAATGATGATATCGCCCACTATTGGACAATATCGTCCCAAATTTGAGCAAATTCTTAATTTTATTCAAAAAAAATTAACAACAAATTTAATTTTGGATTTTTCACGTTTTTACCTCAAACTTTCGATTTGGGTAAAAACACCGAGGGGGCATCATAGTAAGTCGCACATTCACCAAGAATCGTCACCTAAAAATGGAAATAAATTTTTGCTTTCTCGTAGATCGATAAGAACTCATCTTTAACGCATTTTCCCCAAAAATTCGCTAAAGAGGGGGCAAAATGTAGCACCCTAAAATTGGCTAATAAACCTTAGCAATAATTAAAATTACATTAGTAATAATTCAAATTCAAATTCAACCCCCAAAATCGCTCCCAAACCGCCTACTGCCTATTTCCTCATTTTTTGTGCCATTTTTAGAATTTGTTTTTTCTCCGTTTGACGATATTTTCACCGATCAGACGATATCGCCTCAAATCGAACGATTTTGTGTAGAGCAAAACATCTAGACGATCTCGTCCCAAACTGATTTGTGCATAGTTAGCTCCTTTCAACGGTGTCTCTAATCCTGCGAAGCATGTCTACACCGTTAGAGACTCTCCCCATTGGAGATCTTCCAAATTAGGATGATCTCCAACCTTCTAACCTCCCTCCCAGCCTATTTAACCTTAGGACCCCCTCTTGGCATTCCCCCCGGCTGAAATTCTCTCGTAACATGAATTCTACATGCATTAGACCATCTTAAACCACCATTTGCATTTGTATTTTTCCAAGTTTGTTTGTAGGAACTTCATTGTTTTTCAGCCTTAGCAAGCTCAAATCATCGCAAATGATCTTGTTCAATTCAAGACGATTTCGTACTCAACTGAGACGATTTCACTACAGACCAACATTGAGGGCAATCGGTGCCCGTGGTTTGCATTTTCTCACTTTGTTTGTTGATTTATCCTACATTTAGTTAATTTTTTTATTATTCCTCATTGTTATGCATCTTGGAGTTTACCCATATATCTTAAGTGTACAATGGAAGTCATAATTTGTCATTAGAACATCATAATATACTTAAATTTTTATTTGTGATTATCACCTTAGCATCTATGTTGCCATTTTATACCATTTTTCTTTGTTAGAATAGTTGCATTTCCCGGTATTTTGTATCTATTTCCCCCCGTTTGTAATCTTTGATGAATTTGTCGTATCTCGGATGATCCCATTAGATCTCGTACGATCCTTGGCCAAATTCTAGACGATCCTCGACTACTTTGTTGGCAATTTTGGGTACATTGGGTACATTGCCTTTGCTCAAGTGTTGATGTTGTCATTGATGTCAAGAAGCTTAAAGGTTTTTTGTGAAAACCAAGGCAGATAAAATAAAAGGTTTTATTTAAAACCATGGACAACATATTTGAAATGGGTTTTTCTTAAAACCCAAGCCGGCTCTTCTGTTTCGCTGAAAAATGTGCCCCGATGATGAAGATATTTAATTTTAAATATCTAGTTTAAATTTTATTTATTTAAAATTTAAATTAATATTTTAAAATTAAATTAAAGTATTTTTCGACATGTTTGGAAATGCCAACGTGTTTGGTAATGCATCAAAGTGCATATATAATGGGGCTAATAAATTCATTTTAGTGTGTGTGTGAATCGATATAAATCGTAGTGCATTTCCGTTTCCTTCTTTGTAGCTAAGGAAGATGTCAAGCATTGATGGCGATGGAGAAATCTCTCGCGAGAGTTAGTTTGGGATGGAGGCGACGTCGCGGAAGGGTGTAGTCATCAAAGTTGAAAAGGAATGTCCCCGCTAGAACTCTTCGACGAAGGCAATGAGACGTCAAGCTAGAAGTCAAACAAAAGAAGAAGCACCGTCGCAAAGTTTTGATTGCAGATCATCGAAAGGAGTTTCACGCAGTGTGCTAGGGTTTCCACACAGATGGCATAGCTTCGTATGTTGGACTAATGCAGTTGTGCTGATCTAGATGACACAAGGCTTGCGGTGATTGCAGTTGGATACCATAGTTTGGACATACTAACTACAGGAGTGCAAGTAGACCTCTACGATTGCACTACTCTAGCAGATAGGTATACGCGTGGCACGGGATGCTATAGTCGTGATAGTGAAAAGGGCAAGGAAGGAAATTGGTCAAAAACCGCATGGAGGTGAATCATTGTAACTTGTTCAAGAAAGTTTTCAACACTAAAGGAAAACATTCAAACAAAGAACAAAAGGACAAAAACGTAAGGAATTATTTTTGCTTTCATAAGTTTTACTATGTATGTTTTAAAAGGAGTAATAAGGGAGTTATAAGGTTATGAAATGTTGTGATTTATTTTATTTTATGGTACAAGTGGTTTTAGGAGAGATAAGGAAGTTGTGCAATTAAGGGCTTTGGTAATGATTATTGAAAAGGGAGTAATGTTGATTATTTTAGTGATCTACTAACCCTTGTGAAGATTGGCAAAAGAATTTTGTGATTGTGGCGCATTTCCAAAGGGGTTTCCTTCACTTCAATAAGGTATGGGCACATTCTTCTTATGAGTATGATTGGTGTATGTTTTCCCCAAATAATATTGGAGTGAAAAGGGTATTCAACAAGGTTTCCTTTGGTTGAGTATAAGTCCTAGTTTCTGGTTTGTTGAAGACTACTTATGCATTATTATCATTGATGAGAGTTTTGGTGAATGCATATTCTGGTTTGAGGTAGTGGAAGCATTGTGCACTAGGGTTTATGAATGTGAGTCTTGATACTTGCTTTGAGTAGGTGAAATACTTGTATGGTCATGTTGAGGTTATGATTGAGTTGTTCCATAGAGGTTGGTTGATCAAGTTATTGCTTTTACTTGATACATGATATTGGGATTACTCCATTGAGTTGGTTTGAACAAGTTATTCTTTACATTTGGTGATATTGTGTGGGTGGCTGTTTTGTTCAAATATCTTTGGAGGGAAAAGGATTTCTACTAGCTTCCTTTTCTTGTGATGATTGGTAGAATGCTTCAAGGTTAATGTTGAGTTGAATGATGTTGGTTAAACCTTGTCTATGAGCATTGTTGTTGAAGCCCAAATTGGTTGAGAAAAGATATTGGTTGTTGGAAATAACATGAGTATCAGTGTTATATGATATATTGCATGGTTGGCAATTGTTGGGTTGTGTTTCATGTTCTTGAGAAAAGCATACCACATCTATCTTATTCTTTTGAGATTTGAGATTGAGTTGAGATTGAGATTGGGAGTTAAGTATAGAACATATTGAGTCTCTAACAATTCTCTTTATGCTTCTATGAGGTGGATGAATAACATTGGGTTTCTAACATTCTCTTTGTGGGTTCATGCCAAGAAAGTTTTCTTGATGAACTTGTGAGCAGAGTTTTGGATAGGTTCCATTGGGGACTTGTGAGCAGGTTTTGGACAAAGTTCCATTGGGGACTTGTGAGCAAGTTTTGGACAAGTTCCATTGGGGACTTGTAAGAAGATTTGGACAGGTTTCGATGAGGACTTGTGAGTATATTTGAATAGGTCCTAGCGAGAGACTTGTGAAGCTGAGTTTGATAGTTCTATCAAAGAACTTGGACAGAGGGCATTGGTTCTATGGAGAAGAACCCGAGGATAGATTTGTACCGACCAAGGACCGTGTTTGGTACTCGATCAAAGACAGAGAATGAGGACATTTGTGCTATACCAAGGGACCGTGTTTAGTGCAAATTCAAGGACCAGCTTTGAGGTGATAGAGTTGAGGACAGAGGTCTCCCAACAGAGTAGGGAAGACAGAGTGTCTTCCGGGGATAGAGTTCCATTTGCTAAGGGCAGCGGAGGCAGAGGTCTTCTAGAGGATCACCAGCCAGAGAAGAGGTAGGGGAAGGTATATCCTTTGAGCAGAGGCTCATGAATTCAGATTGGGGAAGGTTTCTCCTTTGATCCGAGGCTCATAAACATTGTAATTTGGAAGGTTTCCCAAAGAAATTTGAGATAACTTTTAAGAGAAAAGTTTTAAGGATGAACCATGTAAATTTTTGAGTCACTTTGTGGATGGTTTTGTGCATTGCTTTTGATATTGCTTTGGATATGTTGCTTTACTATATTGTAGTATAAAGGAAAAGTAAAAAGAGGTCTTACACCCGCTCACCCCCCCCTCTTAGTATAAGCTTGTGTTCTTCAATTGGTATCGTAGCCTGTTCCTTTGAAAAAGTTTAAAACAAATTTTGAAGGAAGATCTTACAAGAACACAAATGACAAGGAAAGGCAAAAGCAAAACCATAAGACACAAGAAGAAGAAATCTCACATGGTCATGAAAGAAAATGAAGATGAACTCAATGTTGTTGCTTTGGGAATGGAAATAGATTCAAGAGATTAATCAAACAAAGGAGAACAAGCCATATTAATAAAGTTGTGCACCAGATGTGGGAAGACCGATCACTTTGTGGCTAAATTATCACAAGTAAGAGAATGTTTTGTTTGTGGTCAACTCGATCACAATGATCATCATTGCTATAGGTTTAGTAGCAGTGAAGATGAAGATGATCCACTCAAAAGTGATAAAGATAAACAAGACTGTAAGAGCAAGGATTCTGAAAAGCACAAGCATCATAGGAAAAACAAAGATGAGCATAGCAATCAAGGAAAGAGGTATTCTCACAAACACAAGAAGAGCTTCACCTAGACAAAGCAAGTAAGTGTTCTAGTAGTGATAGTGAAAGTTCTTCAAGTGAAAATGAAAATGAGATGTTGTTCATATCGTAAAAGAGGAAGAACCAAAAACATAGATTCATTATCATGAAAATGTCTTAGATGTGGAAATTTTGATCACCTTGAGGATTATTGCAACAAATAATGAATTGGTTGTTAGTATGTATGAGGATGCTTCATAAAATGATAAGGAAGATGCATGTATGGTTTTTGAAAAGGGTAGCACCTCTAGTGATAAGAAATCTGAAAAAGGCCTTGATAATTCAAAGTGCAATCAAATAGAGGATCTTGAATGTGAACTTACTAATGCTCTTAGTAAGTTTTGAAAAAGGAAAGAAAGAAGAATGCTAGACTCAAGGATAAGTTAGATGAATGTTGTATGGAGAGATATGAACTTATAGAAAGTCTTGATGTCTCTATGGCTAAGGCACAAGAACTCAAGAATGAGTTAGATTCTAAGGTGCAGAGTATAGTGAATTAGAATAAAATGGCTTCTTGAAAGCGGAAAATAAAGAGTATAGGGATAAGTGCATACTTTCAAGAAATCTCCAAAAAGGTTAAATCTCTTATCAAAGGTCAAAGAAAGACAACAGATAAAATAGGTCTTGGTTTTGTTAAGCCTCACAAGAAACAAGTTGGAGAGTCTAGTAAGAGACTCCAAAAGGAAGAGAGTTCTGATGAGGAAAGTATTTCAAATCATGATTCCTTGAATGATAGATGCACAAAAATAGAAAACATAATTCAGAATGAGAAGAAATTTTTTTTAGAACCTAAGAGGTCAAACAATGGAAAGTTTCAAGGCAGATGTTTTGTGTGTCACAAATTTGGCCACATGGCTGTACATTGCATGGCTCAAGTGAAGAAGGTAAATAAAATTTTCAGAAGTGGTAATTTCTTTCATGGGTATTGCTACTCTTGCAATCGCTTGGGCATAAAGAAATTTTTTGCAAGGCAAATATCGTGAACCGGGTTAGTCGTAATGTGCTTGGTCAAACAGTTTGGTCGAACTGTGTTTGGTCAAAACAGTTTTTGTCGAACCGGTTTGGCTCGAACTCGTGGATTCAAAGAACAAGGTATGCCTAAAAGAAATAACATTATTACATGTTATAATTGCAATAATGAATGTCACATAATGACAGGTGTAGAGCTGAAATTCCAGACACAGAATAGGAACAAAAGGGCATGATCGTGTCCAAGGATCAAAAAATGATTAACAAGAATATGGAAAAAG
>JAQPPZ010002308.1:3000000-3327091 GCA_028583015.1 Wollemia nobilis | reverse complement strand
TGAAAATCAAATGACCGAATATCTTTGGTGATTCACTGTTAATAGTCAATCAAGTCAAAGGGGTATATCAATGCAAATGCCCAGTCCTACAGGCTTATAAAGCCCTCATGGAAAAATTATTGGCAAAACTTGAGTGGTATGACATCGAGGCACTCCCTCGATCATCAAATCGTTTTGTGGACACAATGGCCTCTTTGGGGTCACTAATTCTGCAAGACCTTTCTGGTGATATGACAACCATTCAAGTCAAAACCTTATCGCAATCCGTGATGGAGCGTGCAAGATCAGACTTGATGCCAGGAATCCACATGATACAGATTGAACCATCCTTGGAAACGTACCAACTGGGGGTCCTTGTTCTCCCCTACTCCCATTAATAGCAACATAATGCTATTCTTACAGGTTCTATCCCATTCAGCGTTTGCTAGGGATGAACTTCAAGAGGGATTGGCTATTCATACTGTTGAGGTTTCTGATCAATAGGACTGGTATTTACCCATTAGAGACTACCTCAAGTTAGGTAATCTCCCACTTGGATTGAATCATGTCGCAAAATGAGCACTCAAGAAGAAAGCGACTAAGTATGTCTTGATAGGAGACATTTTGTATCGTCATAGCTATGAAGGAATCCTCCTTCGTTGCTTGGACCAACAAGAGTCCACTTGGGCGATCACCCAAGCGCATGATGGTACATGTGGTGGCCACTTTAGTGGTATGTCCATCACAAAGTGCATTCTTCACATGGGCTATTATTGGCCATCTTTAGAGCGAGATTGTTGCGCATATGTCAAGAAGTGCGTGAAGTGTCAACATCATGCCAATTTGATGCACGTACCTTCCAGTGCCTTGCAGACAGTCCAATCCGCTTGGCCGTTCTCGTAGTGGGGCTTCTATCTAATTGGAAAGATCTCCCCTATGTCGTCAGGCCATCACACGTTTATCATAATGGCCACAGAGTATTTTACCAAGTGGGTGGAAGTGATTCCGCTTACCTCTACAACAAGACCCCGCATTGTGGAGTTCATTTTGCATAACATCATATGTCATTTTGGTATTCCATCCAAAATAGTCTTGGATAATGGGACGCCTTTCAAGAACAAATACATGCATGCTTTGACCACAAAGTACAAGATTCAGCACAGCTTTTCGACACCCTATTATCCGTAGGTGAATGGGCAAGCAGAAACGTCAAACAAAACGCTAGTTGCCATCCTTAAAAAGACCATCGCAGATAGTCATAAGGATTGGCACATTCAAATCCCACTTGCCCTATGGGCCTATCACACTAGCATTCGGACGCCCACTGGGGCCACTCCGTTTTTGCTTGTGTATGGTTCTGAGACAGTCATGCCTCTAGAGTTGGAGATTCCTTCCTTGCGCATATCAATGCAAGAGTTCATCGATGATGACTCTGCATGGTAGGCCCGATTAGACCAGCTTACGTTGCTTGATGAACGATGCATTAATGCTCTCGAGCATTTATGTATTTATCAAGAGCGACTTAAGAAAGCTTACAACATGAAAGTTCACCTGAGGGACTTTCGGGTTGGTGACTTGGTTTTGAAGGAAAACCAACAGAATTCTAGTTTGTCATCCCACCTAAGGGACATGTTTGCAGCAAATTGGTTAGGTCTATATGTCATTGATAGCAAAATAGGACCCGGGACATACCGGCTAGCTTCTCTTGATGGTATCAAGGAAATAGAACCCTTGAATATCAGTCATTTGCGACCATTCCATATCTAAGAGAGCCATATCCCAAAAATGCTCCAAGGATTATCACAATCGCTTGGTAAAAACCCAAAAATGCTCCAAGGATCCATAAAATCACTTGGTCAATCCCAAAAATGCTCCAAGGATTTCTAAAATCGCTTGGTCAATCCCAAAAATGCTCCAAGGATTTCTAAAATTGCTTGGTCAATCCCAAAAAGGCTCCAAGGATGCTTGCAATCGCTTGGTCAATCCCAAAAATGCTCCAAGGATTTCTAAAATCGCTTGGTCAATCCCAAAAATGCTCCAAGGATTTCTAAAATCGCTTGGTCAATCCCAAAAATGCTCCAAGGATTATCGCAATCGCTTGGTCAATCCCAAAAATGCTCCAAGGATTTCTAAAATCGCTTGGTCAATCCCAAAAATGCTCCAAGGATTTCTAAAATCGCTTGGTCAATCCCAAAAATGCTCCAAGGATTTCTAAAATCGCTTGGTCAATCCCAAAAATGCTCCAAGGATTTCTAAAATTGCTTGGTCAATCCCAAAATGCTCCAAGGATTTCCACAACCGCTTGGTCAAAAATCAAAAACAACAAAAAATTTTGCATCTCATTTCTAGGCATACTCAAATTCATCAATAGAGAGCTCTTCTCGCACCTCATCTGCATATTCAAAAAAATCAATTCATCAAAAATACAAAAATACATAGCTACATCAAAGCATTGCATCCATACATTGCATATTTGTGGTCATACGGGTCAAAGGCACCATAGGTTGTAATTGCTCTGTTAGTCCATCTTGTTCCACACTATTCCATTTTACAAAAACAACAAAAACACCCTGCATTACTTTTTACCACACTAGAGTTAGTGGTCTTTTAATGTATCAAGAGTTTTTCATGATTTAGTCATCATTTTGCTCTTTAGCTACGTAATGTACCGAGTCAGACAGATTTTACGAAGGTAGAGTTACACTTGAAATACGCCTTGTTACGTAACATCCCAAAACAAATTAAAACACATAAAAATTCCCAAGTTGTGTGAACGAAAGATGAAACCTGCACAATAATCCAGGTCACCATAAGCGAAACAGTTATCTTGCTCATCCCCCCTGCGAATGGTTCCAGAGATGTCTGAGAATTGACAAAAGGACAAGCTCTTTCCTATCTATTCACCTCCATATACAGTGGTTTTCACCACTACCAAATCCCAATCATAGTTGGTTCCCAAAGTTGTAAGGATTCGTACTACACGTCCCTGCCAAGGATGGGTAGTCATCCCCAAGACCTAAAAGGATCAACACCATTCACAAACAAAATTCCAACAAATCATCATCCTAACACTTTCCATTCACCTTTGGTCTCCAAGTTGTAAGGATTCGTACTATCCGCCCCTAACTAGGATGGGTAGTCATCCCCAAGGCCTAAAAGATCAATGCCCTTACTCCATAATCTCCATCACCCCCTTGGTCCCTAACGTTATAAGGATTGTCCTTGCAAAGGATGGGTAGTCGTCCCCAAGTCCACAAGGATCAAGGCCACTCACCAACCCAAACTCACAATACTCAAAATACAAAATCAAACAATAGTGGTTATCACCACTATTCAAAATCCTTGCTCAAAAAGAATTAATAGAAAATAAACAGTGATTTTCATCACTATATAGACGAGCAACTTTCCAAATCATTCAGCCAACAAATATCCCGAACTTGAATCCTTGGAATTCTCAGCATTCAAAAACCATCTAGCTGATCCTCATTATAGGTTGGTTGACAGCTTATCTAGCAATGATGGTATCCTACCCGCATGACGATATGTCTGTCACATTCGCTTTGTGTATGTGCAGACCAATGTTTGCATAAGGGTGAGCTAGCTTATGGTATCCTGGATAACACTGTAGATTAATCTAACTAAAAACAACAAAGGAGTTAGTGGAGCTAATTATGTGATCCTTAGTACAGGTTTGGTTGAAAGCCCATCTGGCACTAGCGGTATCCTGACAAATACCACATAAATGAACTCAATTGCACACACAGGGATGTGAAATAGCTTGGTCAAAAACAAGTCTGATTCATACCTTGTTCAAAAGTCTTGCAAGATAAAGTACAGTCGTGGCTAGTGAGTTAAAACCGTCTGAGTCTCAGAAAACCTTAGCTACATTTCTAAACCAATTGTGCTACTTTCCATATTTACAAAACCATCAAAAATATATATATATATATATATACAAAAAAAAAAGAGAGAAAAACCACAAGTATACATAAAAAGTCATGCATCATAGCAATCGCCTAAAAACAAAATAAACAGAGTCCTAAACAGTCTATGGTGCCATAGCCAAACATTACAAATTCCATTCATCCATTTCATTTTGCATATCACATAAAAATCAAAAACATTTGCATTCATCATAACATATGCATTCATCAAAATAAATAAACATGCATACATCCATAGTCATCAGCCATCATGCATAAATATCAAATCATCACATGTACATAACCAAAATAAAGCCGGTATATGTATATATATATATATCGTCAAAAAAATGCTCGTAGGCTACAAAATTGGTCCTCAGACCCCGCAATCATATAACAAAACCCACCCTAAGGCGTCGACCACCATGATCACGCAGGATCGGTGTGACGGGAACTACCCCCCGTGGTGTGGGTCCTATGGGACGTTGTAGGGCAGCTACTACTAGCCCCCGCATCATGCCTGCTACCACCTCCCTCATCCAATCGCCCACGACGAGATGATGCTGACTGCTCAGTAGCACTATCCCTCATCTGGCATGAAGATCCAGTTCCTGAGGGCTCAGGTAGCCGCCCACCAAGGCATATGACCTCCCTCTTCAAGTCTAGTCAGTGTCAAAACCACTCTGCCTCCCACTGATGATAGTAAGATACTGCATCATTACGCTGTGCCAAAACCCTATCCCGCTCTACTAGCTGATCCCGCAAGAGATCCCTCTCTTGTAGCACGTCCCCCAGCTCCAAATCCTACATCCGTAGTAGCTCTATCAGTCATGCATTCTTAGCACGTATCCCAGACTCCATCTCCTCTGTATCTACCTGAAGTACAGGACTCTCTGGAACAACAGCCTGCTCTGGCTCCCACTGCTCCTCCATGTCCTGCATGTCCGGCTGATCCGGAGCTCCCAAATTTGCATCCTCATCCCCCACCTCAACCATGTCTGCATCATCCAACGGAACTGCCCAATCATACCCTGGTGCCTTAGCAACCTCCACTATCGCCTCTATGCCTCCCAATGGCCCCTCTCCTCTCCATCGCTGCAGTACCCACCATGAGTCATACTCAGTGGTAGTCCCGACGTCATCCACATCCGAGATGTCGATCACTGCATCTGAATCCTCACCCAATTGCATGATGGTCGGTCGATCTAGAGTCCTCTCATCTCCTCGACACCAATAGACCACGGGCTCACCAGGAAACCCATGGTGCAACCCAAATTGTTGTGTAACTCGGCTATATGAGAATAACTCATGCTCGGTCCCATGTTGCCCAATCAACCACCACTCCCTACATACCTGTCAGAGCCACTCTCTAGCCTCCGACCAGGTTGGACAATCGCGATAAGGGTGCCAAACCACCTCCCTTGGAGTGAGCCAAGAGAAGGCATCTGTATAGTGCTCTACGGCACCTGCCCATAGCCGACTCTGCCCCTGCTCCGCGGACGCCGCCACAGAACTGCATAACCTATCTCCTTATCCTCCATCGCCGCCCGAGTCGTCCATGGTATCCCGGTTGGCCTCTCAACTGATATGTGCTGCCAACCCCAACACTATAGTAGATAACTATAGCTGACCCCCTTCCGTTGCCAACAGCGGACCCCGTACAGCTCCTTGTAGAGCTGTGCCAACAATGTCTGTCCCCATCTCAGGATTAGTGGTGCCTCTATCGGGCACTCTACCAACTACCACACCAAATCTAGCAGGTTCCACGGGAACATCATGCCTGACGAGTCAGGTAGTAACATGTTAGAAATGAGGCCCATCAAGAATGTGTGCCTCACTCCTATCACCCCCTCTCTTGCCACCATCCAACCAAAATCTTGCCAACCTGGCAGTCCACCTCGATCGTATCCACTGGGTTCTCTACACCCAGTCGCTCCCCATGCCCGAAGCATCTCGTCAGTACAGCAGTTCGCTGATCACACGACAATGTCCTAATAGGCAGTCCATCTATTAGAATCCGAAGAAGCCAATAGACATCCTCTAGAGTCACAGTCATCTCCCCTATTGAGAGATGGAAGGTGTTGGTCCACGGATCCCAAAGTTTGATTAGGGCCATCAGATAGGCCTGATCCAGGACCACAGGCTCCAGTCAAGCCACCTGCTTGAGCCCAAGGGCATCAAGCCATTCCCAGTTAGCATCAGTCAGCACCCCCCGCGCCTCAGTGAAAGTAGCGGGTACACGGTACCGGCTCCTAAAAACCTGCAAAAGAAAATAATTCAACAAAAAAATTAATTAAAATCATAAAAAAAAAAAACTATACAGAAAAACAACACACAGCTTTAAAAACAAAAATAAACTCTAGGGAGCACTTACAGGTCTCGCTTCGGCTCCGCCGCTCGAACCAGTTTGTGTACTCATGATGGCAGGGAAAATCTCGGTAGCGCTTTGCTTCGCAGAATTTACCTCCTCATCCTCTCTTATTTCTATCACCTGTAGGTGCCATTCTACTTTTAAAGAAAAAAAAATCATTTTAAAAAATAATAAAATGTTGACAAAATCTTACTAATATACGGCCTCAAAATCATATTGTAACTAAAATAAATAGCGTATTGGTTGGTATAAAATACATACCAATTTTTAGTTAGGATTTATCGTTATTTTTTAGTGCATGCCACTTATGAGATCTGACAAATCTTATCCACTTGGGAGGGAGGTCATCTGCATTGGTCATAACCCAAAAGTAGTATCCAATGCTATGTACTAGTTACTTAATGGGTGCAAAAATGAAATTTTTTACCTTAGTTAAACCTCATCCTGTGTTAATGTTTATTATGCTGAGAGGCATTCCTACAATGGTAGACAGGGGGGTGGAAGGCAAAGAGGTCATAAATTTCATGCCGTAAACATTTTTTTTATTAAAAAAGCCAACATTAACAAAAAAATTTAAGATATTTAAACTAAAATGGTCGACTAACCAACCGTTGCAAACATTTAAAATATTTAAACTAAAATAGTCGACTAACCAATCGTTATAATTTTTTAATAAAATATTGTATAAATACATGAACATCCATTGTAATATACCAAAAACAATCCACAACTCAAGCTCAAACTCGTCCGTATATAGCCATGTCTTGGCACAATTGGAGTAAGTAAGAAGAATCACTTTTGCTATCGTGTCATTTTCCTTTTTTAGCGCTAAGTCAATGAATTTAGTGTAGTGGGTGATGACGTTGTTCCAATATTAGTTTTTGAAGTAGCAGTTGCCACATTGTCTTTCCTCCTCCAAATCCACCATGTCGATGTCCCAATCTCGCTGCTTCTCTACAAGAAATTTTGTGAGCCTCTCAAAGTTGGTGGGGTCTCAACTCGAATCATGAGGCTTCCATCCATAGCTTGCTTGAAGTAGGGCTCCTTGATGGCCACTTTGGCTCCATTAGGTAAACATCTCTGTAGCATCGCGGGAGTGGAATCAGAGGATGTTGCATTGTAAATGGCAATTCTAACGACAAAATATTGCTCATCTTCGAGTAGGGTCATGATTTCAAAAATTTTAAAGGGATCTATGCAAAGGGTGTCGTATAGGACCCGCTCATGGTGGACTCATCCCACCTGAAGTTGTGTAAGGCAGATGGGATAGATGCCTTCAAGCACAACAGAAGCCGCGATGGGCTCTGCAATAGACATGTAAGAAGTGACCTGTCCTCTGAATGCAACATTGACTTGGACTTGAAAATAGATCTACGTGGTGCTTTGATGAATTCAGAGCAAAGCCTACTTGTCGAACCACTTTGAGGCATCCTTTGTCGAATCTGAAGACATCATGGCAGACATCATTTGCTGTAATTCTCCATTGCCCAAATTTGTTGTGTATAGAATGCAACACCGCAAATGATCGATTTCTCAAGTACAAATTTTTTTTTGTACCTATTCTACGACTTTCGTGAGGTATTGTTGGTAACAGATGAAAATGGTATGGGTAATGGTGGAGTGTGGATCGATGCGTTAACATAAATACAAAAGTGGGTGTTCGTTGTAGTTTCAAATTTATTTGTCTAAATTTATTATATATTCTAATATTTTAAAAAGGAAAGTAGGTTAGTATTATCTAATCGTAATCTTTATTTTCTTATAAAAAGACAAATTTAACCATAAGTAACTTTTGGAATTGCATGAATCTAACCTTCAACCTCTATATAGAGTTCCATGGTAGTCCACCATCAGCCACTTTAGTTATACTTGTGTTAGGATACTAATTAAGAAGCCAAATATAAGTTATAGAGTTTTATTTTAGAAAGGAAAGTAGATTAGTGTTATCTGATCATAATCTTTCTTAGAAAAAGAAAAAGTTAACCATAAGTAACTACTGGACTTTCATGAATCTAATCTTCAACCTCTATATAGAGTTCCACGGTAGTCCACCCCATCATCCACTTAAGTTATACTTGTGTTAGGATACTAATTAAGAAGCCAAACATAAGTTATAGAGTTTTATTTTAGATTTCTTTATTAAGTTTTAGTTTTTTTTTAATATTTTGAAATTTAAAATAAAGGTTGAAGATTTTAATCCTCTAAAATATAATATTATATATTATATTTAGATAATTAAAGTATGGTTGGGAATAACTATATACTATCTTATATATAAAGGATATATATCTAAAAACGTCAAGAGTTATCAATCCCGAGGCACCTTTCTTGGAGATCACACCCCCAAGAAATGAGATAGGTGCCTCGATATTGATAAATCTTGGTATTTTTAGATATATATCCTTTATATCTAAGCTAGTTAAAATTTAAACATAAAATTAAAACTAATTTTTTACAATCAATGTGTTGAATTGGGTTATCACACTAATAGTCTCTACACAAGCCATAGAGTGTATACTAGGAAATCACTTGAAAAGTGACCTCTCCAACCTATATATATTATAAGAAACCCTAACACAAAAGAGAACATTTAGAAGAAAAAATATATTTGAACATATTTGAGAAGTTGAGAGAAATCACAAAACAAAAGAGCCTTCACACAAGAAAATATATCGTCAAAAATTAGAACAAAGAATAGTTCAACAAACCCCTGATACTAGCAATGAAAAAATATGAAAACCTTTAAATTATCAAGTGAGAGTCAAGAAGCAAGAGCAACCATAGAGAAAGGAACACAATCTAATTTGGTTGAACTTCTCTTTACCACACAAAGAAATGCTATTGGTAATTCGTAAAAGGGGATAACAACTCCAAATGAGACATGATTACCATATTTTGGACTATAAGAGGGGCTAATGCTCCTTCAAAGTAAAGGTGTATAAGGAAACCTCTATTTAATAAATAATCTTAATATTCATTAGATCGAGGAAATTAAATTACAAGGGAGGAATCTTCTAAAACTATGAAAGCAATATGGACAACTAAAAGAATAGAACAAAACCCTTTTAAAAATATTTTTGTGAAGAAAAAAGAACTAAATGAGAAAATTTTAAAATTTCAAAAAGATGAGCACAATACTCAAAGCTTGGAGGAAAGGGAGTTGCTTAGTGAAAACCATAATATTTTTGAGTAAAAAAATTTTAGATATTAAAATCAAGATAGAGTTTTTTTTTTATTAAGTAAATACTTCTTACACATATACATATTATTAAGTAAATACTTCTTACACATATACATATCCACTATGGGGATTGAACCCCGATCACATCACCGATAATGCAAGTGGCATCCTTTCCGAAGATAAATCAAGATAGAGTTGGTTAAGAGGAGATAAAAATATAGCTTTTTCACAGGATGACAATAGTATAAAGATCAACATCTAAAATTTTTAATATTAAATCAGTAGAAGGGGTTTGGATTGAATACCAAATCAAAATTAGAAAAAAGGTAAGGTTTTTATTAGAATATTCTAATATCAACTGAGATTGAATTTCTTAATGATAAGCTACTGCAAGAAGTACCTTCAGTTATAACAACTAAAAATAATAGTGAATTTATGAAGCCTATTACTCTAGAAGAATCTCATTCAATTTTTTTCTATTTTGATAAGTATAAATCCCTAGGTCTAGATGGAATCTCTACATCATTCTATCAACATAACTATAAAATAATGAGGGATTATTTATTGGTGGCAATGGAAGTGTCTAGGGTAAAATAATATATGCATTATAAAATAAATGCAATATATTTTACCCTCGTTCAAAATAAAAAATGAATGCATAATTGTTTGATTCATTTAGGCCCATGAGTCAACATATTATGGTATATAAGATAATCTATAAAGTGATGGCAAATCAGTTAAGACCACTATTAGAAAAAAAATACTTTAAAATAGCACGGAGGGTTTTTGAAAGGGAGACAAACTATAGATATGATGGCTCATGAAGTAATACATTCAACAACTTGTCAAAAAGAGAGAACAATGATCTTAAAATTTGATATGGATAAAGCCTATGAAAGGTTAAATGGGATTTTATTTTTGTAGTATTAGAATAGTTTGGATTTAGGAAGAGATGGGTTAGTTGAATTAAAGTTTGTATTTCTACATTATCATATTCAATGCTCATTAATGGACTAGTAACATAATTATACAAAGTCAAGAGGAGTATTAGACAATGCGATCCTCTATCACCATGTCTATTCATTATTATGACAGAGATATTAAACCACTAAATTGAAATACAAATTTGAAACCATGGATGCGATTAATTCAAGATAAATATGGTGATAGGGTTCCAAATCATATGTGCAAGGATCAAGAAGAATTTTTAAATGGAAAAAAAAGAATTTTTACAAGTATACAAAATATTGTTGCTAGGAGGCAATTGAGCAAAAAGATAACATTTTTATTTTGAGTGGAGTCGATGATAGGATGATTTGGTAGTTGAATAGCCCAATATAATTTATCTAAAATGATTTTTTATTTATCTAAAATCACACCAATCCACTTTACACTATGAGGAGTGAAATCTAATTGTGCTCAGATTACAAAGGGAATGGAGAAAAATTAGGATACGTTCACTTTACAAAGGAAGTGGAGCGAAACAAGTTACACTTGGTTTACAAAGGGAAGTAGAGTGAAATAGAGTTTCCCTCAATTTACAAAGGAAAGGGCACTTAATATTTTTATAAAAAAGGCAATTTCTAGCGAAATTGTGAATATCCACAAAAAATGATTTTTAGTGAAACTTAGAGTTTGAGAAAAAAAGGATTTCTAGGTTTTTCAAAGCCATGATTGCTAGGCTTTACATTAATTTCAACGAAAATGATATTTCTAGTTGTTACACTAACATTTACAAAAATGAGATTGCAGGGAGCATCTATACAATGAAATAAAACCCTAACTTTGCAAATTTCAATGGATCAACATTCAAATAAATGCATGAAAGCATAAATACGTAGAAGTATTTTTATACTACTCAAAATAGAAACATACATTGTTGTAGCAATTTTGCAAAAACACGCAAAATATTTACACATACAACTTATTATTTTCATTTGTATATGTTGATGGCTCATTAACATAAAATATTTACACAATAACACAAGTTTGTATTGCATTTGAGTTATCATTTTTTTTTGTAGTGGCATGTTAATTTGAAGAATATCTTGGAGTGTTTATTGGATATCATTGCTAAGAGAAATTTTATGTAGAGGTATCTCTTGGTAAGGAATATATTCAAGTGGAGGAATATCAGGGTCAATAGTGTTTTCTACGTACAATGATATTCTTTATCATTTAATTATATAAGAGAATACATTTTTATAAATAGCAAAAAATTTAAAGCAACATGCAATATGTTTAGTGTACCTTACATTTGTGCAGATGTTGATGGCTCATTGGATTTTAATATATGGCTAAAATATTTGAGGATACTCTTTTTAGTAGAATAATGACCTCTCTTATTTCTATCACCTGTAGGTGCCATTCTACTTTTAAAGAAAAAAAAATCATTTTAAAAAATAATAAAATGTTGACAAAATCTTACTAATATACGGCCTCAAAATCATATTGTAACTAAAATAAATAGCGTATTGGTTGGTATAAAATACATACCAATTTTTAGTTAGGATTTATCATGATTTTTTAGTGCATGCCACTTATGAGATCTGACAAATCTTATCCACTTGGGAGGGAGGTCATCTGCATTGGTCATAACCCAAAAGTAGTATCCAATGCTATGTACTAGTTACTTAATGGGTGCAAAAATGAAATTTTTTACCTTAGTGTAGACACCAAAATAGAACCAATCCGATTATGTGACTACAAACACTGATCGCATTGACATACACAGCTTTCAAGGTAGCCCTCAGAGGTCAAACAGTGGTCCTAGCCACTTACACAGCAGTTTAGAAGGTCGAAAAGTAAATGAAACAAAGCTGGTCATTTTAACAAACCTTAAGCAAAAGAAAACCTTGGTCGAGGGTGTCATGAAATCGTGACACCTAAGGCCCAAAGAGGAGCCTTGGTCGAGGGTGTCATGATTTTGCGACGTCGCGAAATTGCGACACCTAAGGCCCAAAGGGGAACCTTGGTCGAGGGTGTTGCGAAATCGTGACACCTAAGGCCCAAAGGGGAGCCTTGGCCGAGGGTGTCACGATTTTGTGATGTCACAAAATCACGACACCTAAGGCCCAAAGGGGAGCCTTGGCCGAGGGTGTCGTGATTTTGTGACGTCGCGAAATCGTGACACCTAAGGCCCAAATGGGAGCCTTGGCCGAGGGTGTCACGATTTTGCGATGTCACAAAATTGCGACACCTAAGGCCCAAAGGGGAACCTTGGCCGAGGGTGTCATGAAATCGTGACACCTAAGTCCCAAAGGGGAGCCTTGGTTGAGGGTGTCACGATTTTGCGACATCACGAAATCGTGACACCTAAGGCCCAAAGGGGAACCTTGGTCGAGGGTGTTGCGAAATCACGACGTCACAAAATCATGACACCTAAGGCCCAAAAGGGAGCCTTGGCCGAGGGTGTCATGATTTTGTGACATCATGAAATCACGACACCTAAGGCCCAAAGGGGAGCCTCGGCCGAGGGTGTCGCGATTTTGCGACGTCATGAAATACGCAGACCACCATAAAGGCACCATTAAATAATTAAGCCGCCCCCCAAAACAAAACAAAAATAAAAAAAAGTGGGGGGGGGGGGGGGGGGGGGGCGCCGGGGGGGGGGTTTTGGTTTTTTGGGGGGGGGGGGGGGGGGGGGGGGGGGGGGGGGTTAGCGGGGGGTCACAAGGGTAGAAGTAAGCCCTAGTCAAGGCGGAGTCTCCTCCCTTTTGAGAAGGCATGGCCGCCACGTGGCATCCCTGCGTGCCCCCTCCAAAGAGACCCCATGGGTCTATAAAATGGCAAAATTTCTCACCCATAAAGGATAGGTTGACAAGCAATTTTAAAGCAACGAAGTGCTGCTAAAGCAGAGACCCGATTGCATCCTTTTAGATTCATTCTTCTACACCTATAATCTCTTTTGCAAGGGAGGTTATTGGTGGCTGTTAGAAGGTGAATCCGAACCTTTAGACCCGACATTGGACACAGTAAACCATCAATTTGTCAACATCACTTTCTCTGAGATTTTGAGCCCATCCCTGGTGGATTGGCGTCAAAGTCAAGTTCTAACGGGGGCAGCCCGCTTGGGCACCCCATGCCTTTTTGCTAGCTTCATTTTGATTTATTTTGTATCACATGTTTATCTTACGTTACACTTTATGCTGTTTACGTAGTTCACGATCTGGATTTCAAAAGACGTTTATCACGTATTATCATGCTTAAATAGTTTATCAAATATATTATTGTGCTATCGTGGCTTTAGTTTATTCTATATTTAATCATGTATCTCGAATGTTATCCTGCATTACATTCTCGAATGTTTACTTGGGCAGCCTGAGTTATTTTATTCATGTATTTAATCAATCTTTGCACGTATTTATTTTAAACGTTCTATTCTTTAGTCACAGGTGCTACTAAACGGTTTGCTATTTCTTTGAACGTAGGAAGAATAGCAAGGAGCAAGTATTCATCAGCAATAAGCGGCGACAACACTTTGGCTCGCCCGTTTTGAATGTGGGCATGCGAAAGAAGATCACTATTCACTTGTTGTAATAGAAACATGCTAACTCTCCTAGCCCTTAAAAGGGGAGGAGATGTATTGTAACCAAGCAGAATCACATTAATAAAAAGGGTTGTGCTCCTGCTTTTGATTTGATTATATCCGTGTTATTTCATGCATCAAGCTAGTTGTTTTCATTGTAATTAGTGTTTCTTTTTCCGGAATCTCGTGCTTTCATTGGCAATCACGGTGGGACTTTGTCTCCTATTTTTTTTTAAGATTCGAAAACTGATTAAATCTTGTGTTTTTGTGCTTGTAGGTACCGGGCCGAGAATAAAAAAAAGCCGATTTGGGCAGAAAAGACAGCCGATTTGGGTGGAAAAGAGGTAACGGTTTCTAACTATCCCTGTCATTTTCTGCTATGATATTTCTGTTTTCTGTCATGTTTGCCTTCTTAAGAAAAGTTTTAATCCATTAAAATTTTGAAAAAAAAAAAAATCATTTTATTTTTTTATTTTTACTTTCATTTTATTTAATTGTTAAAGAAGGGTAGAGAAAGTTGTCATCAATTTTCATGCTTTATTTATTTATTTAATTGTTAAAAAAAAAAAATTCGGTTTGTAGTGTTTGTATGGCTTAGGGAAAGTTTCTTTTTTGTTGCCTGTTTCATTTTTAAATAAAAAGAACCACACACACTTCACGTGGTAAAATTAAACCAAGGAGCTGGTCATAAGACCCCAGCCCTTGAGCAAGACCAACGGTGGGTTCATCACCACCTTGGATTAGCTTTGAAACCATTTCCCCGATTGTCACTGTTGTTAGGCATAAATCCTGATGAAAGCTGACCGAGTGTCACTGGGGTGATTCCCATGCACGTGAGGATAAGTATTCTATGGTAGGTGTCATTAACAGGACAATCCCCCCTTTCGTACCGCCTATGTTCCATGTACCATCTGCTCTCACGTACCTATAGTTTCCCTCTCGTAAGGGCGGGTATATAGAGAGGCTGGTATATCGGTCCGGCAATGGTATATTGAAGGGACGACCATTTATGGGAGTCATGTGAGCCAACATTATGCATTTAAATGTTCTTAAAAACTTGTAAAAACAAAAAAAAACATAAAAATGCACTAAACCAGTTTAGGACACACTATTTAATCCTTAAAAGAGATAATCACGGTTTGTGTATGTGTGTGTTCATTTCTTCTTAGTGTAAACAAAAAGAAAAATCATCATAAACAAGATAAAATCTACTTAGCTAGTAGATAAGCACCACAATGGTGTACACCCATAGCCAATCCCAATCAAGGGCAGATGCTGTGGAAGGTGCACAAAGAGAAGGTGCTGGTCACCTTCGCTTTAGCCCTGAGGACTTGGCCATACCGCCTTGGTAGTCTGGCCTACAAGAGAGTCCACATCAAGACACATCAAAAAGGAATTATTGGGACCCTCCTCATTGGAGTATACCTATTCAACACAACCCCTTTCGGGAAGAAGCTTTACATGTAGATCTCAATGTAAATAGAAAATCGCCTTTTGAGGCTAGATCTGAGTGGCCACAACATGATGAAGTGCTAGAGAGGCATAGTGTCCATGAGGAGAGACATCGTGAATATGATACCTCTTCTTTGCCTCCCATTAGAACAGAAAGACAAAATCCAGAGCGCAGGGCTCTTTACATAGGGCGAGCTCACTCCGCCCGGCCCTTTCACACCCATGAAAGGGAGTACGAGGAAGACCATCGCATTCCTCGGGAACAACATACAGCATAGGAACCTTACATTTTTGCACCTGCTAGATATCATGGTCACCCATCGAGGCTAGAGCCTCAAGTA
Organism: Wollemia nobilis; assembly: GCA_028583015.1. Classification (NCBI taxonomy): domain Eukaryota; kingdom Viridiplantae; phylum Streptophyta; class Pinopsida; order Araucariales; family Araucariaceae; genus Wollemia; species Wollemia nobilis. The sequence continues at coordinate 3,311,316 of JAQPPZ010002308.1, read as the reverse complement.
AATGCCACCTACCTTGACAGAGGGAAGCGACCCATTAAAATTTTAGATCATCAAGATCGAGGCAAACACATAGGAGAAACTTTCAAGCCTCCTGAGAAAAATAGGGTGGACCAAGTTGACTCGACAGTCACCAGACATGCCGCCCACCAAGCCCAAATCACGTAGCTTGAGCAAGGTCATCAAGAGTTAGAGTACTTATACCGCCTGAATAAAGAGTGCATGCAACACGAAGCGGATGAGTTGTGCTATAAACTACCTGAGAGGGTGCCAACCCATCATACCCAAAAAGTAGAACAATATGAGAGGCACAATCCTTTGGTGCAGGACAGGTCTCCACGACTTCGTCAAGCTTTGCCTCCGAGACCTTATAGAATCGAGAGGGAGGCCACTCCCCGAAACAATGATGGGTACCCTCAACGGGGACTCAATCAGGGTCATAGGTCTCACCCAGAGACTCCTCAAGAATTTTATGAGGAGTATGAACCAGAAGTAGAATGGGCCAAAATGCCCCATCAAGGTGGGAGGGCTGCCACTCGGCCACCCCCCCATAGGCCTCTAGTCTCCCATAACTCCTTTTATATTTTCTCCACCCAAATTAATCCCTCATCAGATGACTCTAGCTCATTCTTGTTTCACCCTCCCTTTCCATTATGCAGTTATAAGAGAGCTTATAGATTTACATTCAAGTTTTTGTTTTCTCTTGAATTTTTTTTAATTATAATGAAAGGGTTGTTGGCAATTTTGGGTTTGTACATTGCCCTTGCTCAAGTTTTGATGTTGTCATTGATGTCAAAGAGGGAAGGGTTTTTGTGAAAATAAGGAGACTAAATTATAGGTTTTGTTTAAATCCATGGAAATTTTGAAATGGGTTTTTCTTAAAACCCAAGTTAGCTCTTCATTTTGTTGAAAAGTGTCGATGATGAAGATATTTAATTTTAAATATCCGTTTAAATTTTATTTTTTATTTAAAATTTAAATTAATATTTTAAAATTAAATTAAATTTATGCTTTTTTCAATCCGACATTGCTAGGGTTTTGCAACGGATCAATTAGGGTTTCTTGACAAAGCCAGGTTAAGCAACCGAAAAATTCTAGGGTTTCATGTTGACCTAATTAGGTTGTGTGTTTGAGAATGTTTTGATGGGATATTCTCTTCTATAAAAATGGGGACTGTTGCAAGGTTGAAGTGTGGGCGATAGATGGGAAATATGTGAAAGAAGTTTGTGTGAGTAATCCTTTCGATCCTAAGGGTGAGAAAGTGATAATTCATTGGAGTTGAAGATAAGAGATCGCAACGATGAGATATTAAGTGAGTGGGAGAATCCTGAGAGTATGAAGTTCGCGAGGAGAGTGTAGAGTCGTAGTTGATCTCGCAATCATGAGTGCATGAATGATTAGAGCACAATTGTGTGATCTAAGTCTTGAAGTGATAGTGCACAAGTTAAAGAAGTTATCCGATCGCGGAATGTAGCGTGAACGCAAAGAAATAGAAGAGCGGTCGACTAGTGTGAATCATCTTCTGAAGTGCCGAATGCCGAAGCGAGAACGCAAGAAAAAAAGCCATCGCAAATTGAGGTGACAGTTAATTGTCAATTTTTGTTACTATCTCCAAGTTGTAGCTTGGTAAAAGGGGTTGGTGCCTCTTTCTACTTGGAGCTGGAAAAATTGGAGTTGGTGCTCCATTCCGTTGTAGTAGATAAAATTTAGAGGTTGGTGCCTCTTCGTTGTTGGTGAATGATTATGTAAATTTGTAGCTTTGCATTTCTAGATTTGGATGGTAGTCCAGGTCTTTTGAGAGTAGCCACATCGGTGAACCTCGTTAAAATCGCTTGTTATGTTTGATGCTCTCTTAGTACTTTTATTATTTGTTTATTTAAAAGTATAATGTTTTAAGTTTTTAAAACACCGATTCCCCCTCTTAGTGTATGAGACATAACTCACAACGGGAGCAAACAAAAGAGGAAGAAATAAAATCTTTCGATGCATACAAAGCGCTATTAGAGCATTTGGAGTCTATGGAGACAAAAGCTTCTGGGCATCAAAAGCCCACGTTACGTCAACTCCGTAGTCATCCAGTGCATCCCTCAGTGCCCACACCTCTTTACCACCGAACATTTCAAGTTTTCTCAATTGGCAGTCTTTAAAGGTGAAGAGGATGCACAAGAACATGTCACAAGATTCCTAATTCAATGCTTCGGCATCCAAGATAATGATGCATTGTTGCTTAGGACATTCATAACCACATTCATAGGCCCCGCCTCGGATTGGTTCACACAGTTACCAAAACACAACATAAACAACCTAGATCAATTAGTAGATGCATTTCTTGAACGCTTTGCCTTCAACACAAAGAAGAAGGCATCACTGAGTGATCTGGCCAGCCTCAGGCAATATGAGGAAGAAACAATGGTAGCATACAGGAATCGATGGAGGGCTTTGCTTTCTAAGTTACCCTACCTTCCCCCTATGTCTGATCTCACATAGATGTTTGCACGGAGTTGCTTAAAATCAATCTCTAGGCTATTGATGTTGCTATAGCAATACGCCAGCTTAGAAGAAGCTTTGGCACAAGCCAGAGTTATAGAAGAGATTAAAATAGGCGAGGGCACAATCGCCAAGCCTAAAAAGAAAGAGTGGAATAAAACCACTAAGATCGGGACTACGCAATCACAACCCACTATGGTTAATCAAGTTGCGATAAATGTCCCCAAGCCTGTGCAAGAAATACAACCTCAAAAGGCTAATTACCAGGTAGTGCCTCCTAGTTATGAAAGAGATAATAAAAAATAGGAGCAGAATCAGCAGCGTCGCCCTAGGCGATAATTCACCCCTTATACGGAGTCCAGGGACTCCCTCTTTGACCGCTTGTCAGTGGCAAATTTAGTCACCCTGCCAAAAATCCAAACTGTAGATCCTAACGCTCCCAAGCCTAAGGGATACAGAGAGGAATTATATTGTAGATTCCATAGGCGAAGGGGACATGACTTGAATGGATGCTGGAAATTCAAAGGATTAATCCAAGATTTGATCGACAATAAAACATTGGCCGTGGACAACCCCATAGCGCCAAATAATCAACAAATGGGGGTATTCAAGGACCCTTTGCCTGCCCACGAGGCACAGGAAAAACCTCTCTAGGTTAATGAGGTGCGACAGAATCTTCCCATGCAAGGATTTGTGGGAATGATCAACATAGTGACCAGGAACAAAAAGTACCCAACAGTTGCCCCCGAGGTAGCTACAAGGGAAGTTCCAACAACGTCGCAGCCTCAACAACGCCCTGTGCAGTTGCCTTCGCCTAGACCCGAGGTCACGATACGGACCAAACTCACGCAGATTTTGCGGACCACATCGGCTAGGCTTTCCATTTATGAGCTTATTCAACAATCAACACCTCATAGGGAAGCTCTTATGGAAATTTTAAAAGCCATCGAATTACAGCCTCACGAAGCAAATTCTTTCAACAACTTCGTGGGACATGTGAAACTATGTATGAAGCCGGTCATTACCTTCAGAGAGGATGAAGTCAAAACAATATCGAATGACATGGCAGATCCACCCCTGCACGTTATCGCGTGGGTCAACGGGATCCCGTACAAGAGAGTGTTGGTAGATACTGGCTCGTCTAGTAACATCATTACCACTGTAGCACTAAAACATCTAAAGCTGCCAGCCTCTCACATCACAGCCTCCACATACACACTACGAGCTTTCAACGATGCAATATGCTCGATAGTCGGCACAGTTGTTCTGCCTGTCCAGGTAGGACAAAAGACAATACCTACATTGTGCCATGTGTTGGAAGGCGAGATGGCTTACAATATACTGCTAGGGCGGCCATGGATCAGGGACATGAAGTGTGTCCCTTCGATCGCTCACCAATGCCTAAAGTATGCATTTGAAGGAGAAATACATGTAGTCCCGATGGACTTAGAACCCTTCAAGTATTGCAATGCGGTGTAATTAATGCCTCAATCGACCCTCCCTTCAACGCATTTGGATTTCCAGTTAAATCCATCTAAACAGGGTCCAATACCGTAGGCACCACTGGTGACCAAATCATCAAAATCCCAGCCAGGTGAGTCTTCATCATCTGCTCCTTCACTACCAATGCCACCTGTCATGGCTAAATAGAAGGACAAGGGAAAACAGATCATGGAAGAGGCTCAGCCCCTAGAAGAGGGGTTGCCAACAATATCAACGGTATCAACAGAGGAAATACCTAGCACAACGGAAGCTGAGACTCCTAACCCACCAAACATGGAATGGACTCAGGAAGGACTCCCGTTCCCTCCCTCCCAAGCATCAACAATCACTATTGAAATGGCCAGTACGGGCCTAGGGGAGTATTTAGTGTAGAATGTTGTGGCAACACCCACAGTAGAATCAGTACAGGACATGGGGAGACCTCGCCTTCCCATAGGAATAGTTGTTCCTCTAGGTTACCCACCAAACCAGAAAAATTTTGTGTATGGGGGCCTTGATCATGGTCTTGAACCATGCAAGCAAAAGGAAGAAGACGAAGAGCCTTTTGTTGAAAATATCAACTATCTATCAAACCCAGACTTCGCTCTAAGATATCTCGGCCAATGCAATTGGCATGGATACGGGCTAGGCAGATATGAGCAAGGGATGCGTGTCCTTTGCCAACCAAGATATCAGATGCCATATGATAAGTCGGGAGTAGGGTTCAACCACCCCCTGCCCTTAGACATCTTGGTAGAAAATATGCAAGGCCTAGAAATAGGCAACAAGGGGGGATTGGCACCAGATCTTTATGCCAACCCAAATACAGAATATACATTGGGAGATTACCTCCCATGGTCAACAAACACCCTTGGCAACAACAGTAATCCCTCTCCTTTGCTAGAGAGAGGTGAAAGTTCGGATACTAATCCCCAAAGAGAACATAAACGGTGTCCGGACATCTTTTTGAAGTTGTTCCCCTTAGAGGTTCCAGTTGAGTCAATACAGTGTCAAGAGAATCAGGTCCCTCCACCAAGAGTGGAACAACCGCAATGGGACCAGATTAACTTGCTGGAACAAGGAGAACCCTCAATGTCGCAAGTAACAGTTGCTAAAGAGAATGAACATTTTTGGATCTTCGAAAGTGATTCAGAAGATGAGACTGAGATGAACTATCTCAATCATGCACGATGGCATAATCGCCCTTTAACTCATGAAGATCTGATGGGACAGATGGGCATAAGGTTAGGGCATGAATGGTGGGTAGACCCAGCAGGGTGGGACCAAGTGTTGGATCCATGGCTCCAAATTCATGATGAGCACCGTCCACCCCGAGACCCTATCATGACAACAATACCGAGGGAAGACCCTGTCCTCCTATCCGCACATAGGGCCGATCCATTCGTGCCCGTTCCCCTAGAGCCAGATCCAGAGTATAGGGAGCATCCAGAAGATTCAAGTTATCATACCCACGGTAATGGAGACCAAATTCATTCCATCCACATGATCTCCATTGATTTGACCGCACCCATCCGCAATCCGACCGATCCAACATGGTCATTGCATCTAGACATAGATGCCATCGACTGGGATCGCGTCAATTCACCTTTATCACCATCAGAGTATCGGCCTTTCGATGAAATGCCTCATTTTACCCCAGGGACAACTCAGGATATTTTTCAAGCTAAAGAGGGACCCGAGGTTCCCAACGCAGATCTAAATTCAGCTAATGATATCCATTTGATCCCGACTCCACATCAGTTGGAGGACGGATCCCACATGTCAGTCGAGGAGACGACTGACGTAGATATCGGCACAGATCCAATGAATCCATAGATTCTCAAGCTAGGGGTAAGTCTTTCCCCCAAAGAGCAAGCCGACTACATTGCCCTTCTCAAAGAGAAGAAGGAGGTTTTTGCATGGTCATACAAGGATATGCCAGGACTAGACCCGTAGCTAGTCACGCATAATTTAACGCTTGATCCGAAAATCAAGCCTGTAAAGAAAAAACTACGTAAGATGCACCCAACAGTGGCCTTGATGGTCAAAGATGAATTGCAAAAGCTATTGGATGCACAGTTTGTCATCTGCATGGATTATCCGCCATGGCTGTCCAACATGGTTCCCATCAAGAAGCCCGACGGGAGGATTCGCATATGCACCGATTTTTGAGATCTAAACAAAGCGAGTCCTAAGGATGATTTCCCCTTGCCAAGCATCGACGCATTGGTAGACGCTACAACAGGTCACGAAATGCTCTCCCTAATGGATGGTTTCTCAGGATACAATCAAATTCGTATCAATCCCGAAGACCAACTAAAAATGGCGTTCACAACGCCTTGGGGGACATTTTGTTATAAGGTCATGCCTTTTGGCCTTAAAAATGCTGGTGCCACCTACCAACGTGCCATGACGTACATCTTCCATGACTACATGCACAAAACTTTGGAAGATTACATGGATGATTTGTTAGCCAAGTCTCTTTTGCGCTCAAATCATATCGATGACTTAAGCAAAATCCTCGATCGCCTCATGGAGCATAAAGTTAGACTAAACCCCAAGAAGTGCGTATTTGGCATCACATCTAGAAAACTCTTGGGTTTCATAGTCTCAAAGCGAGGAATCGAGGTGGACCCAAAGAAAGTCAAGGCAATCCTTGAAATGGTTCCCCCAACTACAATCAAGCAGCTCAAAAGTCTGCAAGGAAAGGTCGCATCGATTAAACGCTTCATAGCACAATTATCTGACAAGTGCCGACCCATGAACAAATTATTGCACAAGGGGGTTACATTTCATTGGGATGACGAGTGCCAGTCAGCCTTTGATGAAATCAAACAATACCTGGCTTTGTCGCCAGTATTGGCACCACCTAGACCAGGAGTGCCATTCTACTTATACATCTCAACTATTTAGGTGGCACTGGGTGCCATGTTAGCCCGGAAGAATGAATTTCACAAGGAACAGGCTACTTACTATCTTAGCCGCACCCTGGTCAGTTATGAACTTAACTATGCATACGTTGAGAAACTCTCTTGGCAGTGGTGTTTGCTACCAAAAAGCTATGCCACTACATGCTGAGCAACACTACGTATGTTGTGTCTAAGGAGAATCCATTGTGATACATGATGAGTCGTACTTATCATAGTAGTCGCACGGCAAAATGGATCATGTTGTTGACGAAATTTGACATAGAGTTTATTGGACAAAAATCTATCAAAGGACAAGTCATAGCCGATCAACTAGCAGAGGCTCCTCTTGAAGACGATCAGCCTCTAGTCATAGAACTACCCGATGATGGGGTCTTCCATGTCTCGGAATCACCGAATTCTTATGAGCTTGAGTCATAGGCCAACATAACCCTATTCTTCGATGGTTCTAAATGTGAGCAAGGTGGTGGCACGAGAATTGTATTCTTCACACCGCAGGGTGCTCCAATGCCCCTGTCATTTAAATTAAACTTCCCATGCACCAACAATAATGCAGAGTATGAAGCCTTGCTCCTAGGTCTTCAGACAACAATCGCCATGAACATCAAATGACTGAATATCTTTGGTGATTCGTTGTTAATAGTCAATCAAGTCAAAGGGGTATATCAATGCAAATGCCTAGTCCTGCAGGCTTATAAAGCCCTCATGGACAAATTCTTGGCAAAACTTGAGTGGTATGACATCGAGGCACTCCCTCGATCATCGAATCATTTTGTGGACACAATGGCCTCCTTGGGGTCACTAATCCCGCAAGACCTTTCCGGTGATATGACAACCATTCAAGTCAAAACCTTATCGCAATCCGCGATGGAGCGTGCAAGCTCAGACTTGACGCCAGGAATCCACATGATCCAGATTGAACCATCCTCGGAGAAGTTCTCTCGAATCCGAGATCATCTAAAATGTGCCAACTGGGGGTCCTTGTTCTCCCCTACTCCCATTAATAGCAACACAACGCTATTCTTACAGGTTCTATCCCATTCAGCGTTTGCTAGGGATGAACTTCAAGAGGGATTGGCTGTTCATACTGTCGAGGTTTCTGATCAACAGGACTAGTATTTACCCATTAGAGACTACCTCAAGTTAGGTAATCTCCCGCTTGGATTGACTCATGCCGCAAAATGAGCACTCAAGCAGAAAGCGGCTAAGTATGTCTTGATAGGAGACATTTTGTATCGTCGTAGCTATGAAGGAATCCTCCTTCGTTGCTTGGACCAACAAGAGTCCACTTGGGCAATCGCCCAAGCGCACGATGGTACATGTGGTGGCCACTTTAGTGGTATGGCCATCACAAAGCGCATTCTTCGCATGGGCTATTATTGGCCATCTTTAGAGCGAGATTGTTGTGCATATGTCAAGAAGTGCGTGAAGTGTCAACATCATGCCAATTTGATGCACGTACCTTCCCAGGCCTTGCAGACAGTCCAATCTGCTTGGCCGTTCTCGTAGTGGGGCTTCGATCTAATTGGAAAGATCTCCCTTGCATCGTCAGGCCGTCACACATTTATCATAACGGCCACAGAGTATTTTACCAAGTGGGTGGAAGCGATTCCGCTTACCTCTACGACAGGACCCCGCATTGTGGAGTTCATTTTGCATAACATCATATGTCATTTTGGTATTCCATCCAAAATAGTCTCGGATAATGGGACGCCTTTCAAGAACAAAGACGTGCGTGCTTTGACCACAAAGTACAAGATTCAACATAGCTTTTTGACACCCTATTATCCGCAGGCGAATGGGCAAGCAAAAGCGTCAAACAAAATGCTAGTTGCCATCCTTAAAAATACCATCGCAGACAATCATAAGGATTGGCACATTCAAATCCCACTTGCCCTATGGGCCTATCGCACTAGCATTCGGACACCCACTGGGGCCACTCCGTTTTTGCTCGTGTATGGCTCCGAGGTAGTCATGCCTCTAGAGTTGGAGATTCCTTCCCTGCGCATATCAATGCAGGAGTTCATCGATGATGACTCTGCATGGCAGGCCCGGTTAGACCAGCTTACGTTGCTTGATGAATGACGCGTTAATGCTCTTGAGCATTTACGTATTTATCAAGAGCGACTTAAGAAATCTTACAACATGAAAGTTCACCTCAGAGACTTTCGGGTTGGTGATTTGGTTTTGAAGGAAAACCAACAGAATTCTAGTTTGCCATCCCACCTAAGGGACAAGTTTGCGGCAAATTGGTTAGGTCCATATGTCATTGATAGCAAAATAGGACCCGGGACATACCGGCTAGCTTCTCTTGACGGTATCAAGGAAACAAAACCCTTGAATATCAGTCATTTGCGACCATTTCATATCTAAGAGAGCCATATCCCAAAAATGCTCCAAGGATCCATAAAATCGCTTGGTCAAATCCCAAAAATGCTCCAAGGATTATCACAATCGCTTGGTCAATCCCAAAAATGCTCCAAGGATCCATAAAATCGCTTGGTCAAATCCCAAAAATGCTCCAAGGATTCTCAAAATCGCTTGGTCAAATCCCAAAAATGCTCCAAGGATCCTTAAAATCGCTTGGTCAAATCCCAAAATGCTCCAAGGATTTCCACAATCGCTTGGTCAAAAATCAAGAAAATTCAAAAACAACAAAAATCATCAAAAACAACAAAAAATTTGCATCTCATTTCTAGGCATACTCAAATTCATCAATAGAGAGCTCTTCTCGCACCTCATCTTCATATTCACAAAAATCAATCCATCAAAAATACAAAAATACATAGCTGCATCAAAGCATTGCATCCATACATTGCATATTTGTGGTCGTACAGGTCAAAGGCACCATAGGCTGTAATTGCTCTGCTAGTCCATCTTGTTCCACACTGTTCCATTTTACAAAAACAACAAAAACACCATGCATTGCTTTTTACCACACTAGAGTCAGTGGTCTTTTAATGTATCAAGAGTTTTCGTGATTCAGTCATCATTTTGCTCTTTAGCCACGTAATGTACCGAGTCAGACAGATTTTATGAAGGTAGAGTTACACTTGAAATACACCTTGTTACGTAACATCCCAACACAAATTAAAACACATAAAAAATTCCCAAGTTGTGTGAATGAAAGATGAAACCTGCACAGTAATCCAGGTCACCATAAGTGAAATGGTTATCTTGCTCATCCCCCCATGCGAATGGTTCTAGAATGCTGAGAATTGACAAAAGGACAAGCTCTTTCCTATCCATTCACCTCCATATACAAGTGGTTTTCACCACTACCAAATCCCAATCATAGTTGGTTCCCAAAGTTGTAAGGATTTGTACTACACGTCCCTGCCAAGGATGGGTAGTCATCCCCAAGACCTAAAGGGATCAACACCATTCACAAACAAAATTCCAACAAATCATCATCCTAACACTTTCCATTCACCTTTGGTCTCCAAGTTGTAAGGATTCGTACTATCCGCCCCTAACCAGGATGGGTAGTCATCCCCAAGGCCTAACAGATCAATGCCCTTACTCCATAATCTCCATCATCCCCTTGGTCCCCAATGTCGTAAGGATTCGTACTACCCGTCCCTGCAAAGGATGGGTAGTCATCCCCAAGGCCACGAGGATCAAAGCCCTTCACAAAGCCCAAACTCACAATACTCAAAATACAAAATCAAATAACAAGTGGTTATCACCACTATTCAAAATCCTTGCTCAAAAAGAATTAATAGAAAATAAAAAGTGATTTTCATCACTATATAGACGAGCAACTTTCTAAATCATTCAGCCAACAAATATCCCGAACTTGAATCCCTGGAATTCTCAGCATTCGAAAACCATCTAGGTGATCCTCATTACAGGTTTGGTTGATAGCCTATCTGGCAATGGTGGTATCCTACCCGCATGACGATATGTCTGTCACATTCGCTTTGCGTGTGTGCAGACCAATGTTTGCATAAGGATGAGCTAGCTTATGGTATCCTGGATAACACCGTAGATTAATCTAACTAAATACAACAAAGGAGTTAGTGGAGCTAATTAGGTGATCCTCGATATGAGTTCGGTTGAAAGCCCATCTCGGCACCGGCGGTATCCTGACAAATACCACATAAATGAACTCAATTGCACACACAGGGATGTGAAATAGCTTGGTCAAAAACAAGTCCGATTCATACCTTGTTCAAAAGTCTTGTAAGATAAAGTACAGTCATGGCTAGTAAGTTAAAACCGTCTGAGTCTCAGAAAACCTTAGCTACATTTCTAAACCAACTGCGCTACTTTTCATCCTTACAATACCATCAGAAAATACAAAAAAAAGAAAAACCACATGTATACATACAAAGTCATGCATCACAACAATCGCCTAAAAGACAAAATAATAGAGTTCTAAACAGTCTATGGTGCCATAGCCAAACATCACAAAGTCCATCCATCCATTTCATTTCTGCATATCACATATAAATCAAAAACATTTGCATTCATCACAACATATGCATCCATCAAAATAAATCAACATACAACAATCGCATTTATCATACCATATGCATCCATCAATATAAAGTAGCATGCATCCATCAACATCAATCATTATGCATAACATAAAATCATGACATATACACAAAGAAAGAAAATCAAAACAACAAAAACATCCCAAAAATGTAACACAAAAACAAAGCAATAAGCATTGCCGAACACAAGTGCTCTTGCACTTAACCTCTTGGCATAAAAAATCGATGTCGGGGCTCAAATTGTCACTCTCCTACTTCCCCAAGAAGGCTACCATAGCCGGACCGCTCCACGGGAAGACGGGTTTTTGATGATTTCACCCCATTATGGCATCACCAAAAGGGTTAACACCCACCAAAAATAGGTCCAAATGTCGGGAAATTGCACATGCTTAATGGTAAAACATCTAAAGGCACCCTTGCACAAGTCATCTTGGGTCAAGCGACTCGTCGCTTTTCTCATGAAGGTCATTCCCTCATCGATTCGTCGCTTGAGGGGGTAGTCACACTTAGTCACCAATCAACAAGCACACACCCAATCAAAGCAATGACATGCATTCAAAGAATCATTGACAAAGACAATTACGCTCCTGCTTGGGGCAATAAACAAGCAATCATCAAATTGATCAAACACTTGGCATTCCCAAAGCATGAACACAAGGTTCCCCCTATGGACAAAAGGTTACGCCCTTTGCCTAATCATGACTGATCAATGTCCAAGCTCAAGTCACACCTCACCAAAATAGGTTAACACTTGAAATCAAATTCCTTAGCTCGTCAGAAGCAAGGATTCAAGAATGCATGCCCTTTCCATACTTGGGGCATCAAAAGTTGGTTAGGTTACCAAGAAACCCTAATCATTAGTGCTTTGGTTATCTATTTTTGCTCAGCACTACGTCACCCGCAGCGCTTCCCAAAAAGGGGCATCTGTAGACACCAAAACAGCACCAATCCGATTATGTGACTACAAACACTGATCGCATTGACATACACAGCTTTCAGGGCAGCCCTCAGAGGTCAAACAATGGTCCTAGCCACTTACACAGTAGTTTAGAAGGTCGAAAAGTAAACAAAGAAAAGCTGGTCATTTTAACAAGCCTTAAGCAAAAGCAAACCTTAACCGAGGGTGTCACGAAATTGCGACGTCGCAATTTCACGATGTTGCGAAATCGCGACACCTAAGGCCCAAAGGGGAACCTTGGCCGAGGGTGTCGTGATTTTGCGACATCGCGAAATCGTGACACCTAAGGCCCAAAGGGGAACCTTGGCCGAGGGTGTCGCGAAATCGTGACGTCGCGATTTCGCGACGTCACGAAATCGTGACACCTAAGGCCCAAAGGGGAGCCTTGGCCGAGGGTGTCACGATTTCGCGACGTCGCGAAATCGCGACACCTAAGGCCCAAAGGGGAGCCTTGGCCGAGGGTGTCGCGATTTCACGACGTCACGAAATCGTGACACCTAAGGCCCAAAGGGGAGCCTTGGCCAAGGGTGTCACGATTTCGCGACGTCGCGAAATCGCGACACCTAAGGCCCAAAGGGGAGCCTTGGCCGAGGGTGTCGTGAAATCATCACGATTTCGTGACATCACGAAATCGTGACACCTAAGGCCCAAAGGGGAGCCTTGGCCGAGGGTGTTGCGATTTCGCGACGTCGCAAAATCGTGACACCTAAGGCCCAAAGGGGAGCCTTGGCCGAGGGTGTCGCGACGATGTCGCGATTTCACGACGTCGCGAAATCGTGACACCTAAGGCCCAAAGGGGAGCCTTGGCCGAGGGTGTCGCGATTTCGCGACGTCACGAAATCGTGACACCTAAGGCCCAAAGGGGAGCCTCACCCGAAGTGTCGCGATATCGCGACGTCGCGATATCGCGACGAACTTCGCATTTGCTCAAAGGCGGACATTAAAATACTCAAGAGCAGACATTCAACCAATCAAAGGCGCCATTAAAACATTCAAAGGCAGACATTAAGGCATTCAGAGGCAACATTAAAACAACTTAAAGCAGACGTGAGACAAGTGGCAGCCGAAGACAGTCAGTTATTGCCACCTGCTGTGCATGCGCGCGTAGGTGGGCAGATTGGCAGTTAGCGGACTGTCACAAGGGCAGTCAAGTAAGCCCTAGTCAAGGCGGAGTCTCCTCCCTTTTGAGAAGGCATGGCCGCCACGTGGCATCCCTGCGTGCCCCCTCCAAAGAGACCCCATGGGTCTATAAAACGGTGGACTTTCCCACCCAAAAAGGAGAGGTTGACAAGCATTTTTAAAGCAACGAAGTGCTGCTAAACCAGAGACCCGATTGCATTCCTTTCTGATTCATTCTTCTACACCTGTAATCTCTTTCGCAAGGGAGGTTATTGGTGGCTGTTAGAAGGTGAATCCGAACCTTCAGACCCGACATTGGACACAGTAAACCATCAATTTGCCGACAACACTTTCTTTGAGATTTTGGGCCCATCCCTAGTGGATTGGCGTCAAAGTCAAGTTCTAACGGGGGCGGCCCGCTTGGGCACCCCACGCATTTTTCTAGCTTCATTTTGATTTATTCTGTATCACGTGTTTATCTTATGTTACACTTTATGTTATTTACATAGTTCACGATCTAGATTTTAGAAGACGTTTATCACATATTATCATGCTTAAATAGTTTATCGAATATATTATCATGCTATCGCGGCTTTAGTTTATTATGTATTTAATCACGTATCTCGAATGTTATCCTGCATTACGTTCTCGAATGTTTACTTGGGCAGCCTGAGTTATTTTATTCACGTATTTAATCAATCTTTGCACGTATTTCTTTCAAACGTTCTATCCTTTTGTCACAGGTGCTACTAAACGGTTTGCTATTTCTTTGAACGCAGGAAGAACAGCAAGGAGCAAGGATTCATCAGCAATAAGCGGCGGCAACACTTTGGCCCGCCCGTTTCAAATGTGGGCATGCGGAAGAAGATCACTATTCACTTGTTGTAATAGAAACATGCTAACTCTCCTAGCCCTTAAAATGGGAGGAGATGTATTGTAACCGAGCGAAATCACATTAATAAAAAGGGTTGTGCTCCTGCTTTTGATTTGATTATATCCGTGTTATTTCATGCATCAAGCTAGTTGTTTTCATTGTAATTAGTGTTTCTTTTTTCGGAATCTCGTGCTTTCACTTAGTTAAACCTCATCCTGTGTTAATGTTTATTACGTTGAGATGCATTCCTACAATGGTAGACAGGGGGTGGGAGGCAAAGAGGTCATAAATTTCACGCCGTAAACATTTTTTTTATTAAAAAAGCCAACATTAACAAAAAAATTTAAGATATTTAAACTAAAATGGTCGACTAACCAACCGTTGCAAACATTTAAAATATTTAAACTAAAATAGTCGACTAACCAATCATTATAATTTTTTAATAAAATATTGTATAAATACATGAACATCCATTGTAATATACCAAAAACAATCCACAACACAAGCTCAAACTCGTCCGTCTACAGCCATGTCTCGACACAATTGGAGTAAGTAAGAAGAAGCATCACTTTTGCTATCATGTCATTTTCCTTTTTTAGCGCTAAGTCAATGAATTTAGTGTAGTGGGTGACGACGTTGTTCCAATATTAGTTTTTGAAGTAGTAGTTGCCACGTTGTCTTTCCTCCTCCAAATCCACCATGTCGATGTCCCAATCTCGCTGCTTCTCTGCAAGAAATTTTGTGAGCCTCTCAAAGTTGGTGGGGTCTCAACTCGAATCACGAGGCTTCCGTCCATAGCTTGCTTGAAGTAGGGCTCCTTGATGGCCACTTTGGCTCCATTAAGGAAACATCTCTGTAGCATCGCGGGAGTGGAGTCAGAGGATGTTGCATTGTAAATGGCAATTCTAACGACAAAATATTGCTCATCTTCGAGTAGGGTCATGATTTCAAAAATTTTAAAGGGATCTATGCAAAGGGTGTCGTATAGGACCCGCTCATGGTGGACTCGTCCCACCTAAAGTTGTGTAAGGTAGATGGGACAGATGCCTTCAAGCACAATAGAATCCGCGATGGGCTCTGCAATAGACATGTAAGAAGTGACCCGTCCTCTGAATGCAGCATCGACTTGGACTTGAAAATAGATCTACATGGTGCTTTGATGAATTCAGAGCAAAGCCTACTTGTCGAACCACTTCGAGGCATCCTTTGTCGAATCTGAAGACATCATGGCAGACATCATTTGTTGTAATTCTCCATTGCCCAAATTTGTTGTGTATAGAATGCAACACCGCAAATGATCGATTTCTCAAGTACAAAAATTTTGTTCTACCTATTCTACGACTTCCCCGAGGTATTTTTGGTAACATATGAAAATGGTATGGGTAATGGTGGAGTGTGGATCGACACGTTAACATAAATACAAAAGTGGGTGTTCGCTGTAGTTTCAAATTTATTTGTCTAAATTTATTATATATTCTAATATTTTAAAAAGGAAAGTAGGTTAGTATTATCTAATCGTAATATTTATTTTCTTATAAAAAGAAAAAGTTAACCATAAGTAACTTTTGGAATTGCATGAATCTAACCTTCAACCTCTATATAGAGTTCCATGGTAGTCCACCATCAGCCACTTTAGTTATACTTGTGTTAGGATACTAATTAAGAAGCCAAATATAAGTTATAGAGTTTTATTTTA
The DNA here is from genome assembly GCA_028583015.1 of Wollemia nobilis. Lineage (NCBI taxonomy): Eukaryota > Viridiplantae > Streptophyta > Pinopsida > Araucariales > Araucariaceae > Wollemia > Wollemia nobilis. Next base: position 3,295,274 of record JAQPPZ010002308.1, on the reverse strand, counting down.
GAAAGGAAAGTAGATTAGTGTTATCTGATCATAATCTTTCTTAGAAAAAGAAAAAGTTAACCATAAGTAACTACTGGACTTTCATGAATCTAATCTTCAACCTCTATATAGAGTTCCACGGTAGTCCACCCCATCATCCACTTAAGTTATACTTGTGTTAGGATACTAATTAAGAAGCCAAACATAAGTTATAGAGTTTTATTTTAGATTTCTTTATTAAGTTTTAGTTTTTTTTTAATATTTTGAAATTTAAAATAAAGGTTGAAGATTTTAATCCTCTAAAATATAATATTATATATTATATTTAGATAATTAAAGTATGGTTGGGAATAACTATATACTATCTTATATATAAAGGATATATATCTAAAAACGTCGAGAGTTATCAATCCCGAGGCACCTTTCTTGGAGATCACACCCCCAAGAAATGAGATAGGTGCCTCGATATTGATAAATCTTGGTATTTTTAGATATATATCCTTTATATCTAAGCTAGTTAAAATTTAAACATAAAATTAAAACTAATTTGTTACAATCAATGTGTTGAATTGGGTTATCACACTAATAGTCTCTGCACAAGCCATAGAGTGTATACTAGGAAATCACTCGAAAAGTGACCTCTCCAACCTATATATATTATAAGAAACCCTAACACAAAAGAGAACATTTAGAAGAAAAAATATATTTGAACATATTTGAGAAGTTGAGAGAAATCACAAAACAAAAGAGCCTTCACACAAGAAAATATATCGTCAAAAATTAGAACAAAGAATAGTTCAACAAACCCCTGATACTAGCAATGAAAAAATATGAAAACCTTTAAATTATCAAGCGAGAGTCAAGAAGCAAGAGCAACCATAGAGAAAGGAACACAATCTAAGTTGGTTGAACTTCTCTTTACCACACAAAGAAATGCTATTGGTAATTCGTAAAAGGGGATAACAACTCCAAATGAGACATGATTACCATCTTGTGGACTATAAGAGGGGCTAATGCTCCTTCAAAGTAAAGGTGTATAAGGAAACCTCTATTTAATTAATAATCCTAATATTCATTAGATCGAGGAAATTAAATTACAAGGGAGGAATCTTCTAAAACTATGAAAGCAATATGGACAACTAAAAGAATAGAACAAAACCCTTTTAAAAATATTTTTGTGAAGAAAAAAGAACTAAATGAGAAAATTTTAAAATTTCAAAAAGATGAGCACAATAGTCAAAGCTTGGAGGAAAGGGAGTTGCTTAGTGAAAACCATAATATTTTTGAGTAAAAAAATTTTAGATATTAAAATCAAGATAGAGTTTTTTTTTTATTAAGTAAATACTTCTTACACATATACATATCCACTATGGGGATTGAACCCCGATCACATCACCGATAATGCAAGTGGCATCCTTTCCGAAGATAAATCAAGATAGAGTTGGTTAAGAGGAGATAAAAATATAGCTTTTTCACAGGATGACAATAGTATAAAGATCAACATCTAAAATTTTTAATATTAAATCAGTAGAAGGGGTTTGGATTGAATACCAAATCAAAATTAGAAAGAAGGTAAGGTTTTTATTAGAATATTCTAATATCAAATGAGATTGAATTTCTTAATGATAAGCTACTGCAAGAAGTACCTTCAGTTATAACAACTAAAAATAATAGTGAATTTATGAAGCCTATTACTCTAGAAGAATCTCATTCAATTCTTTTCTATTTTGATAAGTATAAATCCCTAGGTCTAGATGGACTCTCTACATCATTCTATCAACATAACTATAAAATAATGAGGGATTATTTATTGGTGGCAATGGAAGTGTCTAGGGTAAAATAATATATGCATTATAAAATAAATGCAATATATAATCATAAGGGTTCATAGAATGAACTACAATGAAGTGGTTCGAATCGTGCTGTCTTTCGATAGTGTGAATACTGTGTTGTCCCCACCATTACAATTAAATATTAAAATGAAATAAACTATAACATCAAGGGTGGTAGCTTGCAGAGAATCTTGAAATGTAGAGATTACATAGTTATCAATTAATAATGACAAGGAAAGTTGCAAGTTTATTATAGTGTTAAAGACTTTGGCCTCTGGTCCAAGGTTTAAATCCAACTTAGTATGAGGGGACTAAGACCTCTCATAAAAACCTATGTAAATTCATTCAAACATCAATTGGTATTAGTTCAACCAGTTAGAGTATTTAAAGAGGAGACTAGCATTCAAATCTTACCAAGCGATACATGGATAACATCCAAGCTTTGTTGTAATACGGATGCTTGTTGTAACACCACTATGTGGTGATTATGTAATACAGGTGGGACCAGTTTCAATCCCATATAACCAATTGAAAAAAATAATAATGACAAGGGTTAAATGGTATTAGTTTAACCCATGAGATTCAATTCTATATAACCTATTTAAAAAAATAATGACAAGAAGTAATTGAAAATGAATGGAAATATATTTCAATTTTAGAGGATTAGCATTCAATTCCATGTAACCTATTTAAAAAAATAATAAAGACAAGGAGTAATTGAACATGGATGAAAATATATTTCAATTTAGGAGGATTAGCAAATTATCATTAATTGTTATGACCCCATCCTAGTCTTATTATGTAATTACTTTCTTCCTAACATGAGGACTCTATCTTAATAATATCATGTAATATTTTATAATATGTATATAACATTGGAGGTGCCTAGATAAGTGGGTCCCCCACTTGCATGTGGGTGGGAATCCTTGAGCATTAGGGTTAGGATTAACCATAATCTTTAAAAGTACCAAGGGGACAAGAAGATGGGCATCTCATTTTCATTGTATTAAAGCTCGACTTCTAAGGAGGTTTCCCTCTCAGAGAGGCATATGATTCCATAATGTGTTTTTATTTTTCAGTAATATAATCTACTGCATTTCTATTCCGTTTTGTAATATTGTTAATTTCACACTTATTTCCTATTATTATTGATGGATGTGTTTTCATTTTACTACTAGGCTCTTAACAAGTGGTATAAGAGAACATTTTAGCACCACATCCTACTATAGTGTAAACAGTTCATGTTTTACAGTTTCAACCTATTAGGTATATTTTTTTTTTCATTTTTCACTTACCTTCTTATAATGAAAATTGAGAAAATAATTGAGTTATTTTTTCGTCTATTTTTTTTTACTAAATTAGAAACCTTGTTCCACGGGTTTTAAAATATCAAGGAAGAGTTATTGTTATAGGATAAGTTAGATTACCTATAAAGTATTTGGTGAAGTGAGGGACAATTAGGCTCCAATTCTTAAGCCTCAGATAGCACCCGTATATGGACTTAAGAGCTCATATATCTTTGGGTATATTGAGAGAACCTCCTAGGGTTATGAGAAATCTTTGGTCATTGGAAGATTTTTGATTGTGTATTTATCCATAGTGCATCAAGAATAGCACTTATAAAGTTTACCCTCCCATATTATCAAAGAGGTGGGTAATGCAATCAAGGGTATGTGTGGAATCCTTTTTTAGTAATATCATGAAATTATGAGTCTAAGCATTATTGTTCATTAGTGTGATATAATTGAGGGCTATAGACAATGCACATACCTTGGCCTAATTTTACCATATTACAATCATGTGTTTTATATTCAAACTCTAACCATAGATTTGAGCTTACTACGAAGACTACATCTAGCACACATGTGAATATATTATAAAATGTTTGGTTAAGGACTAAATTATTGGGGTTAGCAAAAGTAAAAACAAATTTTGTTGGGATAGTTATCTGCTATAGTCAAGAGTAATTAGTAATTGTTTGATGGCTAATGGTGTGATATGTTTCTGAAATAGAGAGGGAACTCTTTATTGATATCAAAGGAAAAGCTCATGTTTAATCAACCAATTAATTAGTCATTGATGATTTTGCTATATTAAGGACCTTTAACAAAATTTAGTTTCAACATAAGACGATGTTTAAAATATTTAGCATCTTTTGTTTCTTCTATTGTGATTGTATTTTTCCTTTCTTAGCGTAGTGTGTGTGTTATAATTTTCTAAGGTGTTATCGTCATTCCCAAAAGCCAGAGAAGAAAGTCATTTTTAAGGTGAAGTAAGACTTTAGGGAAAAAATAAACAACACTTGACTATAAAAATGTTAGGAGTGACCAAAATATCATTTTGAGACCTAGCTCATTGTATTCATCTTTTCAATCTGATAATTTTGATAGATAGCATCTAAAAATAGTAACCCCTTGAGAACAACGCTTTATAATTTTAGTAAGTCCCAATTCACAAGTATATGGTTGAAGGAACAAGAAGAGTAATGAGGGAGATGGAACAATTAAATCTCACACTTAGTAATTTATAAAGGTAAATATCACAAATTGGAACATAAATTAAACAAATGAAATATCAGATGCAAATCCTAAAATCTTACCTGCTTAATATTAAATCAGGGATAGAAGAAACTTTTTGTGAGGTGGAAGGGTCGAAATTATCCCAAAAAATTAGCAATGAAGGACTAGGTGGTACTTTAGTACATAAGTATGCAACAACCCATCATGCTCTTTTTGAGATTGAAACCCTATTTAAAATGTCCAAATTGGAATTTCCTAAGATTAATGACAAGGGCATTGACGGTTAGTTGTGCTGAGCAAATAAATTCTTCAAACTACATAATATTCCCTGATATTTTTGGGTCACCATGGCATCCTTTAATTTTGAATTAGAGACCCTACAATCGTATCAATGGTTACAAACCATGAATCCCGATCCTTCTTGGGAAGAATTTGAGTCCTAAATACTCACTCATTTTGGTCCTAGTAAGTGTGAGGACTTTAAGAGAACCTTAACAAAATTGAAACAAATTTATATTGTTCAAGATTATCAAATATAGTTTGAGAAATTGGATAATAGAACCAAGGGTTTGAATGAAGTATTTTTCAAAGTTATTTTATGAATGGGTTGAAATATGTTATCAAGGAAAAAGTAAAAATGTTCAACCCACAGTCTATGATGTAAACCATAGGTGTGGCTAGACTTACGTAGGAAAAACATTTTACCCAAATGTAGTCATCCAAATTCCCATAGTCTAAGCCTTAATACAAAAAAAAAATTATTGAATATGGAAGACTCAACAGAGAATGAAATATTTGATGAAGAAATAGAACCATATGTGAAAGAGCCTGAGGATGAGGGTGTAGAATAGGAGGAACCATAGCCAGAGATTTTTTTCCATGCACTTGCAAGAAGCTTAAGATCTTAGACCATGAAAGTAGTAAAATTTTTCAAAGGGGAAAGACTTACAATTCTTATTGACTCAGATAGTACACAAAATTTTATCAACCCTCGAGTAGGTAAGAAAGCAAATTGTTACATATTGACTTCCAACTCTTTTGAATTCAAGATGACAAATGGTGGAACATTACCTTGTAAGGGTAAATACCACAATGTGAAGTTGAAGATATGGGACTATGAACTCAAAAATAATACGTTTTCTCTTCCATTTGGAGGGTGTGATATTGTGCTAGAAGCATAGTCGCTCCATACCTTAGGAACAATAGCCTAGAGATTTATCAAATTATGGATGCAATTCTTGTAGAAGTGAAAATCCTATACTCTCAGGGGTTTACTCACATGATCATCGTAGGTTATTAGTTCAAACCATATGAAGAAGTTAGTAAAATATTCTCATGTGGAGTTGTAGTCCAATTTTTTGCAATTTAATAATAAAATTCAAACACCAACAAGCCCCCAGGGAATTACAACTTATTCTTATGGAAGTAATTTTGATAGAGGAAATTTTTTGTGATATGGAAGGTTCAAAATTACTTTCACAGATTTTGTAGAATTGAAAAAATTACTTTCACATCATTCAAATGATCATGCAATATCATTGATACTATGTAGCTTACCATATAACATCCAAACCTATAGATACCCCTATGTTTTTAGGTCAAAAATAGAGAAGCTTCAAGAATTGCTGAAAATAGGGGTAATTTGACCTAGTAATAGTCCCTATATATTTCAAGAAGTAATTGAAAATGAATGGAAAAATAATAATGACAAGAAGTAATTGAAAATGAATGGAAATATATTTCAATTTTAGAGGATTAGCATTCAATTCCATATAACCTATTTAAAAAATAATAATGACAAGGAGTAATTGAAAATGGATGGAAATATATTTCAATTTAGGAGGATTCGCAAATTATCATTAATTGTTATGACCCCATCCTAGTCTTATTATGTAACTACTTTCTTCCTAACATGAGGACTCTATCTTAATAATATTATCATATCTAGAGTTTGTCTCCCTTTCAAAAACCCTCCTTACTCTTTTAAAATATTTTTTCTAATAGTGGTATTAATTGATTTGCCACCACTTTATACATTATCTTATATACCATAATATGTTGACTCATGGGCCTGAATGATTCAAACAATTATGCATCCATATTTTATTTTGAATGAGGGTAAGATATGTTACATTTATTTTACAATGCATGTATTATTTTACCCTAGACTCTTCCATTGCCACCAATAAATAATCCCTCATTATTTTGCAGTTTTGTTGATAGGATGTTGTAGATAGTCCATATAGACCTAGGGATTTATACTTATCAAAAGAGAAAAGAGTTGAATAAGCTTTTTCTAGAGTAATAGACTTCATCAGTTCACTATTGTTTTCATTTTTTATAACTCGAGATACTTCTTGTAGTAGCTTATTATTAAGAACTTCAATATCCTTTGATCTTAGAATATTCTAGTAAAAAACTTACCTTCTTTCTGATTTTGATTTGATATTCAATACAAACCCCTTCTACTGATTTAATATTAATAATTTTATATGTTTATCTCTGTACTATTGTCATCCTATGAAAAGCTATATTTTTATCTCCTCTTAACCAACTATGTCTTGATTTTAATCTCCAAAATTTTATGTACTTAAAATATTATGATTTTCACTAAGCAACTCCCTTTCCTCTAAGCTTGGACTATTGTGCTCATATTTTAGGAATTTTAAAAGTTGCTCATTTAGTTATTTTTTCTTCTCAAAAATATGTTGAAAAGTGCTTTGTTCTATTCTTTTAATCTAGATGACATTGACTTAATTTGTTTAGGAAGTGTATACAACCCAAATTTTTTTAAGAATTCCATGTTTGTGCTATCATATCCACAATTTGAGGATGATATTCCCCCATATCCTCATATTTATAATATGATATTTTTTTAATTAAATTACCACCATTTAAACTCTTATTGACTCATGATCTAAACCAATCTTTGTCAAGGTATTAATTTTATTAGAAGTTCTTTCATCTAGCCAATAATCTAATAGTGTGCATTTACCCAATTTTTTTCTATCAGGTTCTTGGCCTATTCTATTATTGGTCCACATATATTTTTCCTCTTAAAACTCAACCTCCCATTAAATATTATTTTAAATGTGTAGACACCTAATCACAACCATTAATCCTCCATCCTAACCATCCCACCACCCACTTGTCTACCACACACCTTTCCCGCCTTCAAAAGGCCCACTTTACCCCTTTCCCGCTATTTCCTAACCCAACTAGGCTTATTTTGATATTATTTTATATTTAGTATAATATTTTATATTATATTTTAATATATTTATTATAAAATATATATTTATAAACCCTATTAACCACAACTGTCAGATCTGATCTAATCTTCACCATCCAACTTCATCAATTCATGCCACATCTAAACTATAATCTTAGCCTTAGGATCCGATTTAATCTTAGCCACATGATTAAATGTGCAAGGCTAAAACCCTAAGTAAACCATAAGCTAGATTATAAATAAGAGCATTTCAAATGCTCAACTCTTGGAATATTTTTGTGCCCTAGAGATACTATTGAAGAAATCCTCACGAGATAGAAGGTTACAGAGATCTGAAACCGCCATTGCCAAATCCACTTAGGACAGTTGATCCATAGCCTTAACTTGCCCTAGGATTCTTTTATTTCAGCCATTCCTTATAGCTTGCCTCCAACTGCATCATAGTTGATCTGATATATCCCTCCATTCCAATTTCCACCACACATTTTAGATATTTAATCTTACATCTTTATAAAATGTCCAAATTATTTTTTCCCTTACAGCTAATTTTCCATCCATAAAAAATATTGAATCAAGATCTCTCCTAGTTTTATCATTACACACCTTGCTCCATTTCACCAAAGGAAATTTTATTTTATCATATAATCTTGACCATAAAAATTATTGCATAATATAGATTAAAAAATTTTCTATCGATTTTGGCATAATACACAAGGATATATAATATATTGGAATGGATTGTAATATTAATTTAGTTAAACTATACTCTTCATGCTAACGATAACCATATGCTTTTCCATGTTGGTAGTTTATTCTGAATTGTACTTTTAACTAGATTCTACAATTATATCCACACTCTTCCCTCAAATAAGGGTATTCTTAGAAACGTTGTTGGTAAATTTACCTCCATTTGAAGTAACCTACATATCCTTGGTTTAATTATACCTAGAGTGTTTAGCAAGTAAATATTGTATTTTGTCCAATTATCTTTTTTCCAAGCACTCTTATATTTTAATAGGTTATTTAAATCTCTAGCCACATGTTTTCCTACCCTCCCAAAAATGGTTGTATCATCTACAAACTATTGATAGGTGATGTTGTCAATGTTATTACTAGCCTTAAGTCCACTTAGTAGCCCATATTTGTATGTCTTCTTCAGGTTCCTTCCCAATATCTCTATTGTAATATTAAATAGATATGGTGATAGAGGATCTCCTTGTGTAATACCTCTCTTGAATTTATGTATTATGTTACTAGTCCATTAATGAGCATTGAATATGATATTATAGAAAGACAAACTCTAATTCAATTGACCCATCTCTTCCTATATCCAAACTATTCTAATACTGCAAAAATAAAATTTCATTTAACCTATCATAGGCTTTATTCATATCAAAATTTAAGATTATTTTTTCTTTATTTTTGAGAAGTTGAATGCATTACTTCATGAGCCATCATATCTAGAGTTTGTCTTTGTTTCAAAATGCCTCCTTACTCTTTTAAAATATTTTTTCTAATAGTGGTCTTAATTGATTTGCCATTACTTTATAGATTTTCTTATATACCATAATATGTTGACTCATGGGCCTGAATGATTCAAACAATTATGCATCCATTTTTTATTTTGAATGAGGTTAAGAAATGTTACATTTATTTTACAATGCATGTCTTATTTTACCCTAGACTCTTCCATTGCCACCAATAAATAATCCCTCATTATTTTGTAGTTTTGTTGATAGAATGTTGTAGATAGTCCATATAGACCTAGGGATTTATACTTATCAAAATAGAAAAGAGTTGAATAAGCTTTTTCTAGAGTAATAGACTTCATCAGTTCACTGTTATTTTCATTTTTTATAACTCGAGATACTTCTTGTAGTAGCTTATTATTAAGAACTTCAATATCCTTTGATCTTAGAATATTCTAGTAAAAAACATACTTTCTTTTTTATTTTGATTTGATATTCAATACAAACCCCTTCTACTGATTTAATATTAATAATTTTATATGTTTATCTCTATACTATTGTCATCCTATGAAAATCTATGTTTTTATCTCCTCTTAACCAAATTTGTCTTGATTTTAATCTCCAAAATTTTATGTACTTACAATATTATGATTTTCACTAAGCAACTCCCTTTCCTCTAAGATTGGACTATTGTGCTCATATTTTAAGAATTTTAAATGTTGCTCATTTAGTTCTTTTTTCTTCTCAAAAATATGTTGAAAACTACTTTGTTCTATTCTTTTAATCTATATGCCATTGAATTATTTTGTTTAGGAAGTGTATGCAACCCAAAAAAAATTAAGAATTCCATGTTTGTGCTATCATATCCATAATTTGAGGATGATATTCCAACATATTCTCATATTTAGAATATGATATTTTTTGAATTAAATTACCACCATTGAAACTCTTATTGACTCATGATCTGAACCAATCCTTGTCAAGGTATTAATTTTATCAGAAGTTCTTTCATCTAGCCAATAATCTAATAGTGTGCATTTACCCAATTTTTTTCTATCAGGTTCTTGGCCTATTCTATTATTGGTCCACGTATAGTTTTACTCTTAAAACTCAACCTCTAATTAAATATTATTTTAAATGTGTAGGCACCTAATCACAACCATTAATCCTCCATCCTAAACATCCCACCACCCACTTGTTCACCACACACCTTTATCGCCTTCAAAAGGCCCACTTTAACCCTAACCCGCCATTTCCTAACCCAACTAGGCTTATTTTGATATTATTTTATATTTAGTATAATATTTTATATTATATTTTAATATATTTATTATAAAATATATATTTATAAACCCAATTAACCACAATTGTCCGATATGATCTAATCTTCATTGTCCAACTTAATCAATCCATGCCACATCTAAAGTGTAATCTTAGCCTTAGGATTTGATTTAATATTAGCCACACGATTAAAAGTGCAAGGCTAAAACCCTAAGTAAACCCTAAGCTAGATTATAAATAAGAGCATGTTGATCATTGAAAAAGGACAAAATCCCCCTACCCAAAGAAACCCCTTGCTTTATCAAAATGAGTAAAATACCAAAATCAAATAAAATCCCTTGCTCAAAATAAAAAAGAAAACAAAAACACAAAATAAATAATAATTTTCATCACTATGCATGAGCAAGTATCCTAATAAATCAAAAGAAAAGAAGGGATAAAGAGCTTGAATCCTTGGAATGGTCACTACTTGAAACCATAGAGTGATCCCTAATACATGAATAGGCTGAATGAGTCTCGTCTGACATTGGGGTAGTTCTAAGCAATTTGTAAAAAGAGCTAGCTTTAGGTGTCATGTATCACCTAATGGTCTAATCCAACCGAGTCCAACATAGGATCATGATGAGCATTTAGTGATCCCAAATATAGTAATGGGCTGAATGAATCCCTCCTAGAATTGGTTTAGGATTATTGTTCATCTAATATATTCATTTGTACACACATGGATAATGAATATCTTGTTCTTCATAATAAAAACATTTATCTTTCAGAAGTTTGCTATGGTCGTTATACAACTTTTGATTAATCAACTAGGGTGTTTGAGTCTCATGGAAAACCTCAAAAATACCCTCATAGCAACAAATCATTTCATCAATCAAACCATCAAATTTCTTTATAAGGTTTTGAAATTAAAGGGTGTTCATGAAGTAGGATAGATACCATATAAATACAAACAATGATATTTGGACGGTCACTAACTATTTTGTACATATATTTTAATTTACAAAAGCTTATAAAGAAAGCAAATACATATTATATCATATCATATCATCTCACATATGTATTCTTAAATGATTATTTCTTATGATGAGATTTATCATTTACATTCATAATTTTTATACATTCTGTGGTGTCATCCATTAGTTTGTAAATGCATATTAAATTCATTCCTTATATTTTAAGTGGTTAAATAATACAGGTTCATTTGCATTAGTTCATTCCTTATTTAATTAATGCATTACATTCCACATCATACATCATATCATGTGACATTAATTATATGCATTAATTATATACATACATTCCTTATTTAATAGTATATGCATTAATTATTGAAAAATAATATTGCAAGATGGAATAGAAATACAATAGATTATATTGTAGAAAAATAGAATATGTTCAAAAATCATAGGCCTCTTTTAGGGGGTAACCTCCTTAGAAGCAGAGCCTCAATACAATGAAAATATGATGTCCATCCTCTTGTCCCCTTGGTGCTTTTAAATATTTTGGTTAACCCTAACTCTAATGTTCAAGGGTTTCCATCCACATGTAAGTGGAGGATCCACTTGTCTAGGCACCTCAAATGCCACATACACATTATAAAATATTACATAATATTATTAAGATAGGGTATTTATGTTAGTAAGAGGTCAATTACATAATAATGTTAGGATGGGGTCCTAACATACCCTTCCCATTCAAATATATATCCTCAAAGCTACATATGAGGAAACTATTACTATAACTACTAGAGAGGCTCCGATGTTGATTCTTCTAGTTGTAAACCCTACCACTAGACCAAAAATTCAATGAGGGTGTGGTGACGAAGAGTGTAGGTTCTTTAGTCCAAAATATTATCAAGCCCCAAAATTATTGAGTCCTCATCATATAACTTGGGAAGTGTAAACTGAACTTGAATATGATTGTTGAGTACCTTTTTGAGGTAAAAGATATGGAATAATAGATGAATCTTGGAATAAAATGGTAGAAAAAGCTTATAGATCACTTGTCCAATCTGCTACAATATTTGATAGGGTTCATAAAATTATGCTACAAATTTTGATGTGCTCCAAGTTCTATGAAATATTGTTTGTAGGTTGAATTTGAAGAAAGACCATATCATCTACATTGATTCTATGCTCAAAATGATATTGTTCATTCTATTGGCACATCTATTTTTGAGCTAACTAATTTGTCCTTCAACTGCTTCAAAATTTGGGCATCCTCTTGAAGAGTTTCATCCACTGCTTGGACTTTAGAGTTTTTAGGAACATATGAAGAGGGTTATAGAGGTGGGTACCCATATACTACCTCAAAAGAAGTCATTTTGTAATCTATGTGAAATAAATTGTTACACCACCATTAGATCAAAGGAAGCAACTTAGCCCATTGTGTTGGGTGCTCAAAGGTAAAACGGTGAATATAGGTATCCAAGTACTAGTTAATAATTTTTTTTAATCCATTTGTCTATGTATGGTAGGCTGAGCTCATTCGTAGTTATATTCCCTACATTTTAAACAATTATTTATAAAATAAACTATTAAAAGTGGGGTCACAATTAGACAATGGATTTGGACATACCATGGATTTTTAAAATGGAGTCCATGAATATTTGAGCAATGGTGAAGGTACGGTAAGGATGGGGGAGAGAACATAAATGAGTATGCCTTGAGAGACAGTCCACCATCATAAAAATAATTTGATTTTACTCCTAAATTAGGAAGCCCTTTAATAAAATCCATGGAGTCATTAGTCCATACACTATCTGGAATTATCAATGATTGTAGAGTGCCTAGAGTACGAACCATTTCATCTTTCATCCATTGGTAAATATCACATTTGACCATAAAAGTTTGAATATATTTTTTCATGCCCTCCTAATAGAAGGACCATTTTGCTTGTTCAAATGTCTTTAAGAACTGGAATGGATGGAAATAGCTGAAGTGTGCATTTCCCTCATAATATACTCATGGAGTGATAAATTTTTGGAGACCACAATGCAACCTTGATATCTTAATGTTACCCATCCCATGAATATTCAAAATACAAATGGGGATAATTTTGTAGTTGTTATTTTAATATCTATAAATATTTATCATTTTTTATTTTGCATTCAAGTTGGAATATCCATTGGGAAGTGGAAAAAAAGGGCACACATTGTTACTTGATTTTAAAAATGATAGGAGAGGGCATTTGTTACAGTATTATCCTCATCTCTCTTATATATGATATCAAATTAATACCCCAACAATTTTGAAACTCATTTCTATTATGTTGGAGTAGATATCCTTTGTTCTAATAAAATTTTCAAACTCTGGTGGTTTTTTTAAATAGAGAAATGTCTCCTAATGAGATATGATCACCGATAGTTAACAACATAGAGGATTCCCATAATTTATTTTTATAGGTAGATTTTCTAAATTTTTACCTAAGAACACCTTACTAGTGAAGGCTAAGTATCACCCTTCTTAAATTAATACAACCCCAATTCCATGATCCAAAGAATCACTTTCAATTATAAATGGTTTGGTAATATCAGGGGTAGCCAACATCAAGGTGGAAGTCATAGCCTTGTTAAAATCTGCAAATGCCTATTTTGTTAAAGCTCTATTTTTACATGGTGGAACACGAAATTCTCGAAGTGACAATTCATCACAGTGATCACAAAGCAAACAAAAAAAAGAGATGATCCAGCTAAAACATCAACGGTTTTCCATTAGGCACTATTTTTTGACTCGAAATCCTTAATCTGTTCAATTGAGATCATTGCAGTGAACGAAGACCACTACCATTTTGTTATCTGTTGCCTCCAGTGCTTGCCACATAGGAATTCTTCCCATGACATTGTGAACAAACCACTTCGTATCTAACGTAGCCAAAATATTTTAACGGAAGACTAAAATTTTTGTGGCTAACGTCATCCAAGTTATACCTATCCAACATAGAGTCACCAGAATCACCATCACGGAAGGTAATATATTTTTTAGTGGGAAGATAGTCCCACATTTATTGTGAGGCAATCAACTCGAGGTTTATAAGGGAAGTCGCTCACATGAGGAGGTGATCACTTTTGGTTGTCCATCCTGTCTTGTTCCTGTGTCGTCCTCTACCCTCGTGTTATCTTGGCAGTCACCCTTTGTCCTCGCTATCCAATACCCTTTATCCGCTCAATGTCACTGATCCAATTCATGTCAGCCCTATCATCGCTATCCTCTACCCTTTATCCGCTCAATGTCACTGATCCAATTCATGTCAGCCCTGTCAATCCTTGTCACTCCTCTACCCTTTATCTGCTCAATGTCACTGATCCAATTCATGTCAACCTTGTCAGTCTATGTCACTCCTCTACCTTTTATCTGCTCTATGTCACTGATCCAATTTGTTTCAGCCCTGTCAGTCCGTGTCACTCCTCTACCATTTATCTGCTCTATGTCACTCCAGCCCTATCAGTTCGTGTCACTCCTCTACCCTTTATCTGCTCAATGTCATTGATCCAATTCGTGTCAGCCCTATCAGTCCGTGTCACTCCTCTACCCTTTATCTGCTCTATGTCACTGATCCAATTTGTGTCAGCCCTATCAGTCCGTGTCACTCCTCTACCCTTTATCTACTCTATGTCACTGATCCAATTCATGTCAGCCCTGTCAGTTCGTGTCACTCCTCTACCCTTTATCCACTCTATGTCACTCCAACACTGTCAATTCGTGTCACTCCTCTACCCTTTATCCGCTCAATGTCACTGATCCAATTCGTGTCAGCCCTATCAATCCATGTCACTCCTCTACCCTTTATCCGCTCAATGTCACTGATCCAATTCATGTTAGCCCTATCAGTCCGTATCACTCCTCTAACCTTTATTCACTCTATGTCACTGATCCAATTTGTGTCAGCCCTGTCAGTCTATGTCACTCCTCTACCCTTTATTCACTCTATGTCACTGATCCAATTCGTGTCAGCCCTATCAGTCCGTGTCACTCCTCTACCCTTTATCCGCTCTATGTCACTCCAGCCCTATCAGTTCGTGTCACTCCTCTACCCTTTATCCGCTTAATGTCACTGATCCAATTCGTGTCAGCCCTGTCAGTTCGTGTCACTCCTCTACCCTTTATCCGCTCTATGTCACTGATCAGTCCAGCTAGTCTACCGTGTTACACCTGCCTCATTCCAATTCTACACATGGTATTAAATATGTTGGTGTGATCAATTTGTTTGTATTAAATAGTCTACCGTGTTACACCTGCCTCACTCCAATTCTACACATGGTATTAAATATGTTGGTGCGATCAATTTGTTGGTATTAAATACATTGGTGCGTCGATCAATTTGTTAGTATTATTGGTATTAATTATCAATTTTTTTGTATTATTGGTATTAATTGTCGGTTAAAATTTGAAAATTCGAACACCCAAAACAGAAAAATATTTTGCAGCTAAAAATTGACGTGAAATTGTTCACCAAGTTGTAAAATTTTGTCATCAAAATTTGACAGCAAAAACTTGACGATTTTTTTCGATGAATTCTAGACAAAAAATTCGATGATAAATTTTGTCACCAAACTTTTTGCTGCAAACCTTGACGACAAATTATTGAAAAGAAATTAACGATTTTTTACAAGAAATCATCAACGAGTTTTTTTTTTTTTTTTTACCCAGGTGTTGTAGGTGAGTTGGAGAGGAGAGGGCATTCCTCCAAGGGAGGTCCCAGGTTTGAATCTCCACCCTACCAAAAAGCTGAATTGGGTACCCAAAATCGAATTGATAATGTTGGTGCGGGCCGGGCTGGGTGTGACTCTCGGGTGATTTTGACGATGTAGAACCCCCTGTTCATGGTATCTCAGACCAAGGCGGCCCCGCAAGGGGTTTTTCACTTTAAAAAAAATCAACGACTTTTTTAACAAGAAATTGATGACTTTTTTTCAGCAACAATTGTTGATGATTTTTTGCGCAAATTTTATCGACAACTTTTTAACTTTTGTTGATAATTTTTTTGCGACGATTTTTTGTGACGACTTTCAACCTTTTTTGCGACACCTTTTTGCTAAACGACTACACAAATGGCCGATGGAATAATATCTCATGACCCCAGCCTACTTTTGCTGCTTAATCTCACTCGCCTACATCAAATCACATCAGTGAGTGCATATCAAATTCAGTTCAAGGATATCGCCAATCGCATCATAGGGTTGGACGAATCAATTCTCATAAGTGGCTTCATTAGTGGATTAAAAGAAGAAATTAGAGTGGCGGTCATGATGTACACTCCTCGCACCCTATAGGAAGCCATTGGAATAACCTTGTTAGCTGAAGATAAATTCAATTTTCAATATCGACATAGGGAGCAACCTATTGAAAAATCATCATTCCTGCTCGCTATCCCAAAACCTAAACCCTTGCCAGTTAAGTACCTCAGCCTATAATAAATGGAGGAACGACGAGCGAAGGACCTCCGTTGTACTTGTGATGATCAACTTGGGCCTCACCATCATTGCGCTACACCAACATTGTATTTATTAAATTTAGATGATCCTTGTCCCTCCATAGGGGCCAAATATAAGGTAGATGTACACTTTTTTAATTTAGTTGATCCCTATCATTCCATAGAGGGATAAGGTGAGGTAAATAAGCAAAACATACCTGAAATACCTTATCCCACCAATGACAACAATAGGGTTAGTATGCTAGAAGTGATTGATGCACCAAGTAAGGATGAGGTAGACATACCCGAAGTGATCAATTTCTATCAAACGCTCCGACCTTTAAGATATCCCTGCCTTCAAAAAAGTGACATCAAGATAGTACAAGAACTTGCGCAAATTCAACTTGGAAAACAAGCAACGAAGCTCCTTACTTTGATATTTGAGAACAAAGATCTTTTTAAGGAGGGTGGCATGTTAGGATTCTAATCCTAACCTTATTATTTAATTCATTAATTATATGGACAAACACGTCCTTTCATCAAACTCACAACTCTAGATAAGATATATATATGCAATGCATTGGGTGTTATAAACCATATATCGAATGAATATATATTAATTAAATCTATTGTGGGTTTCTACCTTACAATCAAAGGCGAGTCAATACAAAAGCGATTCTTCCTTCCTTTTTTTGCATATAAATACATTTCACTATTTAGTTCTTTAACAGGATTATGGGATGCATTTCTTATGTATCTTTTTCTATTCTTATCAATGGATCATCTACCAAATTCTTTATACCCTCGATAGAATTAAGACAAGAATGTCCTTTATCTCCTTTACTTTTTTTGATGGTCACTGAAGGATTGAGTAGAGCTATTTTGGATGCAAAGAGGGTAGGATCCTTGACTAGGATCAAAGTAGGGGTCCTTTATTTATCTTATTTATTATTTACTAATGATGTTTTGTTGTTCACAAATGACATTTTAAGGAAAGCTAGAAAGTTGAAGGAAATCTTGGACACTTACAGTATTGCTACCGAACATGGAGATAAATTTTCAAAAATACTCTATTTGCTTTAATGGTCTAGAGCAAGATATTGAACATGGTCTAATCAGAATTTTTCCTTTTAATATCTTAGTTTTCTAGGAAAGCTTTATGTATCTAGATTTTGTATTGAATCCAAATACTTATAGGAAGAGAGATTGGTGATGGATTTTAGAGAATATTGAATTTAGGATTAACCATTGGTGTAATATATGGTTGTCTATTGATGGGAGATTAACAGTTATAAATTCGATTCTTGTGCCAATTCCTGTGTTTTGGCACTCCTTGGCCTTCATTCCTAAAGGATTTATAGAGAAAATAAGAAAAAATTACTTCATATTTATTTGGATTGGATGGAAGGAACATGAAGGCATTCATTTAGTTAAGTGGTAAAGTATTGCTCGAAAAAAGGAGGAAGGTGGTTGAGGTCTTAAAAATATCTATCTTTTTGGGTTTTCTTTGGAAGAAAAAATTTTATGGAGGATTTTGACCAAAAAAGGATTATGGAAGAATATAATTGAACATAAGTATATTTTTCTAGGGACCTTTATGGATTGGATCAAAAGTCCATAAAAAAGCATTAAAAATGAAGTGCATGCAATGGAGCTACTAGTACAGGCCTTTCATGTGATTGGAATTTTTTTGGCTTGGAAAGTGGGCAATGGTGAACAAGTAAGAATAGGAGATGATTCTATTTTAGATTGTAGAGAAAATATTTCATTGCTAGAAGCTATGATAAGTTCTTTACAAGACAAAGGTTTTTTCTTTCTTCATTAGGTGGGGGAATCATATTCTTCTAGTCTTTGGACCCAAGGTTGAAAGTAGGCTCAGGTCTTGGGTCTTTTGATGAGTAGGTTGTTATGTGGAAGGATTACACTGATAGTCTTAATAAAAGCTATATCAAATTGAAATTTGAACCAGATACTATTTCTTGGACATACAACAAATTTGGGGGTTAATATACGACTAGACTTGGTTATAAAACAAGTTTGGAACCTCATCCTAAAAGGTCTACTTGGTGGTGGAATCAAATTTAGAAATTATCTACCCAAAAAAATATATTTTTTCATGTGGTTAGCTTTGAGAAATAAGGCTTTGACTTGGGAAGTTTTACAGAGGAGAAGCAAACAAAGTCTAAGTATTTGTATGTTGTGTTAGCGACAGGAGGAAAACATCATATATTTGTTAATAAAATGCTTTTTTTCTCAACAAGTTTAGTTAGAAGCTAAACAGATAACTAGAATACAAAATATTTGGGAAGGAGAAACAATGGAGGTATTTTTAAGATAGTTGTTTTTTAAAAAAGAGTTGAAACTATATCTTTATTTACCATGTCTTTTATGTTGGGGTATATGGTTTGCACGAAATGTAGCTATTTTTGAAGGAAATTTAATACCCCTATTTTAGGTCATTTTTAGGTAAGGACTTTGGTCTCAATCAACAAAGGACTTGAGAAACCTCAACAAGCAGGTAATTTTAATTTAAAAGTCTTAACAATGGGTTTTTTTGATGGGGCTAGTCATAGATAGTCATCTTTTAGTAGTACAAGAGGTATTCTATAATTCTTAGATACCCATTATATCTAATTTAAAGTAGATCTTGGGACATGTTCCAACAATTTTACTGAGTTCTAGGCATTGATATTGCTAATGAAGTGTGCTATGGAGAGGAATGTGAAAAATTTACAATTTTTTGGAGATTCTACTCTAGTCATCAACTGGATGAATAGATCCACTCAATTAAAAAATAATTTTCTTAGACTAGTGGGATATGAATTATTGGAGGTGATTTTTATTTTTGAAAATATCTCTTTTCTCATGTTTATAGGGAGTTAAATCAAGAAGCAGATAAGTTATCAAAATAAGGTCAATAGGTTCTAGAAGGTTTCATGCAAATGGAAGAAAACAAGGATGGAGTTTCTTATTTCACCTACAAATCATACCCCTAGTTCCTATGCTAGCTCTAGGTTATACCGTGGTCTTGTTCATTTGATTAGAGCTTTATGGTAGTTTTTAACTATTTCCTTTCTTTTTGTTGGTTTCTTTTTCACTAATATCTATCCAAGATTTGGATATGGAGCTTATTTGGATGATTAAGTATTGATATATAGGGATATTTATCCTTATTATCCCCATGCTATTTTGAAGATGGTTTTTTCCTCTCCGATCTACCAGACAATAATTATATCTTGACTCTGAGTAATCTATTTGAATCTAGGTTTTTGTTTGTGCTAAGGCACCTAAGAAGTGTAATTTTCTCTCATTATTGAAATAAAATTACATTTTTTTATTGTAAAAAACATATAAATCACACATCCTAATCTAATATTTCACACCCTAGTCTAATGTTTAGAAATATACAAGTGTAGCATGGGGGTACTTTAACATCTACCAAATAATGTAATATGTTAGAGTATATTACATTATTTGGGTGATGTAAATGTACCACCTTTGGTACATAACTAGGGTAGAAGTTTACTTTAGAGTAAAGTTAGTTAGTTATCTCAAGTAATGTAATAAATGCACAAGTGTTAATGTGTAAGTTGTAAATGTGCATGTAGTCCACATGTAAATGAGTCTTAGGTAGAGTAAGTTCCAAGGAATCTATCTTCCTATATAAAGGGCTCTTAGTGAGTGATTAGTAAGTAGTAGTAAATATAGAGAGTGTATGGTATAGTTCAGTAGTATGGTACAATGTAGTTCTTTCATATCTGTTCATGGAGTGTTCATGTCCTCCATTATATAGTATTTTACTATTTTTCATTCTCATTAATGGCATATTTTTAATTTATTTGAAGATGTTCATTTGATTATTTTCCTACATAATATTGTGCAATTAGTTTATAGTTATCTTGCATCTTGTGGTTGTGTTCCCTATACTACAGTATCATCAAAAGATAGCAATGATATCAGAGCACATGGTAGATAAAATAGGAAATAGGGAGAGCCACAAGTGAGACTAAAAGAAATCCAAAAATATCATTTACAAAAATTTTGAGATTACATTTGGCTAGAGTCTTTCCATAGGGTTGCAGAAAAACTCGTGAATACTAGGGCTCAATATAAATTCCACTAGATTGACAAATCAACTAGTGAAGTTCATTATCTCCAAAATTCTAAATTATTCCATTCTAGTTTCTAACATCTTGTTGCAGGAAAAGGAAATTTAGAGAAATTTGGGAAGCTTCCTCCATAGATCTAGGAAGAATATATTCATTAGAATCATTCCAACACTTGCAGCAACAAGTAGAAGACTAGAGATTTTAGAGACCTAAAAAAAGGTTCCATTACAAGAGTTGCAAACATATAGATTACAAAAGAGAAGAAAATACCATAGTAGACTTATTTTAGAACCAACAAATAAGAGACTCTAGAGATGATTTAAAGAGGAGATAGGATATTTGTGATCTGCATTGAATATCAAAATCTACAGAGTGTAGAATTATAAAAGGACATAGGATCCTTGTTACAAACTGAAGGGAGAGAAGAAGACTTCACCATAAAAAACTTGAATAGGACCTTAGAAGGTCCACTTACAAAACTTCTAATTCTAGAATATTAGAGGTTGGTGATATCCATTAAAGTCTATAGTTTGCAGAAGATAAGGACCAACAATATCCTATTATAGAATCCAAAAGTAGCAAATTTTAGAGATTCGATAAGAATATCTCATTAAAAATACTTCATTAGTAGAAAATTTAAGCAAGCGTATCATTTGGAAAACCATAATAGTTGCGATATTGAAGACCTTGGTGAGGTTTCAAGGAGAAATAAAGAGGAGGCTTGTTGAGCCTCATTAAAGGTGATCTAGAGAAGGCCATTAAAGGATTTTTTAGAAGAGCTCATTAGATAAATTTAGTACCAAGGATAAGTTCCTTATAGTAAAGAACTTGGGATAATTATCACCATATGACAACAAGTCCAAGAAAAAATATTTGACAACGAATTAGCCAAAATTCATAATACATCAAGGCTTCCAAATTCTTGAGAAGAAATGCCTAGATTGAAATCAAAGTTTGAAAAGAATTTTGAAGAATAAAAGGAGCCAAAATTTACTGCCAAACCTAAAATATTTGAAGATTACATTTGAAGGCTATAAGTCTCATTCGAAGATAGGGTTTACTGAATCTTCAATAGAATATTGAAGGGTTCTTCAAAAAAACTCATCTATAATTTGGGGGAATTTCCTACCAAATTTTTGAGTTTCAAGTACATCATTTTAGTGTAGATATTGACTGTGAAAAAGGTGGTAATCAAGATAATATTACTAGTTGTAGAAATCTAGAGTTCTAGGATACATCCTGAAGGTTAAACAAATTACCTACTAAAGTTAAAGAGCAACAAGTCAAAGGGTCAGAGCTGCAAAAAGGTGAGGTAGAGAACTATTTAAAAATAGCAAATAATAGCTACAAGTCCATCGAGTTAAAGGTAACAATAAGGTGGATCTAATCATCTAGCAATCCTTCATATTTAAAGATCTTAAACGTAAGCAACTTAGGTGCAAAGGGTTCATTTTAAGAACACTTATATTTAGTTCCTTATTTAGTTTGATTGAGCACCTATTTAAGATTTTTCTAGTTGTAAAGATAAGGTTACATTATAGAATTCAAGAGAAGTGCAAAATGAAGTTTATATTAAGGTTTATACCTACACATTAATAGGAGTTAGATATATTTTATAATCTTCCTATTATATAGTTACAAAAAAGAAGACTACATTAAGTTGCAAATATTATAAATGCATTTGAAATATTTTAAGAGTTACTATTAGTGCATCTTACAAGTTACATTGAAGGAGAAATAAGATGAGAACATTGTTGCACTATTTTAGTTACTTGTAACTATACTAAACTTATTACTTTTAAAGGATTATTATGTGCATTGGTTGTTAAGTTAGAATGAATAACTGTAGGTGGATTTTTTGCATCCCTTCACCCACTTTTTTTCACAATATGATGATCCATAAGAATGGCTAAGTTTTAGAGCTAGTCCTATAGTCAATGGTACTAGGGGTGGCGATGGATCTTTTGACATGGTGGAAGAACTGGTCACCACTAGATATTAGGCATATACTAAATATCCACCCCAATAAAGATAGTTAAGAAGGGTGGAGCATTATACAACCAAATAACTCATACTAAGGAACCCTATAGTTTTAAGTGGTAATTTTGGCTAAGTAAAAGGGTGGGCAGATATTTGGGTGAGTAAAGGTCTTGGGTAGATCCTAAATATTTGCCTTGGTGCATGGGAAAATAAATAGGAGGGTAGTGGGTTGGGGTAGGTCCCAAATTACCACCCTAGACACAAATTGCTCAAGTATATAGTTTGGTGGATAAATGGACACCAAGACGATGTATGAGGACTCCCAAAAGCCCATCCTAGCACAGGTAAAGTTTTGGGATAGTAGTAGCTGATATGTATAACTAAATTTTGTACCTAATTATAGCCAATATGATAGAAAAAAATTTAGTTCGATAGTAGGCAATGGAATTGACCCAATCCTCCACCCTATCAAGAGCCCTAGGCAGAATTCTCGATTATCAACAAAATTTGGGTGGATCCCAAATACCTACCTAATGATAAAATCATTGTCCACTAGAAGGAACCTAAGGGTTTTAGGGAGTAAGATTTAATGCACCAAACTACCAAGGTATGAGTAATTGTATGGTTCATAGAAACTAGAGCTCTCTTTATGGGTAGGCAAATTGTGAAATGCGGATCCTCGAGGTAATGTCTCATAAAATTGAATGACTACCTGCTTGAAGGGGTAAGTAGGTGAAATTTATGGTCTTCTAGGAATGTTAGAGTGATTAAGAGTCCAAATTTGTGTAGAATCACCTACTTACTCTATACAACCACCTTCAACCGAATAAGATGGTATACCAACCGACCACCCAACTGCCACAACCATTTTCCTACCTAGTGCCATTAATGTGTGTAGTTTTATAAATACTAGAGTGTAATGCATTCTAGGGGGTGGTTCTTTAGCCATTGTAAATCTTATGCTATTATGAAATATAAGTGTTTTACTATTTGATATCTAAATTTACCCTTATATATTTGCATTGAATATTGAATGCTTATTTTTGCTAAAGTTGTTTGAGTGATTACGCTCTAATTTTTCTATCTATATTTCATGCATTTTACTAAGTGGTTTTAGAATTTGCATTTCATATTGGATTGGGGTTTAATTTTTCTTAGGCTAGCTGGGTGGTTGTGCTCTAATTCTGCATCCTAGATTTCATGCACCCCACCCACTAGTTTTCTAATTTACCTTTAATCAAGTGGTGTTAAATGACAAGTAAGGGTAAGGTTGGTTGATCTGTTAGTTAGTACACTTGTATTTTTTCTCACAGTATTAGCTTATTGTGCATGTATCTTGATGTGGTTATACCTATCCTTGTGATTTTTTGCTATGACTTCCTTTTCCTTTCCTTTTTGCTCCCATTTTCATTTTAACTTTAGGATCAATTAGCTAGGAATTTTTAAAAGGAATTAGTCTTCTTTGGAGATCAATCACCTGGTCTCTCATAGGTATGATGGCCATTCAATTTTGGTCAAGTTTTGCAGGGTGTACAAACCTTTTCACCTCCTCCTTCTGGTTAGGTGTGTATTTTTGACCAATAGTTTTTGGCACACTCAATAGGACAAAAAAGATATCAATATTTCAAGGATATCAAAGTTTGGTGATATTCTAGTCTACCCATATCTTGTTAAATAAGCTGGAAACTCTTATGAGTAAAAAATCTAAATATCACAACCAATTACTTCTTAATTTTTAAAAATCTCTATTCCCTAGAGGAATTAGGGTTTGATGAGTAGCCTTGAACTTACTAGAAAAAAAAGTATGCTCATCTATTAAATCTAACCTAGAGAAATAACTCACATGATCTGAAGTATTATTCCGATGATGGATCAATAGAGATATCCTCTTTAGAATTATGTAGGCCCTTTGAATATCTCAAGTTTGCATAACATCCCTAAGGTAGCTTTAAAGACCTTTAAAAGCCAGGATGGTACATAGGATATTGCATATGAACATTATCAAGACGTAGTATCCTTGTCCATCATTCACAACATTGCTTCTAAGGGCATCATGCTTAGGCTCCTTGCTCTATCTCTTAAAGGTAGAGCATTAGTATGGTTCAAATATTTGAAGCACAAAAGCATACATACGTGGGTTGATCTAGCAGAAGCTCTCATCAATATATTTGATGTTTTTTAGATCCCTTTCTATTGCTCACTCACCTCACATCCATCAAGTAGACCTATTATGAAACTATGGTTGACTTTAATGTTCATGTCACAATAACATGGAGAAGTATACCCCATGAGGCTTGTCCATTATATGCTTAGGTGTACATATATTATGTTTGTGCCTTGGAACTAGATATAAGCCTCCTTATTGAGCAATCAAGAGAAAATACGTTCTCGAAAGTAAGGATATATATAGTTTACCTCCCTTTCAAAAAACCTCCTTGCTCTTTTAAAAGTGTTTTTGAAAGCATGAGATTTCAGAAATAAAAGAAACACTAATTGTTGCAATGTAAACTAACTAGCTTGATGCATGAAATAACATGGATATAATCGAATCAAAACCAAATGTAAAAGAGAAAGCAGAAGCACAACCCTTTTTATTAATGTGATTCCAACTCAGTTACAATACGTCTCCTCCCTTTTTAAGGGCTAGGAGAGTTAGCATGTTTCCATTACAAAAAGTGAGTAGTGATCTTCTTTTCCGCATGCCCACATTTAAAACGGGCAGGCCAAAGTGTTGCCACCGCTTATGCTGATGAATCCTTGCTTGCTGCTTCTCCTACGATCAAAGAAACAATGACGTTAATAGCACCTGTAACAAAAGGGTAGAGCGTTTGACTTTAGAAATCAATAAGAAATGCGTGCAAAAATATTGATTAATCTGCACTCTGACAGAGACTCGAAAACATCACCAAAAGGCTGCTGCCAGCAAAACAGTCGGTGAATCCGATCACTGTTACCTGCAAGTTAGTATTTCATTGCATCGAAGGATATATTCGATAACTGTCTTCTAAAATATATATTCGAACACTGTTAGCCATAGGATATATTCAAACATAAAGCATAAACTATTTAAACAACATAAATTAAATTGAAACTAAGAACGTGTCTGGGGTGCCCAAGCGGGCCGCCCCGTTAAAACTTGACTTCAGCGCCAATCCACTAGGGATGGGCCCAAAATCTCAGAGAATGAGTTTTCGGAAAATTGATGGATTAGTGTGGTCCAATGTCAAGTTCTAAGGTCTAGATTCACCTTTCTAATAGCCACCAATAACCTCCCTTGCGAAAGAGATTATGGGTGTAGAAGAAATGAATCGAAAAGAATGCAATCGGGTGTTTGGTTTGGCAGCACTTCGTTGCTTGGAAAATGTCTACCAACTTGGTTTTGGGTGGGAAAGTCCACCATTTTATAGACCCATGGGGTCTCTTTGGAAGGGCACGCAGGGATGCCACATGGCGTCCATGCCTTCCCAAGAGGGAGGAGACTCCTCCTTGACTTGGGCTTACATGACTGCCCTTGTGATAGTCCCCTAACTGCCAATATGCCCACCTACGCACGTATGCACAGCAGGTGGCAATAACTAACTGTCCTCAGCTGCCACTTGTTTAACGTCCCCTTTAAATTGTTTTAATGTCTACATTTGATTGGTTGAATTCCACCTTTTATTGGTTAAGACCACCTCTGATTGGTTAAGCTTGCCTCTAATCGGTTAAAGTCTGCTTCTAATTGGTTAAAGTCCGCTTTGGCACGAAGACGGGAGTTTGTCACGATATCGCGACGTCGCGATATCGCGACATTTCAGCCAAGGCTTTCTTTTGGGCCCAAAGTGTCGTGACATCGTGACACTTTGGCCAAGGCTTTGCTTTGGGCCCGAAGTGTCGCGATATCGTGACGTCGCAATATCGTGACGTCGCGATATCGCGACACTTCGGCCAAGGCTTTGATTTGGGCCCGAAGTGTCACGATATCGTGACACTTCAGCCAAGGCTTTGCTTTGGGCCTGAAGTGTCGCGATATCGTGACACTTCGGCCAAGGCTTTACTTTGGGCCCGAAGTGTCGCGATATCGTGACACTTCGACCAAGGCTTTGTTAAAACGACCACTTTGCTTTGTTTGCTTTTCGACCCTCTAAACTACTGTGTAAGTGGCTAGGACCACTATTTGACCTCTAAGGGATGCCCTAAAAGCTGTGTGTGTTAATGCGATCAGTGTTTGTAGTCACATAATCAGATTGGTGCTATTTTGGTGTCTACAGATGCCCCTTTTTGGGAAGCGCTACGGGTGATGCAGTGCTGAGCAAAAATAGATAACCAAAGCACTAATGATTAGGGTTTCTTGGTAACCTAACCAACTTTTGATGCCCCAAGTATGGAAAGGGCATGCATTCTTGAGCCCTTGCTTCTGACGAGCTAAGGAATTTGATTTCAAGTGTTAACCTATTTTGGTGAGGTGTGACTTGAGCTTGGACATTGATCAATCATGATTAGGCAAAGGGCGTAACCTTTTGTCCATAGGGGAACCTTGTGTTCATGCTTTGGGAATACCAAGTGTTTGATCAATTTGATTGTTGCTTGTTTACTTCCCCAAGTAGGAGCATGATTGTCTTTGTCAATGATTCTTTGAATGCATGTCATTGCTTTGATTGGGTGTGTGCTTGTTGATTGGTGACTAAGTGTGACTACCCCCTCAAGCGACAAATCGATGAGGGAATGACCTTCATGAGAAAAAGAGATGAGTCGCTTGACCCAAGATGACTTGTGCAAGGGTGCCTTTAGATGGTTTACCATTAAGCATGTGCAATTTCCTGACATTTGGACCTATTTTTTGTGGGTGTTAACCCTTTTGGTGATGCCATAATGGGGTGAAATTGTCAAAAACCCGTCTTCCCATGGAGTGGTCCGGCTATGGTAGCCTTCTTGGGGAAGTAGGAGAGTGATAATTTGAGCCCCGACATCGATTTTCTATGCCAAGAGGTTAAGTGCAAGAGCACTTGTGTCCGGCAATGCTTATTGCTATGTTTTGTGTTGATTTTTTTGTGATGTTTTTGTTGTTTTGATTTTCTTGCTTTGTGTATATGTCATGATTTTATGTTATGCACAATGATTGATGTTGATGAATGCATGCTACTTTATATTGATGTATGCACATGGTATGATAAATGTGATTTATATGTTGATTTATTTTGATGGATGCATATGTTATGATGAATGCAAATGTTTTTAATTTATATGTGATATGCAGAAATGAAATGGATGAATGGAATTTGTGATGGTTGGATATGGCACCATAGACTGTTTAGAACTCTATTATTTTGTCTTTTAGGCGATTGTTGTGATGCATGAATTTGTATGTATACATGTGGTTTTTATTTTTTTGTATTTTCTGATGGTATTGTAAGGATGAAAAGTAGCGCAGTTGGTTTAGAAATGTAGCTAAGGTTTTCTGAGACTCAGACGGTTTTAACTTACTAGCCATGACTGTACTTTATCTTACAAGAATTTTGAACAAGGTATGAATCGGACTTGTTTTTGACCAAGCTATTTCACATCCCTGTGTGTGCAATTGAGTTCATTTATGTTGTATTCATCAGGATACCGCTAGTGCTAGATGGGCTTTCAACCGAACCTGTACTGAGGATCACCTAATTAGCTCCACTAACTCCTTTGTTGTATTTAGTTAGATTAATCTACGGTGTTATCCGGGATACCATAAGCTAGCTCATCCTTAAGCAAACATTGGTCTGCACATACATAAAGTGAATGTGACAGACATGTCATCATGCTGGTAGGATACCACCATTGCCAGATAGGTTGTCAACTAGACCTATAATGAGGATCACCTAGATGGTTTTTGAATGCTAAGAATTCCAGGGATTCAAGTTCAGGATATTTGTTGGCTGAATGATTTAGAAAGTTGCTCATCTATATAGTGGTGAAAATCATTGTTTATTTTCTATTAATTCTTTTTGAGCAAGGATTTTGAATAGTAGTGATAACCACTGTTATTTGATTTTGTATTTTGAGTATTGTGAGTTTGAGCTGGTGAATGGCCTTGATCCTTGTGGCCTTGGGGACGACTACGCATCCTTTGCAGGGACATGTAGTACGAATCCTTACGACGTTGGGAACCAAGGGGGTGATGGAGATTATGGAGTAAGGGCATTGATCTTTTAGGCCTTGGGGATGACTACCCATCCTGGTTAGGGGTGGATAGTACGAATCCTTACAACTGGGAGACCAAAGATGAATGGAAAGTGTTAGGATGATGATTTGTTGGAATTTTGTTTGTGAATGGCGTTGATCCCTTTTGGGTCTTGGGGATGACTACCCATCCTTGTCAGGGATGTGTAGTACGAATCTTTACGACTTTGGGAATCAACTATGATTTGGGATTTGGTAGTGGTGAAAACCACTGTATATGGAGGTGAATGGATAGGAAAGAGCTCGTCCTTTTATCAATTCTTAGCATTCTAGAACCATTCACACAGGGGGATGAGCAAGATAACCGTTTCACTTATGGTGACCTGGATTACTGTGCAGGTTTCATCTTTCATTCACACAACTTGGGAATTTTTATGTGTTTTAATTTGTGTTGGGATGTTACGTAACAAGGTGTATTTCATGTGTAACTCTACCTTCGTAAAATCTGTCTAACTCGATACATTACGTAGCTAAAGAGTGAAATGATGACTGAATCACGAAAACTCTTGATACATTAAAAGACCACTGACTCTAGTGTGGTAAAAAGCAATGCATGGTGTTTTTTCTATTTTTGTAAAATGGAATAGTGTGGAACAAGATGGACTAGCAGAGCAATTACAGCCTATGGTGCCTTTGACCTATACGACCACAAATATGCAATGTATGGATGCAATGCTTTAATGCAGCTATGTATTTTTGTATTTTTTATGGATTGATTTTGGTGAATATGAAGATGAAGTGCGAGAAGAGCTCTCTATTGATGAATTTGAGTATGCCTAGAAATGAGATGCAAAAAGTTTTTTTTTTTTTTTTTTTTTTGATGATTTTTGTTTTTGATGATTTTTGAATTTTAACTTTTCTTATTTTTGACCAAGCGATTGTGGAAATCCTTGGAGCATTTTGGGATTGACCAAGCAATTTTAGGGATCCTTGGAGCATTTTTGGGATTTGACCAAGCGATTTTGATAATCCTTGGAGCATTTTTGGGATGACCAAGTGATTGCGATAATCCTTGGAGCTTTTGGGGTGACCAAGTGATTGAGATAATCCTTGGAGCTTTTGGGGTGACCAAGTGATTGCGATTATCCTTGGAGCTTTTGGGGTGACCAAGTGATTGTGATAATCCTTGGAGATTTTTTGGGATTGACCAAGCGATTGCGAAAATCCTTGGAGATTTTTTTTTTTGGGATTGACCAAGCGATTGCGAAAATCCTTGGAGCTTTTGGGGTGACCAAGCGATTGTGATAATCCTTGGAGCTTTTGGGTTTGACCAAGTGATTGCGATAATCCTTGGAGCTTTTTGGTTTGGACTATGGCTCTTCAGGGGATAGAGGTACCCCTAGCTTAATGGTCTTTGCGCTCCGGATCTGGCTCTAGAGGGATGGGCACGAATGGATCGTCCCTATGCACGGATAGGAGGACAGGGTCTACCCTCGATACTGATATTGCTATGGGATCTCTAGGAAAAAATTGATATCTGTATGCCCAAAGTGGCAGATGTAATGCTTGGTCCCACTGCTGTGGATTAACACGCCACTCATGCCCTAGTATTATGTTTATCTATTGACATGCTTCCTCAATTTTTATGGGATGCCGATGTTGTTGCATGTGATTGTTGTGGGCTATCTTTTTTTCGTCTTCACCTTCGACCAGTGAGTACAGCTCATCAGAATCTAGAGATTCTAATACATGGAGGACTGCATCATCAGGTAGCCCTACGATTAAAGGTTGATCCTCTTCGAAAGGAGCCTCATGTAAGTTGGGCCTTGGGAGCTCCAAAATCTTGGTCTCTACTGACTCTAAGTGCTCTAGCGCTTTGCATGTATCGGGAGATTTTAGCTCGTCCTCTTTGGTTGGTTCTTGTTGAGGAACTTGGGGCCTATGGAGGGGTTTCCAGATAGCACCCCCCATGCCTTGGTAGGGTAGTTCATCCTGCTCTTCTTCTCGCTCTGATTCCTTAGAGGCTTCTTGATGAATTTCTAAAGGTGGCCCATAAACCTGAGTGGGTTCCTGAGGAAGGCACCCATCATTGGTTATAGGATTAGCCTCCCACTCATGTCTAGGAGGTGTCAAGGGTGGTGCTTGATAAGGTCGTGGAGACTTGTCTCGCACCCGAGGGTTGTGCCTCTCATAATGTTTTGTCTTATGTGTGTGAGGGGTTGGAGTCCTCTCCTGCATAGTGTGTTGGAACAACTCATCCTTCTAGTGTTGAAGGTGCTCTTTATTTAGAAGATACCATTGCTCTAACTATTATCGTTCTAGCTCAAGTTGCATGAGTTGCATCCGGTGTGTGAAATGCTTGACAGATTCTAGGATAGTTGGTCTTACCACCTCATTTCTAGAAGGCCTAGATGCCTCTCCTAGATATCTATCTCGGTCATAGTGATCCAAGATCTCTATAGGCCGCCTCCCTCTGTTGGAGGTAGTGGCATTTATCCGAGGCTCTGGCCTCAGTAGGTGATCTTGATAACTAGCATTTGCGGAGGCGTCTTGCTCCCGTGATGTATATTGTTCTTGAGGAAGGTAAGGGTTTTCCTCTTGCTCTTTGTCATAAGTGAAAAAGGAATGGGTGGAGTTGGCTCGCCCCGCCTGAGGAGCCTTGTGCTCTGGATTTGTCTTTGTAGTCCTGACAACTAGAGGGGGTGAAGGAGGGATATTGTAATGATGTGGTTCCTCCCGTTGAACCCTATGTTGACCTAGAATTTCATCATGCGATGACCGCTCATAGTGAGCATCTAAAGGAGCTCTCCTATGACTATACCCCTCATGGAAGGGTGTGTGCTGAGTGCTATGCTGAACAGGAGTGCTCCTTGAAGAGATGCCCCTATAGTCCCGTTCCATCGAGGCACGGAGGGGACTACCTTGTGTGTCAGGCCACCAAGGTGGTATGACCAAATCCTTAGGGCTATACCAGATTTGTAGTCACATAATCGGATTGGTGCTATTTTGGTGTCTATAGTTTCATGAAAATCAGTTTTTGTAGTCACATAATCGGATTGGTGCTATTTTGGTGTCTACAGTTTCATATTGATATTGTTGTTCTTTTGTATGGCTTTGGATTTAAGCATCATGGATCTAACAAAGTAGTCAGGGATATTGATCTCTTTCAAATATCGAAGATGGTTCAAAAAAGTGAGATGAAAACTCCTGAGCAACTTGTCAATAGCATCCACTATGAAAAATTGCATGATAGGAATGAGGACTTTGCACCACAGTTTTGGAAGACCTTTCCTCACAATATTCCCATTTTTGTAACCCAATTTTCTTTCTTTATCACAGACATACTTAAGCTCCTCGGTCATGGAGTGCTTATCCCTTCTAATAAGGTCTCCATAATTAGGGAATTCGGTGATCTTAACAAGTATATGAACCAAAAATTTGAAACTCAATCCTTTAATGACAATCTGGCCATTATTACAGGACTCGATAAAATCATTAGAGATTTCTTCATGATGCCCATTGAATTTTCTTAGAAAATTGATGAAACCATGCATTCTGAGATTGGTGTCCACATTGGAATCAAGGTATAGAGTACTAGGTTCAACAATGGCCATAATATACTGGAAGATTCTCGTAGGGAGAGGAGTCTAAAAAAATTGTAGCACAACAAACTAGGTGTAAGAGCTTTGGCTAAATCCAATACTTGAACTACCCATATCAAGAATCTAAAGCATCGGTGGTGTCACATGATCACTCATGGAAATCAATTGCTCCTTGGTATTGGTATTCCAAATATAAAAGATAATTAGAGTTATCTTTTTGGAAAAAATAAGAGGCACATAAGCACAACTGAGATATCTCTTTATTAAAAAAAAGGGAAAAAAATTGACTGGACCAGGGGTACCAAATTCTTCACCAATTTCCTCTCATGATTGACTTAATGGTGATGATATGATAAAAATGAATCAAAATTTGGGAAAAGGATGACTCACCACACCCCAATAGGATCAACTCTGAGGATAAAAGACACCACAACCAATGGAAAAAAACTACCGAAGCTTTAGAATTCTGCATAGGGATGAATCCTAGACTACATGAGACTGATTATTTTCTTGTTGATGTCATTGATAATACTTGGTGACCTCACATGCTTGATTGGGTTACTCTATGTTAGGTAATACCCTCACCATTCATTTCTTCTACAATATTTTAGGACACTATAACTTAAGTGATCGAATATGAGATGTCATAGCCATGTAGTATTTTTAACAACTACACTAAATGAAAGTAGTATTTTATTTAAAATTTGTAGAGAAAATATTTTTTTCTTTCTGATGGTTACATTTACTATGATCCTATTCTCTTTATCTTGAATGATGCATGCTTCATTTTTATATTGCACAGTGTACCCCTTTTACACAAGTTGTCCAACACTTAGCAAATTAGGTTTAAGCCCAAACACATAATACACATCAAGAATGTACCTTCTTTAATATTGTTTGGTATGGATTATGATCCTCCATTTACCTATTATAGATACCTTACCATTGTTTCCCATATTCACCTTAGATTTGATACTTTCATCTAATTGTGAGAACATTTATTTTTTCCCAGACATGTGGTTAGTGCACCCACTATCAAGATATCAAATATTATTTTTTCTTTCCTCATCAGTATTATAAGTTAATATCATAGACCCACATACATCTATACTTTCTACATTTTTATTTTAATTTGATCAGTGGGCTATGCGATTAAATACACCACAACCTTGCTTATTAGGGTTTCAAAGAACCCTAAATTATTGTATCATTATATCAAAAAGGATTCAAGGATCCAATCTTGTAATAATGGAGTTTCTAAGCTCCCTCCATCAATAAAGAATTCATTCTATTGCGCAAACTTGTGTTATCTTGTATTTTATTTTTATCAAAGCATTGCTTGTAGTGTTGCATTTTGCATCTTTCAAATTTTTTATGATTGCAGTATGACAGTGTAAATGATCCTAAAATAATTGTATAATAGGTATATGACAGAGATATTTACATCCTCAATTTAATTTGGATTGCATATCTTACAATTTTTATTGTTTTTAAGGAGCCCTTGAGTGTGTCCATATGCCAAATCCATTACAAATTCCATGAGAGTGGTTCTTAATTGTGCAAGTACAAACCTCATGTAGCTAAATGAGACATTCCAATTTAGACTTCATCATGTTCATATAATACCAAAGTTATTTTTTCTTATCTTTGATTTATTCCATCATTGCTAATGATTTTGGAAAAATTATTTTAGGTTGTCCAATTCTTTCATATCCTATTAATCATGAACATCCTAATATTTTGAATATTTATGTAAAATCATTTTTCCAAGATTTTCTTTTAGTCTAAGATGGATAAAATGTGATTTTTGGGTGATGTAAGAAGACTAACTTGGCTTAGATTGGATAATTTATAATCACTAAATATATATAATATTTCAAGGCTTGACTTTCAATATATAAAAGACCTGCTTATATGAATATAACATGATACGATGTTTTAAATGTACGAAATATGAAGCTTTTATCCTTGTTCTTAGAGCAACCTTAGCTTTGTAGGTTAGAGTCCTCTCGATCTTTGGTGAATCTCAACTTGTGGTTAATTAGATTAACAATATTTATTAAACTCATAATGATAAACTTAAGCCCTACTAGGAGACTATCACCAAGTTGTTGTCCTCATTCAATCAATTAACCATAGATTCTATACCTAGATCCTCAAACCTCCATGTAGACACCATAGCCACTGCTACATCCTTGTTTCCTTTAGAGTTAGAATATGATCAAACATTTATTACCATTAGACAACTCCAAGATCCTGCATCGCATGGTTCTTGTCTTCTTCTATTAGATTGTTTGACCATAAAAGATTCCCCATCTAATCCATGGTATACTAACATCTTTAATTTCCTTAAGGATGGTTAGATACCTGATGGTTTAGATCACAATAAGTGTAAGCTTTTGTACAAAATAGAGTTTTTATTTATATCGAAATTCTTTTTAAGGCATCCTCTTGCGATGTCTTGACTCCGATGAAGCCTGGCTTACTCTTAGTGAAGCTCATAATGGTTCATGTGGAGGTCATTTTAGCAGAAATGGTATTACCAAAAAGCTCCTTCGAATGGGGTACTATTGGATTTCCATGGAGAAATATGCATGCGATTATGTGTGATGTTGTGATAAGAGTCAACACCATGACCATATTGTTCATGCTCCTTCTCAAGGCCTTCATATTATCTCTTTATCTTGGTCATTTTCCATGTGGGGAATGGATATTTTAGGGAAGTTTAACCTAGTGTTATTTTAGGATCATAATTTTATCATTACAGTGACTAAGTACTTCACTAAATGGTTTGAAGCCATGTCTCTATCCACGATGACTAGAAATCAAGTTTCTAAGTTCATCTTCAACCAGATTCTTTTTATGTTTGGGATTCCTTCAATGATTGTCTTTGACAATGACATTACTTTCAAGAATAAGTATATCTATAATATTTGTAATAAGTACAATATTAATAACATGTGGTAAACTCATTACTACCCTCAGGGTAATGGACAAGTTGAAGTATCCAAATAGTCCTTGATTAAGGTATTGAAAAAGTTGGTTAATAATACCGATCGTGACTAGCATATCTAGCTTTATCCTACCTTGTGGGACTATCACACTAGCATGCATACCCCCACAGGTGCCTCACCATATGTCTTGGTATATGGGTCTAATATAGTGTTTCCTTTTGAGTTAGAGGTTCTCTCATTACACATCTTGTTGCAATATGCCTCAGTTAGTGATGAGTATCACACAGATCGTTTGCACCAATTAGAGTTGATGGATGAAAAGTGCTTTGATGTCTTAGAGCACTTGTGAACCTATTAGGATAGGCTCTAGTGATCTTACTTTAAGAAAGTTTGAAATAATTCTTTCTAGGTTGGGGACCTTGTCCTCATGGAAAACTAGAAGAACACCAATGCTTGTGTTGATCATCGAGGTAAGTTTTAGCCCAATTGATTAGGGCCCTTTGTCATAACGACCAAGTTTGGCTCAAGTGCCTATCGTTTAGCTTCTTTATATGGTAAATAACTTAAAGAACCTAATGCATTTAAAAATATATTATGCTTGATCCATCATCTATGTTGCATTTTTTAAATTAGCTTAGATCATATTGTATTTGGTTTTTATTACTCATACTACACAATTACCTACCATATTTTGCATGGTTGCCTAACATTCTATTTTCTTGCATTTTTGCTACTTGATCATATATCTTTTTGGGAATTTGTGATATTGGCAAGTGATGACACCTAGTCAGGTTGTAGCTCACATGCATTGCATGCTCACTAGGGTTCTGATGCCTAGCGAAGCCCCAACCTAGGGCCCCTACAATTTCATATTTTATTTTTTTATTCTCTTCCTTTGCTCTTTTCTTCTCTTCTCTATTCTTCTTGTATTCCTTGAATTTAAAAGTTTTTACAATGGCCATAAATTCTCCCCAAAGTCAAGGAATACAATCCTCTTTTAGTATATCTTTATCCTTTGCACGATTTTTTTTTCTCCTCTATTTTCTTTGTTTAGACAAGGATACATGTTCTTTTCTCTTCTTTTTTTGCACACTTCATCTCTCTTGACTTTTCAATAATTTAAAATTCAATTTTGGGGTATGCACGCATAATTCTTTGCTCCTAATTTTCTTTCTCTTTTTTCTTCTACCACATGCACACACTCACATTGTGTTATGCTCAGATTGCTTGGTCTCTATATATTTTTACACACCCCTATTAGGTAGTACTTGCTCATATATCATTTACATCAGAAATAACTTATCCCTATTGGGTTTTACTCCTCTTGACTCAACGGGAACTACATCCCATTACAGGATAAGCTCCATGGCCATTTCAACAAGTAATGTCATACATCCTAGCAGGTAATCATCCCATAGCAGTAACTAGCGAGCAATCACCCATAGCAGGTTATGCTCCATATTTTGTTCATTTTTCTATATTAGCAAATACTACATCCATAGCAGGTATTCACTCCACATTTGGACCATCCCTTTGGGAATAACACCCTTCATCCAAGGTTTTTGACTAGTTTTTCTCACTTTCTATCTCGTTGACCTTCTTTAGAGATGTGCTTCTTCTTCTTCTCCTTCTTCTCTCCTCTTCCCTTCTTTTATCGTCCCCTTTCTTCTATTCATTCCTATATTTCATATTAGATAAGATTACATTTCATGTCAGCTACATTATATTCATGCTATACCCATTAATCCTTTCCTTTTTTATGTTTGCTTGTGTTTTCTTGTATTTTTTGGGTTTTTCTTTATTCCTTTGTCTTTTTTGAGTTTCTTTAAGAACTTTTATCCTTTCTAAACTCAAGGTGGAATCCATACTTAGAGGCATTAATGGTAGTAATGTCTCATCTTGTGTGCAAAAATCTAGAGTATCTATCAAGATACCCCTTTTACACCACCCCTTTGTCTAAACATGACCACCCCTTTTCTATGTTTGTTGTTTTATTGTCCATAGGAGTCTACATATTTCTTTGATGCCTTTACTTGGCCATAAATGCATCAAAGAAGGGATAAAATATAGACACAAAATATTTACCCACTAAGGTGAGTCATTTTCCCTAGATCCCTTGTTTTCTCCTCAAAAAAGTAGGTTCATATTTGAGTCAACTTTTCCTCCACCAAATCTTCTTCTTTCCCCTTAAACATTATATAATTGGATCATTCTTAGAAATTTTTTTCTAATGATATTATTTGTTTCATTTTGACTTTGTTTGGTTCCCCAAAGTGTATTAAAATTGTATAGGGGTCTAGCTATTACGAAATCACGATCCACTTTTAAGTTGTGCAATTTCACATATCTAAGGTTTTTGCCTATTATGAAATCGTGGTCGACCCTTACGAGGCATGATTTTGCATTTCTAGGGTTTCTCTTAAGGAAACCCTAATTTTCAAAGCTGACATCTTCTAGCATCATCTTTTCTTAGATTTTCCCACCCACTCTATCCACTATAAAAAGAGAGTTTGAATTTATCTTTCCACCCAAGAAGAAATCTTAATTCCAAGTGATCTAATCATGCAAAAGGCTCTCGAGTGATTTCACATTTCATTTTCTTCTACATGCAAGCTAACTCGCAAGTGCAAAATATTATCTGTTGAAGCTCTATTTTCTGTTGCATTGGACTGTTTGTTGCTAATATTGGTGGACAAGTGTTGAAACCTCAACTATTTTGAGGTCTTCACATTTTTGCCTACTTTTTCACTATCCACTAGGTGTTTTCACTTGTTTAAATTTGCATTTTAAATATATTTTTATTACACATTTGTTAATTTATATTTTTTGAATTTTCTCTTCACTTCAATGAAATCACACTCGATCATACCAAGGTGAAATTTCATCAGTCTACGAAATCATGGTCACTTTGTGGGTTATGATTTTGTACAAACCATATTTTATGGAGACTTGCTATCCCTAAATCCTAGATCTATGTTATATGTTGTATTTAGGCCATACTAGTGCATTTTATACTCTATTTTATCATTCTATTCTGATACATTCTGTTATGCTTGTTCATCTTCCAAAGTTAAACTTTAAGTTCTATTTTCAAAGGTTAGCTAAAGGTATCTAGGGGGCTTGAATGCTGCACCACCAAGTATTATTGTATAATGGTCTAAGCAACCCCCCTAATACTAATCATATTTTTCAAGTGTTTACCAAGTTCTTTTATAGAAATAGGAATTGTTGGATATTGTTGGATAAAAGATAAAATATTGGATCAACCACCAGATAATATAAGTGTCCTAGTTAATATTTAATTTTTTTGTTGAGTGTTTTTTATTTTTGTTAAAACCCTATATTTGATATAAAAAGAAGCTATTTGATTTAATTTCTAGGTATTTGAAAATAAACAACATATAGTTTGTACCTAGGATTTAATATTGTTTGTGCATCCTCTCTTGAAATCTTGCTCAAAAGAATTTAATTTTACAACCCTAGGTTAGAAATAATTCAAAAAAGAATCATTCTAGGGTTAGCTATTGTTTTCTTGCTTTTTGTATTTCTACATTGTCCCTTATTATTCATAGCATAGATCTAGAAAGATCAAACTTAGGTACTTATCTTGAACTAAACACATTAATACATCCCACCCCATACTTGGAATGAGTTCTAAAACCATTCCTAGTGAACCCTCCTCTTATTTTACACCAAGGTGTAGAGAGAAACATATCCTTGCAGTCACCTTGGCTTCCTTGTGGATCTAGCTAAGAATCATATGCAGTATAGTAGTGTTCCTCCTCTATAGATTGATCCAGGTATGTGACCTTGTTGATGTTGAAAATAAATTATTTTTGTACCTCATTACTATACTAACATAGGAGGGAGATTAAAAAGGTTGGTATTCACCTTCTAGAACCCATAACCATCAACTAGATCTTGTCTATATATGTAGTATCTAAATTTGCATAATATTTCATTCCTCCTCATGCATTCTATCTATGTCTAGAATAATATTTTTGGTTCTATCATATTGTCTCAACTTGTTTCCTATTATGATTGTTGACACGGTATCAAAATCATGATATTTGTATGTGGGTGTCTAAGGGAGTGTTTTTAGTATCCTATGCTCCTATATTGCCACTTTAACACTCATATTTGTGATCTATGAGTGGAGAATTCCATGTCTTCATGTGTTTCCTAGTCAACCCAACTCTTCCTCTATTTGTCCTCTATATGTCTCATCTATCATCATGTGAATATTCATGTTTGTAAGGTATTTTATTTATAATTTTTAGTCTTGGTATGGTGTGGATATTATTTTAATTAATAGGCCTCTAAAATCATCTTCAAGCACCAAAGAACCAAAACCTAGACCTAATGTACATGAGTGATCTAAACATATATAACATAGTGGTTGTAGTAGTGATTACTATTACAAGGATAGGCTAGGTAGCAGCCTTGGTGGAGGAATAGGTAAGGTTGGTAGCTATATAAAATGCCTTGGTGGTGGATTTGATAAGGGAGCTAAATATGTCAATACAATGTGTGATAAGCCTTTGCTTCTTATAATATAAAGGCATCCACAATATGCTAAATATTAAATAAATAAACTATAGTAATTAATCCACATAAGAAAATATGTGATAGTACCCTTTACATAAGGGAAACACTAATATTATTTCTTAATAAAGGAACCACTCCACAATATCTCCCAAAATGATATTTGCTCCACAAGCCAAGACTCTTACAAGAGAATACCCATTTTGATTTATTGATTACAATGATAATATCCCTTCTTTATGTACCCATATTCTAATGCTACTTTGGGGAGACAACTCCTAAATTCTTGTCCTTTTTATTATTAATATAATCAACCATGGGTTATGTGTGGCCAATGCCAACTATTCATAATACCCTCATACAATATAATATTATATCCCCATTTTTCTATCCCTATGTACCATAACATTCAACCCTCCTTACAAACATCCTCAAAACATGAGTGAAAACTAGATAATATGTTTTGCTAAGCATTATTGAAAACTACTACCAATGTTTAACATCCCTCTATCCAAATTAAATCTTGATTTGTTGTGGTCTACGATGATGCTAAGCTACTATTGTGTCATTTGAATATTTATAGCTTCTTTATTAGCTACATACTTCTACCACTCTACTCTAATTTTATGAATGATTGGTCCTATTATTCCATGATGTTGTTGCACAACTATAAAATCTAGAATTACTATAATTTTTTTGCCAAACACTACCATATTTTATGCCTTTTTGACTCCATGTAGATCCATAATAAGATTGATATCCTAAGACCTAAATCCATGATTATTGTCACTCATAGTGGTGTGGGTGGTGATATGCTATAACATTAACCTGGTGTTCTATTTTATTTTATTCTTAAAAAATTTATTTTATTGTTTTAAATTATTCTTTATGTTCTCTAATGTTATCTTATTTTTGTGCATCTATGTGCTCTACCAATAGAGATTTCTTAGATTTTGTTGCTACTTCATCCTAATACTCTACTACTACCTATCTTGTAGACTTTTTTGGTTCCTTAACTTGTTACCCTACCATAATTACTTCTTATTTATTCTTATATCCTTAATCCTTAAGTTGAGAAATATCCTATAGTGTTATCTTGTTTTTCTTCTACTGTAAATTCATAAACTTTGGCACATTAATGTTAATAGTACCCAAAACATCTAACCAATGATAGCCCAAATTAATATTCTCTGCATCCATCTCAATAGCATGAAAATATGAATGTAAAACATATTTATCCATGGTGATCGTAAAGACTTTTAAAATATGATAATTCACACCCTTAATTTGTGTCTTTAATTTGTATTGCTTGAACCTATAACCTCATAGCTAAAGAAATATTAATAAAAGTATACCAACTAATAGGATTTATGGAAAACAACATTTTCCATCTAAATACAGTAATGAGTCTATAAAATAGAGTTTTAAGATTCAAATAAATTCTTTTGATCACTATTTGGCCTATTTGACATCAAAATTGTGGCTCTCATATCCTGCACACTATCATCTTTATCTTTTCCTTTTAGCAATTTCTTGAAATTCTCTTTTTAATTACTTTGTTCATCTTGGAGTCTAGCTATATTTTTTATATGGATTCCATTGACTCAAGAATTCTTGTTGTGTTTATTCCCAAGTCAGTTCACAATTATGGACCATAAGAATACTATGAAACCAAAATATACCTTCTCCTCTAGAAT
This sequence comes from Wollemia nobilis, assembly GCA_028583015.1. NCBI lineage: Eukaryota > Viridiplantae > Streptophyta > Pinopsida > Araucariales > Araucariaceae > Wollemia > Wollemia nobilis. Next base: position 3,253,526 of record JAQPPZ010002308.1, on the reverse strand, counting down.
AAAATATAATCCTAGTGTTCCAACGATAATCAGTAGAATACATAGATATAAATATTTTTCTCCATTTTCTAAATTCAATATCATTTTTGCTAAAAAACTTTGTTAGCTCCATAAGTTCAAGCCCCAATAAAAATATAATGTACACTAGGGTTTTTTAATTTGAACTAGGGTCTCATAAAAATATACATCTTTTTAATAGTTTAAAGCTAATATTAAAAAAAAAAAAAAAAAAAATTAACTCCTTCAAACACAACAATAGATTATTTTCTTATCTCAACTAAAAGATATATCAAATTGTGTTTTTCTAAAAAAAAGTGACTTAAAAAATTTCTTTGCCCTATTCTAGATGGTTGACTTCACCATATTTCACATCCTTTAATACTACTCTGACTCCTTATGAACACTTTTTTTGAAGCTCAAATTTTAAACAAAATGCTATAAGAATTATTTAAATTAGACAACATTATAAAAAGATATGGATCCTCAAAAAAATGAGATATTTTCTTTAAAATAATATCAAAAATCTATAATCCATAAAACAATTCCCACTTTACCAAAATCATTGCTCTAATACCACTTTTTAAACCTTTCCTTTGCATAAATATTAAATGAATCTATAATATGCTAAATATTTAATAGATTGACCATAGTAATTAATCCACACAGATAAGATGTGATAATATCATTCTGGTAGGGAACATCAATATTATTCCTTAATGAAGGAACCACTCTCTAATATCTTCCAAAATAAGATCTACTCTACAAGCCAATATGTTTAGAGGAAAATACTCAACATAATTTATTGATTACAATAACAATATATGTTCTTTATATACCCATCTTCTAATACTACTATGGGAAGTTGACTACTAAACTCTTATCTCATTTATTATTATAATATAAGCATCCTTGAGTTAAGTGTGACCTATGTCAACTATCCATAATACCCTTATGCAATATATCATATCCCAATTATTCCTATCCCTAGGTACCATAATATAGTGATAGAGATACCATACAAATGACATGCAAGAAATAAGAATGAATGGTTCCATTCCTATTTGTCCTCATTTGACATCACTTAAACTATTTTGGGCATTATAGTTGAACCAACTAATGCATTATATTACTAAGTAGATCTTGTGATAGAATATTTAAGTAATATCCTCACATGGCTTACACTATCCATAACTCCTACCTTTGTCCATGTTACGCACTCAATATAAATCTAAAGACTCTTTGTGAAACAAAAATTGATTTGCGTACCATTAGAGTCATTGCATAAATAAATTGAAAAGAGAAGAAATCATAGTTTGACATCATGTACCTAATTGAAAGGTATGTATATGAATTCATTCTAACATGACTCCTTTACACATCACTAGTTTCTTCAAGAAGACAAAAGGTGAGGAGCGTGAATGGTTAAACTTACAACCTTCTCCAAGGGATATCTTATCACACAACACACCTCATGTTGACCAATCATACCTACAAAGAATATTTCTCATGACCATTCTTCTGTTGTCATATACATCTCATACTACCTATGATTTCAACACCACCATTACAAACATTGACAACCCTATCCCACAACTTGATCACCATGGCCATACAACCATCAAATCTTAACCAACAATAACTAGGACATACAACTAAGGATTATATCCAAATTTACATTGATCTTACCCTCTTCATGACTACATGTCTCCTCAGTATACTTAACACCACTAGTAATGAAGATAAATAAGTTAAGCTAAATGAGGTGATTTGAACTTTTAACCTCCTAGTTGTAGTCAATAATGCTTGGAAGCTCTTCTTATCATGGATTTAAACCTAGCAATAACATCAAAACAAAACAAAACAATGTTGTACATGAATAGTCATCAAATTTCAAACTCAAGACCATATGTTTGTTGATTGTGTACCTTACCATTACATTATAATGTATTATGAATACACCAACTTCCCCTAACCAGTTATATTACTAATACCAAGGTGTAAATATTTTTACCAATTCTAAAACACATGATGGATTGTTGTTTCCCACTGAAAATGAAATATTCAAAGGAATATTTTGTTATTCAAATTAAAATTTTAAATTTAAAGGGTAAATTTCAAATGCAAAAATAGATACTAATATGATAAAGTCATCAAAAGTTTTGAATAGGGAACCCCAATAAAATTTTACAAAGATTTAATTTTTTAAACTATTTATCCATATTTACCATAGTTTACCCTTTACAAGCCTTTTTGAGACATCAATAAAAGCTTGTTAGACCATTATAACAACTTATCAAGTGCATCAAAGGTTTTTATTATGCACTAAATCCTACCCAAATATTAATTATTGATTGGAAGTGATCTATCAAATATTCAAACTCTTCTACTCAACTTTGAAATACATGTAAAGTACCCTCTCAACTACATTTTAGTTATGCCACAACAAAATTTAAAGTAGATAAGGAAGTGGATTTTTTTATAACTATCCATAGAAGATAAATACAGTTTTTAAAAAATACTAAAAAATTCAATCCACTCAATTCAATAAAAACAATTTATTTAGGGTATTGTAAAAATTATCAATAAAAATAATCATTCAAAAAAACAAATTAGATACCAGAGAAGAAAAATATGGTGAGCTTGTTAATTAATGTTTCTCTTGGGCCAATAAATTACAAGATACCCTTGCTATGCAAATCCTTACTAAGGTTTTAATAAAAAACTTTAAAATAGTCAAATAAGATCTTTTTCAAAACTATTTCAAAAATAATGTCTTTGCATAATCAAGTGAAGTGGCTCCATATATTATTTGATAACATGTTATATTTTATAATTGTTGGGCACTGAATTGCATCAAGTTTTACTCAATATTATGATTTTCTATCTTCCTAATTTCTATCCAGGCTTACACCCAATAGCTACAGCTCAACACTCAACATTAGATGGACCAAAACAAAGTTTCTGATCCAACCTCGAGAGTAGGTTGGTTCCTTGTCAACTTAAATAAGATTTTGACATAATTATGCTCACTTAGGGTTTGGATATTAGGGTAAGAAAAGGTAATGGTTAGAGAGATGTGAACTATAGTGGATGGATAGGCTAACAACATTGCACCACAGCAAAAATCTCTAAAAAACCAACTCAAAGACACATTACTCAGATCAACATTATCTCAAGTTATGTGTATTTTCATTCATTAATGAATAGTAGAGAAATATTGCAGACAACAATTTCAATATCCAAACAATGATAATCCAAAAACAGAATTCACCAATATTTATATTTTACAAAAATGCACTCCCTAACGATAAAGATCAAACTCAGAAGCAGATTTCAATTACCCTAACAGCTATTAATCCATTGATTTGGCACAAACTAACAATTTAAGTATTCACATAAATGCAACTAAATAATTTGAACCTTTGATATCAAGCATGAATATACAAAATTTGAGGTGAATATCAATGTAATGCTCCTTCCATAAGCCCTTGGGAATATTTACAGTAGCACAGGAAAACACACTAGAGCCGACCCTTTAAAAATGAGGTTTCGACCTCTACTTATAGTTTTGCAAAATTAAAATAACAAGGAACATTACAAAGATCAAAATTTTACAATGCAGTAGAGATTTCTTGTTGGCATTTTCTTACTGTTACATCCTCCAAGAAATCTGCTACAAGTGGATCGACATGGCAGCTCGAAGCCTCTACAATTTGTTGGTCGTTTGATGCAAATTGGAGTTCTCGTTAGATATTTGTATACATCGTCGATCCTTCTTGGAAGCCATCTGTCACTATTGATTGAAGAACACAAGCTTATACTGAGAGGGGGGGTGAATAGTATAAGCCCTCTTTTAACTTTATCTATCAATATAGCTTTCAAACCATTAACATGCAGAATAAGATAGCAGTAATAACAGTAAGAAAACAAGTGCATAAGAAGCAATCCACAATGAGACACAGCAATTTACGTGGTTCACCCAAGGTGGGCTACTCCACGGATAAAACTTTTCCTCTAAAAGTTATATCAAAACCTCCGGGAATCCTTCCCTATTACAATGTTTATGAGCCTCAGCTCAAAGGAGACACCTTCCCCTAAATCTGCTTTGCTAGTGATCCTCTAGAAGACCTCTATCTCTTTTGCCCTTAGCAAGTGGAACTCTTTCCACGGAAGACACCTGTCTTCCCTGCTCTAGCTGGAGATCTCTGTCCTCAACTCTGTCATAGCAAGCTGGTCCTCTTTTTTGCACCAAAACATAGTCCTTCGGTCTGGCACAATTTTGTCCTCTTCCTCTTTTCTTTTCTGCACTTGGTTGGAGAACAACTTTTCTCTGTCTGCACAACTACAGCAGCACAGTATTCTTAAATTATAGCCGCACTATCTTCTTAACTTCTGCGCAAACACAGTAGTGCAATTTTTGCAAAAATTGCAATAGCAATATCACCGTTCGTCCTTCACAACTGTTCGCAATTACAGTAGCATCTACTTCACGCACTTTGCTTTCTTTTACACAGACTGCGTGAACATAGTTGCAATCACAGCTGTCCTTAGATCAAATTCCACCCTTTGCATAATCTTCACAATCACTGTAGCATTTGAATGCACAACAACTTATGCGCCTATGTGCAACCACAACAGCTCATTCTCTTCGCATAGTCTTCTCATGAACAGCAGCACATTCTTCGTGCAAACAGCACCACAGTCTTTGACACTTAGAAGATTCAACGAAATGCACTCTAATGTTGCATTCAAACTTCACTCTCTCTATTTTTTGATGATCAAACCTCACTTTTTGCACTAACTCTGCGAACACCACACTTCGATCGATACCAAAATTGCTCAAATAGTCCTACTTTAATACTCACAATCTCAAGATGAAATCTTGTTCTTTAGTCGGTTGTTCAACCTTCTAACACATCGGCTGTAAAACCTTATACTTCGTCGGCCAAGGTTAACTTCGTCGGCTTCAACCGCCTCTGTTGTTCTGTAGCTTCTCTCACGCGACACTCAAACATGTCGCAATATTGCTACGCCTTTGTCTGCCATACACCTTCTTTGGTTTGTTGTCACGAAATTGCAACACTACAGCCTTTGCTGACATCATCATGAATCTTGTCATGAAATCACGACGCTCTAGACTTCAATGCCTTCTTCTCTACTACTGTCATGAAATCGTGACACCTTTGCCTCTTGCTGACGTCATCATGATTCTTGTCATGAAATCATGATGCTCTGGACTTCAAAGCCTTCTTCTCCACTACTGTCATGAAATCACGACACCTTTGCCTCTTGCTGATGTCATCATGATTCTTGTCGTGAAATCATGATGCTCTAGACTTCAAAGCCTTCTTCTCCGCTACTGTCATGAAATTGCGACACCTTTGCCTCTTGCTGATGTCATCATGATTCTTGTCATGAAATCATGACGCTCTGGACTTCAAAGCCTTCTTCTCTGCTACTGTCATGAAATTGTGACATCTTTGCCTTTAGCTGATGTCATCAGCAACTCTATTGTGAAATCATGACACCTCTTGCTCCTTCATCCTTTTCTTGGTTTGCACTAGCGAAAATGAAACATGTCACGAAATCGTGACGCTTTCGCTGCCTTAAGCTCTTTCTTGTCAACTGCTCATGAAACTGGAACATGTCATGAAATCGCGATGCTTTTGCCAACTGCAAGCTGCCAACTCAACCTGTCACGAAATCGCGACACTTTCTACATCCGTACAACTTCTTCGAAACTTGTCGTGAAATCGCGACACTTCCTGCAACTCAACACTACCAACTCAACTTGTCGCGAAATCGTGACACTTTCTGCATCCATACAACTTCTTCAAAACTTGTCACAAAATCGCGAAACTTTTGCCCACTTTGCCTCTACCTTCCTGCATGTCACGAAATCATGACATTTTTTCCTGCTTTGCCTCTACCTTCCTGCATGTCACGAAATCGCGACAGTTTTGGCCAAACTTTCTCTCTCCTCAAACATGTTGCGAAATCGCGACAGTTTTTCCAGTAGCCTGCAAACTTTTTCTACTTTATATTTTTTTGGATTTTTGGCAACTGGGCTACTCTAATTTTCTTGGAGACTTACTGACCAGCTGAAACCTTCATCAAAACACATCCTTGGACATAAAAAAAAATTGCTCCAATAGTTCCTTGACATCAAAAACAACATCTACCAATATCTCCTTGACATCAATGACAACAACTAAACTTAGGCAAGGGCAATGTACTAAAGGTATCCAAAATTGCCAACAATCTCCCCCTTTGTCATTGATGGCAACCCTTAACTAAAACACATCTTTCAAGAGCCAAAACTGAAATCAATCTCTCCCCCTAACTTGAAGCTTTCCTCTTCTCTTGAAAATTCTCCCCCTTACTTAAATCTCTCCCCCTTTGTCATCAATGGCAAAGGGTCACCTTTGGGGCTTGGGACTAAGAATGAGCCTCTTAGCTTAGTCCCTCCCCCACCTCCCCGATGAGGTGATTTAAAACGAGGTTGGGAGTGACACTCCCATTAAACACTCATCATCATTGGTGTCTAAGATTTCTTTGTTGGGCCTTCTCTTGAATTATTTTCCTATATTTCTGTTCCTGTCACTGTTCTGATCCTCGGACTCGTTAATACTACTGTTCCTATTTCTATTATCTTTTTTGTTCTTATCCATACCTTGATTCTTGGACCTGTTCATATCACTTTTCCTATTTTTGTTATCATTCCTATTTTTATCCATGCCTTGATCCTTGGACTTGTTCATGCTGTTGTTTCTGTTCCTATATCTCATAAGATCAGCTCTACACTGTCTAGCTAGGTGACCTTCATTGTTGCATTTATAGCAGGTAACAATATTAGTCATGGCTGTTCTTTGAATTTGCCTGTTCTGACTAACCCAGTTCCTGTTATTTTCCTTGCAAAAAATTGCCTTGTGCCCGAATTGTTGACAAGAGTAGCAATACCCTTGAAAGAAATTACATCTCCTGAAACTGTCATTTACTCTCTTCATTTGAGTCATGCAATGTATAGCCATATGACCAAATCTGTGACATGCATAACATCTGCCGTGAAATTTTCTTTTATTCGACTTCATGGGTCCCAAAAACTTCTTCTCATTCTGAATATCATTTTCTATTTCTGTGTATTCATCACTTACGGACTCATGATCTGAAGTACTTTCTTCAACAGGACTCTCTTTCTTTTGAAATCTCTTGCTAGATTCCCCAACCTGTTCCTTGTGCGGCTCAACAAAAACGAGACCTATTTTATCTGTTGGTTTTCTTTGTCCTTCGATGAGAAATTTAACCTTCTTGGAGCTATCCTAAAATTTGTAGAGCTTATCCTTGTACTCTTTATTTTCTTCTTTCAAAGAAGCCATTTCCTGTTCTAACTCACTATACTCCAAAATTTTAGAATCTAACTCATACTTGAGTTCTTGTGACTTAGCCATAGATACTTCAAGATTTTCTACAAGTTCATCTATCTCCATACGACATTCATCTAACTTAATCTTGAGTCTATCATTCTTCTTTCTTTCCTTTTTCAAAACACTAAGAGCATTATTGAGTTCACATTCAAGATCCTCTATTTGATGGCACTTTGAATCATCACAGCCTTTTTCGGATTTCTTATCACTAGAGGTGCTACCTTTTTCAAAAACCATACATGCATCTTCATTGGGGTTTTCTGAAACATCCTCATACATACTAGCAACCAAATCATTATTTCTGCAATCATCCTCAAGGTGCCCAAAATTTCCACATCTAAAACATTTCATGATAATGAATTTATGTTTCGGTTCTTCCTCTTTTTCTGAAATGAACAAGCATCTCATTTTCATCATCACTAGAAGAACTGTCACTTTCACTGCTAGAACACTTACTTGCTTTGTCTAAGTAGAAGCTCTTCTTATTCTTGTGAGAATGCCTCTTTCCATGATTGTTGTACTCATCTTTGCTTTTTTGGTGATACCTGTGCTTTTCAGAATCCTTGCTTTTAACATCCTGTATATCTTCATCACTTTCATCTTTAGAAACAGTACAGTCAGTAGCATAATGACCAAATTTCCCACAGTTGAAACATCTTATATTTTTCTTGCTTTTGTGCTTTCTGAAAAAACTTGCCTTTCCTGCTATAATATGCCTCTTCCTCACTAGAAGACTCATCACTTTCTTGAATCTGTTTGCCCTTCGATTTCTTGATAGCTTTGAAAGTTGCCTCTTTCTTTACATCAACTTTTACTTGAGTTCTCAGCTCAAATGCTGCAAGAATACTATGGAGCTCATCCTTTTTCAATTTATCTAAATCTTTAGCTTCCTCAATAGCAGAAATATTTTCACTAAATCTATTAGGAAGGGATCTTAAAATCTTATCACACACATCATTTTCAGTAAGTTCAAGACCTAAGTCTTTCATAGAATTAACAACTTCATCCATCTGGAGCATGTAGTCACTAATATTTTCATCATCATTCATCTTGAGTTGTTCAAACATACCTTTAAAATGTCTCAACTTGGCCTTTCGAACATTTGCATCACCCGTATGAACAACCTCGCAATTTTTTCCACATTTCACTAGTCGTCTTGCGGTGAATAACTTTAGTGAGATCCGCCTTTTGTAAACCCTTCAAGATTGCATTCATGGCTTTTGAATTGATGTGATGTAGAAGCCTGTCTTCTTTAGTGTAAGGACCATTTGCAGGAATGGTATACCCATCTTCAACAACTTCCCATACCTCATTACCAAGTGCCATTAGATAGACTTTCATTCTTGCACTCCACAGACCAAAATCTGATCCGTCAAGAATAGGTGTTGCATTGCCACTCGAGTAGTCCATTGTGTTCTTTGTAAACTTTTCCTTCAAGCTGTTAAACTTTTTGAAGGCAATGGCTCTAATACCAATTGAAGAACACAAGCTTATACTGAGAGGGGGGGTGAATAGTATAAGCCCTCTTTTAACTTTATCTATCAATACAGCTTTCAAACCATTAACATGCAGAATAAGATAGCAGTAATAACAGTAGTAAAACAGTGCATAAGAAGCAATCCACAATGAGACATAGCAATTTACGTGGTTCACCCAATGTGGGCTACTCCACGGATAAAACTTTTCCTCTAAAAGTTATATCAAAACCTCTGGGAATCCTTCCCTATTACAATTTTTATGAGCCTTAGCCCAAAGGAGACACCTTCCCCTAAATCTGCTTTGTTAGTGATCCTCTAGAAGACCTCTATATCTTTTGCCCTTAGCAAGTGGAACTCTTTCCATGGAAGACACCTGTCTTCCCTGCTCTGGATGGAGATCTCTGTCCTCAACTCTGTCATAGCAAGCTGGTCCTCTTTTTCGCACCAAAACACAGTCCTTCGGTCTGGCACAATTATGTCCTCTTCCTCTTTTCTTTTTTGCACTTGGTTGGAGAACAACTTTTCACTGTCTACACAACTACAGCAGCACAGTCTTCTTAAATTACAGCCGCACTATCTTCTTAACTTCTGCACAAACACAGTAGTGTAGTTTTTGCAAAAATTGCAGCAGCAATATCACCGTTTGTCCTTCACAACTGTTTGCAATTACAGTAGCATCTACTTTGTGCACTTTGCTTTCTTTTACACAAACTGCGTGAACATAGTTGCAATCACAGTTGTCCTTAGATCAAATTCCACACTTTGCATAATCTTCGCAATCACTGCAGCATTCAAACGCATAGCAACTTATGCACCTATGTGCAACCACAACAGCTCATTCTCTTCACACAGTCTTCTCATGAACAGTAGCACATTCTTCACACAAACAGCACCATAGTCTTTGACACTTAGAAGATTCAACGAAATGCACTCTAATGCTGCAGTCGAACTTCACTCTCTCTATTTTTTGATGATTGAACCTCACTTGTCGCACTAACTCTGTGAACGCCACACTTCGAATGCACACTTCGATCGATACCAAAATTGCTCAAACAGTCCTCCTTTAATACTCACAATCTCAAGATGAAATCTTGTTCTTTAGTCGGCTATTCAACCTTCTAACACATCGACTGTAAAACCTTATACTTCATCGGCCAAGGTTAACTTCGTTGGCTTCAACCGCCTCTGTTGTTCTATAGCTTTTCTCGTGCGACACTCAAACATGTCATGATATCGCTACGCCTTTGTCTGTCGTACACCTTCTTTGGTTTGTTGTCGTAAAATCGTGACACTACAGCCTTTGCTGATGTCATCATGAATCTTGTCACAAAATCACGACGCTCTAGACTTCAATGCCTTCTTCTCCGCTGTTGTCATGAAATCGTGACACCTTTGCCTCTTGCTGATGTCATCATGATTCTTGTCATGAAATCGTGATGCTCTGGACTTCAAAGCCTTCTCCGCTACTATCACAAAATCGTGACACCTTTGCCTCTTGCTGACGTCATCATGATTCTTGTCACAAAATCACGACGCTCTGGACTTCAAAGCCTTCTTCTTTGCTACTGTCACGAAATCATGACACCTTTGCCTCTTGCTGATGTCATCATGATTCTTGTCATGAAATCATGATGCTCTGGACTTCAAAGCCTTCTTCTCTGCTACTATCATGAAATCGTGACATCTTTGCCTTTAGCTGACATCATCAGCAACTCTGTCGTGAAATCGCGACACCTCTTGCTCCTTCATCATTTTCTTGGTTTGCACTAGCAAAAATGAAACATGTCACGAAATTGCAATGCTTTCATTGCCTTAAGCTCTTTCTTGTCAACTGCTCGTGAAACTGGAACATGTCACGAAATCGCGACGCTTTTGCCAACTGCAAGCTGCCAGCTCAACCTGTCGCAAAATCGTGACACTTTTTGCATCCGTACAACTTTTTCGAAACTTGTCATGAAATCGCGACACTTCCTGCAACTCAACACTGCAAATTCAACTTGCCGTGAAATTGTGACACTTTTTGCATCCGTATAACTTCTTTGAAACTTGTCGCAAAATCATGACACTTTTGCCCACTTTGCCTCTGCCTTCTTGCATGTCACGAAATCGTGACATTTTTGCCCGCTTTGCCTCTGCCTTCCTGCATGTCATGAAATCACGATAGTTTTGGCCAAACTTTCTCTCTCCTCAAACATGTCACGAAATCGCGACAGTTTTTCTAGCAGCCTGCAAACTTTTTCTACTTTATCTTTTTTTGGATTTTTGGCAACTGGGCTACTCTGATTTTCTTGGAGACTTACTGACCAGCTGAAACCTTCATCAAAACACATCCTTGGACATAAAAAAAAATTGCTCCAATAGTTCCTCGACATCAAAAACAACATCTACCAATAGCTCCTTGACATCAATGACAACAACTAAACTTAGGCAAGGGCAATGTACTCAAGGTACCCAAAATTGCCAACATTGATCTGTAACCATCTCTAGTTCTGTCTTCTTGAAACCCTCGATGCTTCAACTTCCTCCTCCAACTAACTGTTACAACTCTGGTGAAGAAATACCTTTATATACTTTAGATTCTTTAGCAAAATCTCCATCATCGATCTCCCCCATCGTATGGCTATGATTTATCTGATATAAGCTTAGTATAATGGCGAGGGAAATAACAGCGTCATTCTCACTTTAAAACACTGATGACATCATCCTTTATGCCTTAGAAACTACATAACACCAATCCATATTTTAAATGCTTTGAAGGCTAAGTGGGATCAAATCCGCTCCTTGTCCTTTGTGTTTCTTCATTGTCCACAAAGCATTTGCCAATCCACACAAAAAAGTTGATGACATCATCTCTCCTTCAAAACTTTTGTGGATTCCATTCCGGGCTAAGCAAGTGCATTGGCGTATGACCATCATTCCGGACCTATTACAATGTAAAGTGACTCTTCCTCCATTTCGCATTGTCTTTAGAGTAAAACACTGCTTGTCACCATTTCGAAAAGGAGTTAGTCAAAAATATCCTTTGTCATGAATCTGCATCTACTATGTTCATAGCATTTTGCCTTGTCACCATTCCGGGAAAAAATATTCTATGCACTCTCTGGAATCATGCTCTCCAACACTTAGCCACTCGTAAGGTATTCAAAATATCAAGTGGTCACCAATCCACACTTATTTTCTACTAACGTCATCCTTCTTCAAAAAGTTTTGCGGATTTGGGATGCATCACCAATCCGGAGCCAAAAATAAAAGAAATATTGTGGAATCGCTCCAAGTGTGAAAATTACCAAGTGTTGGGTGGACTCATGGCCTTTGTTGTGGATCCACTCCAAAATACACTGCAAAGTGTGCAAAATGAGGACTTTATGACTTAGGCAAATTTTTCCTAAGTATGTGGCCATTTTTGGGCCTACATTCTAGTGCATCCCGGGTGGATTTTCTTGCAAAGCCATCGAACTCAGAGTCTTATCCCTTGGGTCTTAGGAGTCAAACATACTCATCTTCAAAAATATATTTTACAAAATAACTTCCATATAAACACTGCTCTCTAAAAAATCTAACAGTCTGCTTATAGAGTAAAGGTTCATATGGATATTATGCCAAAAAACATTAGAACTCATCCGCTCATACAAATATTGTGCCAAAAATACAGGTTTTGCCATTGTCTTCAAAAATTAGACATAACTCTACTCCTCTTATAAGGCCTTATTGCAAAAATACCTTCACACAAAATCTACTACTCTTTGTGCCTCTCTAGGCTTCATGCCTTTATTGTTTATTTTTAACAATTGTCAGAGCAAAAAAAAAAAATGCAAAACTTGTGTATATGTACAAAATAAAAACAAACTAAGTGTGGGCCCCTTTCGGGCCTGTAACCGCTCCATCCTACTCTTCTTATTCATGGGCATCTTCCTCGGCCTCTTCTTAATTATCTTCTTCTCCTTATTATTCTTCTTTTTTTTTTTCTTATTTTGGAGAAGGTGTTTTCTGATTCCTTCCTCCTGAAGCATCACCAAATAGTTGAACCATAAATTTTAAAGATTTTAGAACCTATTTCTAGGTTGCTTTAGAGGGTTTTGATGTCTCTTTGAGATGCTTATAAACATATTGTAGTTCTCCAATGTCCTCATAGTTAGCAGCATTCCTTCTATTTACTAGATCTTCCATGAGATATCTTAACTAGGTAAAATCAATAATTAATTGGACAGCTTGCTCTTGGGGTAGTGGCTCTTCAAGAGAATCAATTCCAGATTCATCCTAAAAATTTTCATCAATGCTCTATTGGATCTCTTCCATGGATAGCAAGTTGTGGTCCTCCATCCATAGGCCTTTGAAGCCAACTTGAACCATCTCTTTGTTCAATTCAACCACATCCTTAATCACTCTTTCAATTCTATCAAACAATAGCTAGGATCTTTGAAGTGCCCTGTGCTTTTTAACCATAATTCTGGTAGCAACTCTGATGAGATTCCATTCTTTATTAGGAATTATTTTAGAAAAATCACTGAGTATGCTATCAACCAACTTGGTACATTTTTTCTGCCAGAATCACCATAGTCTGCAACTCTCCAATGATCTGATCTAGCTCTTTCTGAATATTGGAGAGTAAGCAGTTGGCATCATCAAGATAATCAATAATAAGCTAAAGCCCTAAACATTTCTCTTGGACTTTGGAGAGCAACTCTTTTCTAATATTTTTTAGTTCATTTTTAGAAAATCCTGAAGACTTAGCTTTCTCAATTTGAAGTTGTTATTTCAAATTCTAAATTTCTTTTGCTTGATCTTCATTCAACTTATTTTGCTCTCCTAGTTGATCCTTGAGTTTATTAGCTTCTTGAAATTTCTCTTGCCAACCCTTGGCCTCTTTTCTCAGAGCCTTTTCCACTTCCTTTTGATTTCTCAGATTTTTATTGAGATTTTCAATCTATTTCTCCAATTTGTCTACCTTCTCTCTGAATATATTATTTTTCACATAGAAGGTATCTAAGTGGGCTTTGGCTATAATCAGCTCAACTTTTTTAGGAAGATTACCAATATCTTTTTTGACCTCCTCCACTCGATAATCTTGAACAGTAAGCTTGCTCACAAGTGGATTCATAGATCTTGATACTCTCTACCTAGAAATAGGGTCAATATACATGCTTCTTCTTCGAATAGCCATCCTACTAGAAGGCTTAGCAAGCTTCTCTTCCCAATAATCATTTATTCTTTGAGTGGCTACCTACTATTTTGGCATAGTGATAGGTCTTGAAATACTAGCAGCCAAGGGAGATGAAGATACCAGAAATGAAAGGGTGGACTAAACTATTGATGATGGGGATGTGGAGATAGTTACAGCAGTCTCTATGACAATAGTGGACTCTATAACTACTGCTGTTGTTGTTATTGGTAGACTCATAGGAACTGATGCAAGATTAACAATTGGATGAATGGTGGTACTTGGAATAGTATGTCCCATAGATGGTGGTGGTGGTAATAATGAATATGAAATGGTGGGAGATGATGAAGTGGGGACCTCAGATATTGAAAGTGAGATTTGGGGTGACTTTGGGGGAACAGAGGTGACTTGTTCTTTAGTTACAACTAATGAAATAGGAGGTGAACTACAAGAGGGAGAAGGTACCTTTGTCACATTCTCTTGACCATAAAGGGAGGGAGACTTCTTTGGGGATTTAGGAGGATGTAGAGGAGAAGAGGGATTAGAAACCATACCTTCACCTATAGATGTAGGGTGCTCTTGCTCTACTTCTATTTCCTATTGCTGCTCTTGATGAGTCAATTCTTCTATAGTAGAAACAACCACCTCTTTGGTAATCCCCTCTATATCCAATCTCTATTTATTTGAAACTTCCTTTTCCCTTCTTTATAGGGTTATTTTAGTTCTTCTATGGATTAATTGAAAGGAAGCCATCTCACTCTTAGAATATTCTTCTGATATATCTCCTTGTACTACTCTAAAAAGCAATACTTTCTCAAAAATAGGATGTAATTCTACTAATGTTGTAGGGGTAAAAGAAAGGGGGTGAACTTGAAACTTTCATCCTTCTTCTTCTAGTAAATATCTGTGTCTAGAGGCTGACCCCCCAGAGCTAAGTATTTAGGCCTAGATATTGCTTCTATGACTAGAGTATTGATAACATTTTCACTAGAATATTGCATCTTGCTCATAAGATGAGCTCCCTTAGGAAACTTCTCCACTTGTTTAGTGGTAGGATGAAAATTTTTCAAAACCTCAACTACTATCAAAGGAGTTTCCTGCTCTTCTGATAGAGCTTCTTGATCTGTGGGTGGAGAGAGGGATTCAAAACTAGTTTGGGACTTTTGAACTATTAATACTATGTTTCTGATGTCCTTCTGTCTCTAGGTTCTGATATTTTCATTATATTTCTTGGAAAACTCTTTATCAATCTTCATCCCAAACCTAGACTTAGCTTTTCCAATCTCAATCCTCATCCTCCACCAATATGATATTTTCACTATGTTCCATTGTTCTTCTTCCTCAGCTTCTTTAGTAGCATCCTCCTTAGGTTGAGGGTCCTTTTTCTTTTTAGTTTTCTCTTCAATGTCACTAATGGTGGCTTTTGTGAGCCGATGACTTTTCTTTTGGTCAAGATCAAAATCCAAAATTTGTTCATAGAAATCCAACCATGGAGGTAGTTGACCCATTTTTGAAATATTCCACTCTAAAAGAGTGGTCTCATCATTGTTTTTGCCCTGTTCAAAATGAGCCCTAGGCCTCTTTTCAAACTTATAAGCCATTTTTCTCCATTTAGGGCTATATTTCTTATAGTGAAAATGCCATCAAGGTCATAACTCCATCTTTTGGGGATATAAAATAGATCTAACCTATCAAGGTATTGGTTGATTAGTTGACTCTACCCCTTCTTAGTGATGGTAATGTCCTCCATAGTATGGTGGGTAAGAAAAGACCTTCTCTTTCTTCCAAAACCATAATTTGAATTGATGTGTTTCACCTACCTTAAATATTCCAAGGAAAAAAACCTCTCTATAACAAAATGGGGTAGGAGAAAAGGTTTACCCATGAAACCATATAATCTGATAATTGTGCCCTCGGTCAAAAAATACCAATCTCCTTCCTCAACACCCTCTGCTCTCAGAATCTTCTTAGCTAGGGGTGGCAATCTAGGGCACCTTCCATACATTATTTTTAAGGCAGGTCCAAGAAATTCCAAGTTGAATCTATAATAAGACTCACTACTTCTCAAGTGACTTGTCCAGTAATAAATCGAAAAGGGTTCCCCATCATTGGTTTTGTCCTTGACCAAAATCCAAGGTATTCTATCCTTAATGGCAACATAAAACATCCATACCAGACTTGAGCAATGCCTAAAACTAGGAGCATCAGAGCCCCTTTTCATACTTACCAACTGTTCATGTATTCTCTAGGCAAGAAAAGTTGGCCAGTCAAAATAAATCACCCTAGTCCCTCTTTCCTCTGTGCCTTTCTCATACATTCTTTCATTAGAAATACAATAGGTTGTGGCAATTTTCTAGCCATATACCATTCTATCAGAGTCTAGACCCTCCATATAGGCCAACATAGAAAATAGCATAGGGTTTGTAAATTTATCAATAGAGATAGGGACTTCAGGTAATTTCTTCCTAGGCTTAGTATCAAGTTGTTTATAAACCCATATTTTAAATGACTCACCGTCATTAGCTCACTTCTCCAAGGAGTAAAACCTAGCCTAGTTAGTCACCCTAAATGGTTTTGGCCTTACTGATAGTTTGGACCCTAGGGCAAAAATATTATGATAGAAAGAGGTGGTGATACTAAAAAGGGTTATGCCCTTAGAGGTTTTCACTACTTTGGCCATTGGGTCATAAAACTTGACTATTGCAGCTATCAACTCTAGGTAGGGATGAATAGAATCACAAATGTAAAAAGAGAGATAAGAAAGGATAACACATCTACCTTCCATAGATAGAGCAACTCTCTTCTTGTATCTATCGTTCATGCTCCTTTTGAGCCTTGTTCTCTTAGTGAGGACCATTTTTGTATCCACCACATCTTTTGATTTGTCGATGTACGGTGCCACCACCATTTTCTCTAGAGTTTTGAACTCTTGGACATCCTTTGAAGCCATTTTGATAGTGATAAAAATTTGATCTCTCTGTAATTCATAGCAAATTCCTCAGAGTATCACTTCACTCTTTACCACTCCATGGATGCAATTAGCTACTAAATGGACCTCATGTATGCTTTTTCATTTCTTTATGTTTTTGAGCATGTGTATATTCCACCATTAATGTGGTTGTTGCATGTCCTAACCACAGGTACACTTTAAAAATTCTACTCTTTCCCTTCGATGGCTCAATGGTGGCATTCTAAATTTTCATTAGCCAAAAATTCAAACTGGACTACCACCTCACCGTGCCTCTTCGGCTACTCTTTGGTTTGGGCAATGAATGCAGGATATTTATTTTATTTCCATATGGCACGGTCACAAAATTGTTGCTTGGCTCCATTTTGGTTTTAAAATCGATGAATTAAAAGCATCTTTGATTTCACTGACACTTAGTAAATTCCACATGCAAGTTTCCACCTTGGTTCTTTCCTATCATACGTTAGCTTTGAAAGGTCCCCATATTGGATGTGCCTTTACTTCTTTTGATAATTGGTTCTCTTCATCATGCAGGATAAGAACATTCACACCATTCCACTGAGATCTCAGTTCATTTTGATGCGAAGTCAGAAGCACTCGCTATTTGGTTGGAATTTGCATGTATTTGAGTGTAAAATGGAACCTTGCTAAAACTTTTCAACACAACCATTTTTTTACATATTTTTATTCAAACTTGTACAAAGTGCAGAAAGAAACTAGAATACAAAGTGTAGAAATAAGGGGAAATAATAATACAATGTATATACATATATTACAATGAGCTCATATTTTACACATAGTAGAGCTTGAGATGAAAACCATTCACTGGAATCGGTTGTATGTTCCCTTTCGGATATTCCAATTGAAACACATTGGACTCCTTGGCTTCTACTATTTTGAAAGGACCATCCCAAAAAGAATCAAACTTTTCATGCTTTCCTGGTTTTGCTCTATCAACATTCCACCTGAGAACTGAGTCTCCAACTTGGAATTTCTTGAATTTGGCCTTCTTATCAAACCATGCCTTGATATCTGAGGAATGCTTTTGAAAATTGTCATATGCCTGAGCTCTATTCTCTTCCAACTACAGCAAGTGGGTCAACCTGGTCTTTACCATATTTTCCTCTAACTCTTCCTCTGTATTGACAAGCTTAAGTGCCGGAATCTCCAAATGGACAGGTAGAACTACCTCTTTGCCATACACTAGTGCATAAGGGGAAGTCTTAATTGATTTCTTTATAGTAATCTTGTCTACCCATAGATCTTGGTCCAATAATAGGTGCCAACTTCTTTTGTTACCTTCAAGTGATTTCCTCAAAATCCTCAATAGGTTTTTATTAGTAGATTCTACAAGTCCATTCCCTTGAGGGTAATAGTTAGAATTATTTTTAAGAGTGATGCCATACTTGTTGGAAAAATCAATATACTTGGCCCCTATGAATGTTGGGCCATTTTCGCTCACCAAGGCTTCTGGAACTCCAAACCTCGAAATCAAATTTTCCATAAAATTGATCACAACATCTTGATCTGATTTCTTGGTAGGAATAGCCTCTACCCATATGGTAAGATAATATGTGGTAGTCAGGATAAACTTATGCTCTACTAAAGAGTTAGGATTGATGACCCCTATGAAGTCCAACCCCCATTGTTGAAAAGGTTCCTCAACTTGTATAGGTTTGAGGGGGGATGAAGCATTCCTTGTTCTTCCAACATATCTTTGACATTTGTCACAGGCCCTAGTAACCTTGAAAGCATCAGTAAATATAGTAGGCCAATAATAGCCTAATATTATGATTTTAAAAGTTGTAACTCTTCCTAAGCTATGTCCACCAGCTGGTCCTCCATGGAACTCTTCAATGACCCTCTTTTGTTGATCATATTTTAAGCATTTTAGAAGAACTCCATCCAAGTTTTTTTTGTACAGGCCTTCTAGTAATAATACATATTTCAAAGCATGAAGTCTATATCTCCTCATTTGGGATGCATTTATATTGGATGGGTGCATACTCCAGTTTGGAAATACTTGATCATCTGGTCTACCCAATCAGAGTCTATAGTTTGTACTACTTCCACCTGATCTTCTTTTGTTGTCTGACAAGCTATCACTTCTACCAACGTTGCAGCCTCTGTTAGACCTTGGCATAAGGCCCTACCTCTTACTAACTTTGTGGGGTGTATTTCTACATCATATTCTTGGATTTTGGTAATCCAACCAGCTCTTTTATCCCCTAGGTCACCCTATAGGATAAAAATTCTTACATCCATATGAACCACATATACCAGGGTCTTGCTCTGTACCAAGTACTACCTGAACTTCTTTAGTGACTTCATCATAGCAAATACTTGTCTTTCAATAAAGTTGTATTTGACTTGGTAATCATGGAGTGTCTGGCTCCAAAATAATATAGGGTGCTCTTCACCTTGATCATCCTTTTGAGTAAGCACTGAGGCATAACTTTCTTCAGCTCCATATGCATAAAGGATAAAATATTTACTAAAATCTAGATTTACCAACACTTGGGTTGTTGCAATGGACTATTTAATAATCTTAAAATATTATTTCCTGACTTCAGTCCACTTGAACTCAACATTTTTCTTGAGTAACTTAGATATAGGTCTTACTTTCTATGCAAAGTTAGAAATGAATTTCTTGACAAAGTTAATTTGGCCCAAAAAATACTACAAAGTTTTCTTGTTTGTAGGCAATGGAAGAGCAAGAATGGCTCTGATTCTCTCTAGATCTATGGCCATACCTTCTTTGGATACCACATGACCTAGTAGCTTTCCTTCATGAACTACAAAGAATGATTTCTTAGGATTGAGTGAAATATCGAATTCTCTACACTTCTGAAAAACCTGCTCAAGGTGTGCTAAGTGATCATGCTTATCATGGGAAAACACAGTCATGTCATCCAAATAAATCAGAATGACTTTGTTTATTAGTGCCCCAAAGGCATAGTCCATGGCTCTCTAAAATGTGGCTCCCACATTGGACAGCCCAAAAGGTATTCTCTGGTAGGCAAAGGTGCCCCATTTTGTGGTGAATGTTGTTTTATATTGATCTTCATCTTTCACCCAAATATGATTGTATCTAGAGTAGCCATCTAGTAATGAGAACCTCTCAGCCCCTACCACTACCTATAAAATTTGGTCAATCTAAGGAAGGGGGTAGTGATCCTTAAGGGATGCTTGGTTAATATTTTTAAAATCTACGCACAAGCGTATATCACCATTATTTTTCCTTATAGGTACCAAGTTAGCTACCCAAGTCAAGTGTTTTATTGGATATATGATCTTTGCCTTTAACAACTTTAAGAGCTATTCTCTCATGATGGCTTCGATCCTTGAATTTATAGGCCTTTTCTTCTGCCTAAAAGGCTTGGCATCAGGCTCTAGCTCAATAGTATGTTGGATGACCTTTTTGTCATACACCTTAAGGTCTTCATATGACCAAGCCACAATGTCTTGGTATTTTAAGCATAAAGCTTTGATATTTTCTGCTTCCTTCGGTGAACATCGGACTCCAACATTGAGCTTCTTTTCTGTACCAACTTCAACTTCTTTATAGATTTTTTTGCTGACCTTCATGGCTCTGGTCTTTTTTCTATCCTCATTATCAAACAAGCTCTCAAGGGTGACCAACCCTCTTGGGATATGATTGTTCCTTAGTTGGATAATGTCTTGTTGATCAATTTCTTCTGAATATTCTTCTTGGATAGTGGAGAGACATGCTTCTCTCACCAAAAAGTTGATTATTTGTTCATCACTTTCAAAAACCTGCCAGAAAATTTGCTTGTCTGGTACTACAGGTCTGAAAATCATTTTGATTCCCTTGGATTTCTTGATTCCAAAGTCTACATAAGGGTTGAAGTTAGCTCCCTTTGTTGCTAATGAATTTGCTAAAGTATTATTTTCTCTAGGAATAAAATTTAAATTTAGGGCATCAAAGGATTCCATTAAATCCCATACCCTATTTCTGTAATCTTTTAGGTAATGGTGCTTACTACACCTATTTCTCACTTGGTGGACTATTAACTCAGAATCACCATATATGTTCAAAATATTAATGCCCATGCTTTTTGCTTGTATCAATCTGAGACACGGGGCCTCATATTCTATAACATTATTAGTACATGACCATGTTAGTCTATAAGCAAAATTCTTTATCCCTTCTAATTGGGACTGTAGAACTACACCAGCTCCTACACCATTTCTACATTTAGCACCATCAAAGTGCATGATCCATGTCTCTTTCTCTCTTAGATATTGATTGGATATAGCAAGGATTTTCCTCTCTGATTCAGTTGAGATACTATATGTTCCCATACCAGTTCCAAACTGATTGTAATCCTCTCTGAAAGGCATCTCATCCTCAATATCCAGTTCTTCAATGTTTTCCACTAGCTCAAATTCTTCCAAGGGATTAATATTGCACATATCTTCCTCAATTTTTTCAATATGATAGGCTACTAGATTTTCAAGAGTTATCCTTATCCTCTTTCCTTTGAAAGGGATTACCATACTAGAATAATCCATGTACATACACCCACCTAGTTTTGCAATAAACTCCCTTGAAAGGCATAATCCAAAGTAGGGTTCTAAGTCCACCACAACTATTTCTTGTACTATTGTCACTTTAGGAGCTCTATGCAGCCTCATTAAAACATATTTTATGACTCCAACTATCTTAACAGGTGTCCCATCTAATTGTAATACTCCAAGACAATATCGGGTATACTCCATACCCATATCTTCATAGACTACTTTAGGCATGACTGTAGTTGATGCTCTTGAATCAATCATACAATTTTGGACTACCCAACCTTCCATCCTTAGGGATATATAGAAAGGAGGGGGCTTATTATTTAAAACAATAGGTGATATTTATTTCTTTTTTGATGGCATACTAAATATTGTAGTGGCCTGCCTATTTTGTGGATACTTGTTGAGGGAAGCCTTGAGCAGATCAATGACCAAGAATGAATAGAGTGTCATACATGTTGGCTTTTGATGGAATCTTTTTCATTTATTTGATGATATTATACTCAGATCTAGCCAGGGAAGGTCTTTCAAGCCTTCTCTCTGACTCACCATATCTTCTTTTATATTTTTGGGTGGCCTCTAATATTTGTCTTTTAGTAATAGAGGGGAACCTAAGCCTTTCTTGATCTTCATATTTAGATCTCATTTGGTCTCCTTCAGCTTCCTTTTCCAATATCTTAGGAAGACTATCTGTCTTCTCTTTTCCTTTAGCTTGAGGAATGGGGAAAGTGTCATTGCTTTGAGGAAGGGGATCAACTCTCTTTTGGGAAGGGACTTGGAATTGCCCCATATTTTGGGGATCTACTTGCAAGGTTTTCTTTCCAGTCCTAGTCATGATAGCAATTGGGCTTTCCTCATCTAGTTCTTTCCCAACCATGATTTGATCAGGTTGCCATAACATGTTTACTCTCCCTTTTTGATTCCTTTCAGCTTGATCCATAGCTTTTTGAACATGGTGTTGGTACATAATACAAGACTGTGAGTCATGAGGATCATTACATACTAGACACCAAAAATTTGCAAGAGTAGTATCTGAAGAACATTTCGGCTCCTCATATGCTGCATTCACCCTGACCCCAATACTGTTACTAGGACCAGGTCTCTGATATTTGTTCACATATGGGAATATTCTCTATTGTGACCTTTCTTGGTCTCTCTTTTCCATTGAATTCATTCTATTACTCAGATTTTTTAGAGTATTTTGTATATCAAGAATAGCAAAAAACTCTTGGGATGCTTGAGAAGGAAGAGGGGGAAAGGAACTATAGAGGGTGATGGTTTTGGTTGAGGGATTGCATTCATTTGTAGAGATAGAGATGATAAAGAAAGGGGATCCATGAAATATGGGTTGGATGCTTGAATTTGACCATTAGTGGTTTATGTGTTATAAGGTAGCACAGTTTTGGGGGGAAGTCTTCCCACATTAATTAGGATATTTTTAGCATGAACTATTGCATTATAAACTTGGGGGAAGGTTTCTACTCTTGATTGCTATGTTTGAAACCCTATATCTGATCCAAGAGCTCGGATATAATACATATATGCCAAACATGTAGCTGGTCTAGCTGTGGGAGGAATTCTTTTCCATGTTTTGCTAAATCTCAAATTGAAATCCGAGATAGTTTCTTGCTAAGTTTTTTGCATGGATGTAAACTGGTTAAGCAGGGAGAAGGGGTCAATAGATTCATTAAATTATTCCACAAAAGGCTCAACTAATGCTTGCCATGAAGTGATGGTATTATCCTCTAGGGTTCTAAACCAATGCAAAATATTTCCTCTAAAGGATAGGGCCAGGATTCTTACAATAATATCCTCCTCTTTTATGTTGTGGATTGCTTCCAGATTCAAAATATCCTGATAATGCTCATAAGTTGTCTTCCTAGATCCATCATAAGTGGGGATAGCTTTAGATATAGCTTGGGGGATGGCATTCATTTGGGCTAATCTTAGGGGACCAGCTGTGTTCCAACTGGGGTACTTTTGTAATGGTTGATTAGGAGCCATATTTTGTGCCATATTTCCAGTTGTAGGTCTTATTGGAGGGACTATCGGATTAACTATAGGATTTTACTCAAGAAGCTCTTCTTCTAAGAGGAAATATTGGTTTAAACTTTGGGCAATAACATACCCTCTATAAGGTAACTCACAATAGAAATAGGAGTTAGGGTTATTCCTTTTGAAAGACCTGGTATACATGAAAGGACACTGGTCTACAGGGATAATTATTTTTTTGGGTTTAAGGACCAGGGAGTCGCCAGGTGAACTTGCTCTTCTCCGCTTACAAGGTCAAGACAATTCACCAAATCTTGATTCCTCTGGGTTGAGATAAACAATAACTCATATGATGGGTTTTCATGTTCCTTGTGAACTGGTCCCACTGGGCATGCCAAAAACTATTGGGCACTAAATTACATCAAGTTTTACTCAATACTATGGCTGTCTATCTTCCTACTTTCTATCTAGGCTTGCACCCGATAGCTACAGCTCAACACTCAACATTGGATGGACCAAAAAAGAGTTTCTGATCCAACCTCCAGAGTAGGTTGGTTCCTTGTCAACTTAAATAGGATGTTGACACAATTATGCTCACTTAGGGTTTGGAGATTAGGGTAAGAAAAGGTAAGGGTTAGAGAGATGTGAACAATAGTGGATGGATAGGCTAACAACATTGCACCACAACAAAAAGCTCCAAAAAACTAACTCAAAGACACATTACTCAGATCAACATTATCTCAAGTTAGATGTATTTTCATTCATTAACGAATAGTAGAGAAATATTGCAGATAACAATTTCAATATCCAAACAATGATAATCCAAATAATAGAATTCACCAATATCTAGATTTTATAGAAATGCACTCCCTAACAATAAATATCAAACTCATAATAGATTTCAATTACCCTAATAGCTAGTAATCCATTAATTTGGCACAAACTAACCATTTAAGTATTCATAGAAATGCAACTAAAGAATTTGAACCTCTGATATCAAGCATGAAGATACAAAATTTGAGGTGAAGATCAATGTAATGCTCCTTCCATTAGTCCTTGGGAATATTTACAATAGCATAGGCAAACACACTAGAGCCGACCCTTTAAAAATGAGGGTTTGACCTCTACTTATAGTTTTACAAAATTAAAATAACAAGGAACATTACAAAGATCAAAATTTGATAGTGCAATAGAGATTTCTTGTTGGCATTTGCTTACTGGTACATCCTCTAGGAAATCTATTGCAAGTGGACCACCATGGTAGCTTGAAGCCTCTACAACTTGTTGGTCGTTTGATGCAAACTAGAGTTTTGGCCATTGGAGATTGTGTATACATCATCGATCCTTCTTGGAAGCCATCTACCATCGTCGATATGTAACCATCTCTGGTTCTATCTTCTTGAAACCCTCAATGCTTCAACTTCCTCCTCCAACTGACTATTACAACTCTAGTGAAGAAATACCTTTATATACTTTAGATTCTTTAGAAAAATCTCCACCATCGATCTCCCCCATCGTATGGCTATGATTTATCTAATATAAGCTTAGTATAATGGTGAGGAGAAATCACAATGCCATTCCGCTTTAAAACATTGATGACATCATCCTTTATGCCTTAGAAATTATGGAACACCAATCCAGCTTTTAAATGCTTTGAAGGCTAAGCGGGATCGAATCCACTCCTTGTCCTTTGTGTTTCTTCATTATCTTTAAAGCATTCGCCAATCCACACAAAAAAATTGATGATGTCATCTCTCCTTCAAAACTTTTATGGATTCCATTTTAGGCTAAGCAAGTGCATTGGCGTGTGACCACCATTCTAGGACCTATTACAATGTAAAGTGACTCTTCCTCCATTCCACACTATCTTCAGAGTAAAACACTACTTGTCACCATTTCAGAAAGGAGTTAGTCAAAAACGTCCTTTGTCATGAATCCGCATCTACTATGTTCATAGCATTCCGCCTTGTCACCATTCTAGGAAAAAATATTCTATGCGCTCTCCAGAATCGGGCTCTCCAACACTTAGCCGCTCGTAAGGTATTCAAAATATCAAGCGGTCGCCAATCCACACTTATTTTCTGTTGACGTCATCCTTCTTCAAAAAGTTTTATGGATTTGGGATGCGTCACTAGTTCGAAGCCAAAAATAAAAGAAATCTTGCAGAATCACTCCAAGTGTGAAAACTTACCAAGTGTTGGGTGGACTCATGGCCTTTGTTGTGGATCCGCTCCAAAATACATTGCAAAGTGTGTGGAATGAGGACTTTATGACTTAGGCAAAATTTTCAAAAATTTTCCTAAGTATGTGGCCATTTTGGGCCTACAATAATACTTTCTAGAAACCATGTTCTTCTAATTTCACAACAAAATTCAGCACAGAGAATAAAGTGGAGTTTTTATAAAGTTCCACAAAAGACAAATAAGATATTTAGAAAAACAATGTAAAATTCAATATACCAAATTAAGGAAAAAACTACTTCAGAGAATCATCCATAAAAATAATTAATCAAACACACATTAAATATTAAAGAATAAAAATATGATGAACATGTTCATGAATGTTTATCTTGAGCCAATCATTTTGCACAATAAACCCTTGTTATGCAAGTTCCCACTAGGCTTTTTAGGCAAAAAAAAAATTATAAATTATCTAGCAATATCTTTCTCAAAACTACTTTAGAAACAATCTCTTCATATAAGAATAAATAAAAAGATAAAAATATAAGAATAAGAGTGGGTGATATTATTAAATTATTATTGCAAGTGGAGAAGGTGAGCTTAGCCCTGTTGAATGGGAGCACAAGTGGAAAAGGCGAGCATGACCCTGTTGAAAGGGAGGTCCATGGTTCGAACCTTTACAAAGGGGACACACAAAAATATTGTATGGCTTCCCTCTAGTTAGTGGTATACTTAGATGGGATAGCATTGCCAACCACCTAAGAGCGGCTCTCGTGGTTTCTTTCTAACCTAAAAGTTTTGTCCCCATGAAGACAGCCCAACAGTTTTAGCTTTGGCTCTTCTTCAAGAGGTCCAAGATTCAAACTATGGTGTGGGCAAGTGTGTGAGGGGGTGGATATGTGATGGTTGTGTGTTTGGCCCCTATTGATATGTTCAAGTCTCACATTTATGAGAGATCATCTGTCATAAAAGTTTCTCACACTAGCAGGAATCATGGTTGAAAAGAGACTACCCAACTCTATATCTTAATCATAAAAATTTCTCACACTAACCAAATAAAAAAAGCAAAAAAAAGAAAAAATATATATATATATATATATATATATTCTTAAATTATTTAATACAGGTTAAATTTACTATTTCTGTAAAGCATTGTTGCTATAAATCAGTATTACAATGCATAAAGCCAAGGAACAAAGTCCCACCGCGAACGTCACGAGGAACATGGTGAGCTTCAGCCACCTCTGCCAAAGGGTAACCCTCCCTGCGGACTGAACCCTCGCTTCGGAAGTCTCGGACGGAACCCTCGCTTCGCAAAGCTCGAACCGAACCCACGCTTCGAAAGTGTCGGACGGAACCCTCGCTCCGAGTCTCTCATACGGAACCCTCCCTTCAGATGTCTCGGACGAAACCCTCGGTTCGCAAGACTCGATCCCAAGCATCGTCTCAGAGATCTCGGCCGGAATTTTGGCAGTCGCGGACAGAACTTCCTTACTCGCAGACAGAACTTCGACAATCGCGGACCAAAGCGCTGGCGTAATGGTTAGCACTAAACACAGGGACACAACCACTGGTATAAGGGTTATCATCGTTACCGATATCCACAACCGAGCATATGCTTCGAATTCTTTCTTGTGTTGGACCACGAGGCCATGAACATTTGGGGGTATTACGACCACAATGGTTGCGCCTAAGAATGCGAAGACCGTGGCGATGCTTGCAACTACCAAACTCAATTGGGACAGGTAGACCAGTGAGAATCGACCTTTATCAAGCTCTTTTTGCAATCGTTCACGAAATAGCCACACAATTAACACAGCCATGGAGGCAGAGAAAGCAATAACATCACTTATTAAAAACAATTTAAACATCTCAGTCAATGCCATCCGAGCAGCTCCAAACTGTACACTATTTATGTTGTCCTCGATTCCGCCTGGAATTTGAAAAATGGCTGCAAACGTGATGGTGGCTATCAAGGATGCCGCCACTATGTGCACCTCTACAAGTGTGCTTTCGTTCCCGTCTGACTGCCCTGAAGAGCCTCCTGTGCTCTGCAGACTCGCATCGGCAGCGGGAACATTGCCTTGTCGAGGAGCACCGCCATTGTCTTGTCCATCATCACGTTCCATCCTAATAGTGCTGATCTCCTCTACTTATTTCAGCATTTTACTCTCATGTATCGCATTGTATCTATTTATGTCTTTCATTCTGAATAATAATCCTAACATGCACATCTCGGCACATTTCGTCACAATCGAACGGCGTGTGACGCAAGGAAAGCTCTGCTTGCTTCAACGGAGCTTCCTTACGCAATGTTATTTTCTCATATTCTTCTATACTACACCAACGTAGAATTACGCCTCTATGGAAGGTAA
Source organism: Wollemia nobilis (assembly GCA_028583015.1). Taxonomy (NCBI): domain Eukaryota; kingdom Viridiplantae; phylum Streptophyta; class Pinopsida; order Araucariales; family Araucariaceae; genus Wollemia; species Wollemia nobilis. Next base: position 3,225,409 of record JAQPPZ010002308.1, on the reverse strand, counting down.
CTTGAACGGTCTACACTATGTTTCCCCACCTTCTTTATTAACCTGTGAAAGAGCAGAGTAGACAGCTAACGCATCCTTGGACGCATCTCAAGACTTGCGAGTGATTTCAAATATGCTTCCAAAGAATTAGATTTTTTTTCCTAATTTAAAAATAAAATCAAAATGTTTAGAGTAGCCTAATATTTTTGGATTAGGGCATGAGATATTTAGAGAGATTAACCTCATTCAAATTAATTTACTCAAACCAAATTCGATGTTCAATAGAAAGTTGATCAATCTATTTAAAACGACAAAACCCAAAAGCTACTTTAATAATCGTCGTTAAAAAAACACCTATAATAGTTCTAAATATCTAATACATTATTAAATAAAAATTATATTATAAAGTATAATTAACTTAATTAGACTAATAGAAAAGGGCCATGGTGAGGTTTAGAAACAATTAAAAATCAAACGTTAAAATGATTCCAAAGGTCTAACTTTATCTCGAGGTTATTGATAAAAGTGGCCATGTTATAAAGAAGAAGAAAATATTAGTACATACTTTTAAACTTTTATATTTTTGAAAGGAAATATTGCACCCGCGTTACATAGATATAGATATAATGATGTGGTAGATTTGTATAGACATCACATGGTAGACTATATGTTAAGGTGGCATCAAGTGCATGAATCTTAAGGTGACACATGTCAATCTATATAGATGATATGATACTTTATACATCAATCTATATAGATGATATGGTAGTTCATGCAAATGATATGGTAATAAGTACATGAATCTCAAGGTGATACGTGGACATTTATGTAGCAATCTAGATGGGTGACATGACACAATATGTGACAACTATTAAGGGTGTTGACATGGCATGGATCTTGAGGTAACACATGGAAAAAGTTGACACAAGGATTGATGTAACGTGCTCCAGTGGGACTGATGGTGTAAGTCATAGAACGGTTGATATGGTAGACCGTATGCCACTTGGCAACTATAAATATGGCTTTGTCTAATCATGTTTTTCCAACTCATCAAACTTGATAAGTAGCCCACATAGTTAGCAGTCAACTAGGAAATGCATAGATTTTAGAGCAAATTAGATAGCAACAAGTGGCTCAATATGGTTAAAAGATAAGGTAGCACATCAAATTCTGAAAGATACCATCACAGGATTCTTTAGCACATCGTATAGTCAATGCGTATTGAGCACCCTCTTAGCCACTCACATAATGACAAATGGTAGTCTCTCATTCGCTACATGTACTCATTTTTTATACATTTTTTAAATATTTTAGAGGTAATTTTTGTAATTTTAGGGTTAAAATTCTAAGGGCCATAACTTTTGCATATGAAAGCATTTTGAGGTTTATTCAAATCATATGACTTTTCAAGCTCTCTACATTGGGAGCATTTGTTCCACTCACACATACTTGTTGATTTTTTAATTTTAGCAGAATAGATATAGATAATCATGTACCCTTGTTGAGCATCCTTAATTATGGCACAATGAAGATCATGATTGAAACTCTACTCCAAAGCAAGGAATTACTCAAGTATGTGAATGGGTAACCTTAGCACATTGATTCTGAAGAGGAAAATTATCTTTGTAGGGATAAGAAGGATGAGACCTATGGTTTCATTATAGGGTTATGCATAGTGGCGAATATTCACAAATTGGGCGAATATTAGGATTTCCAAATTGGAAATTGCAATATGAGACCTCAACTTTTTTTTCATTCCGCCTTTCCTATTATGTGGATAATGTATATGACACTCATGTCAATAGCACTATGGATCCTAAAGTATTGCTTGAGAAGTTTCAAGGGTTGTGTGATTGAATTGATTCTACTCAAATCAACAGACTAGAGGTAAAACTTATAACCTTGTCCATGGACTATTTTGACACCATTGAGGAGTATATAAGTAGGCAAGAAACTACAAGAGGACATCTAAATTATGAGATGACTTTCTAAGGAGAGAAGGGAAGGAGAGGAAGCATTGGAGAAATAAAGGAACATAGAGTTGCTCAATATTATTTTCAAAAATATATCAAAAATATATGAGATAGTTGTTGTGGTTTTTGAGATGCTTCATGTGTATTTTCTAGATTCTTCTACACCATCTATTGATGAGGTGTTTAAATATTTTTGCATCATCAAGCTAGAAGAAATAGACATAAGGGAAATTTTATTTTTTAGTTAGGCACATCCAAAAGAATATATTGTTAATGTTTATAATGATTAAAAGCCTAAAAAGAATGAAAAAAAGAATCCCTTCAAGAAGCCCACTTCTAAATTTTACTAAAAGGAAGGACACAAGACAAAATTTTGTAGGATTCAAATCAAGAAATTGGAGGAAGCAACAAGAAAGGGGGATGTTGATGCTACTCTCTTCTATGCACAAGGTGAGGATAGTTTTGATGGAGAAACCTCATAGACACATGTTGTACTTCATTCTACATATTGGATATCCACCTCTTCGGATGAGTGGTTACTTGATTCATGGGCTACTAGACACATGATGAAGCACAAGCACTTTCTTCAAGGCTATAACAAAACTTATGTAGGGAAACATGTTGTGATTGGAGATGACTCTTCATTGTAGGTTGTAGAAAGTGGAGACATCATTATTGGATGTTCATCATTTCATGAGGTACTTCATGTTCCTAATATTGGACCTAACCATTTGTCTATTTATTAAATTACTCATAAAAATAAGAAAGTAGAATTGTAGCCTAATAGATTGATGATTAAGCGTATATACAATAGGTTTAAAACTATTGCTTCTAGATATTATGATGAAACTGAACACATGTATAAGTTGGATGAAGACCAAAATTTTTGCTACTTTGTTAGGACTCTATCCTAACACAACTATTACTATGTGCTTGTCTAGTGTTATTGTTATGTTTGCACCATGAGGCACCTAGTGTGTATTGGCCTATTATGATGTAACATTTACTTTTATTGTAAGTAGGAGTTAGTGGCTTGGATCCCCTATTTCATGTGGTTCAAACATTGAGCATTAGGGTTAGGGTAAATAAGATTCTATATAAGGACATGGGGTTGGAGTAGAAGGTATCTCATACTTTCTCATTTTGTATCAGATTTCTACTTCTAAGGAGGTTTGCCCCTTGAAGAATTATATGATATCAATTCTACTTGATTAATATAAGTTTGTTGTTATTTCCATTCAATTATTTTTTTTGAGCACTTCTATTACTTTCATTTTTGTGATCATTTAGTTATTTTCAATTTGTGAGCATTTCCATTAATTCCTACATTGCTACTTTGATTATGCTTATTTTTATATAAATGTTCCTAACAAGTGATATCAAAACTCTTTTTATGGTTGTGTTCCACAACAAAAGCAACAATTCTTGTCCTTCCATCTATTTTATATTCTATAATTTCTCATTTTGTTCATTTTCATTATAGTATCTTTTCAAAAAACATAAAAAATATTTATTTTTATTTTTTTAGTCAATCAAGGTAGAAATTCTATTTTGGTGGTTTTAAAATCATGTAGATCTATCATATTTGGTTGATCATATTTACCCATAAAGTAGTGTGTGAAAGAGGTGTGGTAAAAATACACTAACATCTAAGCCACCAATAGAATGCACCACTAGTTTAGACTTCCATGTATTGTGAAGTATATCAAAAAATAATATTAGGTTAAAATGAAATAAAATAGCCCTAAGAAGCCTTCGACCATCTAAAATTGTGGTGCACTGATAAGTGGTTAACCCTAAAAAATTACTCTCATAGTACCCATGTAAATGGAAGGTGCAGCTACAAGTATGGTGGAACCCTCCATAGTTAAAGCTCTAAAATATTGGGTTGACCACTAATCACAAATGAGATTGTATATTAGAGAACCCATAAAATCTAACACACCCGACTTAGGTTGTTCCTATTGAAATATTATTTAAGTCCTTTCTCATTTAAAAACAAAACTAAATCTAAGCATATTGTAGAAGAGGCTACTATAGTCATAGTCAAGATTTTCTATAAAAGCATAGTGAAACCCACTAGGTAGCTTGAATAGAGGTAATAGAAATAATTTAAAGCTATGTAGTGATTAGCCAATAAAAAATATAGAGAATATTCAATCTGATAGTGGAGATAATATCTAGTCTGATAGTGCAAAGAATATCTAGTGTGATAGTGTAGAGAATATCTATCTTGATAATTAGAGCAATCAATTATCACACAAAGAATGAGAGCTCAAATATTTAGTTCTTGGCATGTAATATGATAGAAGTTTTAACTAAAGAGTCCTAGTACTTAGATTTTAGTTTTTCAATTCATATGATTAGTAATAAGGAGTTATTTATGGAGTTGGATAAATCATACAAGATCAATATGAAATTTGGAGATAAGAAAGGGTTGGAGGTTGAAGGAAAAGGAACCTTATAAATTGACACAAGATGTAAAGAAAAATATCCAAAATACTTACTTCTCACCAAGCTTGAAGCACAATTTATTTAGTGTGGGGCAACTTGTAGAGAAAAACTATAAAGTGGTGTTTGAGAATAAGAAGTGCATCATCTATTACAAAGCGAATGGAATTGGGAAATGGTTGTTGTACCTATGATGAAAAATAAAATTTTTTTTTGAAGCTTGGAAGAGAAGAGAGCAATTTATGTCATACAACCAATGAGGATAATAGCTAGTTATGGCACCAAAAGTATAGTCACCTAAACTTTTGAAGCTTGTATTTATTGAGTGCTAAAGGAATTGTCCATGGATTTCCTTGTGGAGAAGCAAGAAGTGAATTGTGTGAAGGATACATAATAGGAAAACATCATAGAGAGCTTTCCAAAAGGAAGATCATGGAGAGAATTATATCCATTATAACTGATTCATTCATATATTTATGGTCCAATGCACATACCAAGTGTTGATAAATCCTTTTAATTTATCACTTTTATTATTGATCATACTAGAAAAACATGGGTATATATTTTGAAGAATAAGAGTGAACTTTTTGACATATTGAAGAACTTCAAATCCATAGTAGAGAATGAAAGTAGATATAGAATCAAAATATTAAAGACTGATCATGGTGGTGAGTATTGTTCCAAGAAAAATCAATCAATTTTATGATGAGCATGGGATAAGAAGACAATTGACAACAACCTATATACCTCAACAAAATAAAATGATAGGAAGGAATAATAGGATAAAAATGGAGATAGCAAGAAGCATGGTACTAACAAAATATTTGGATAATCATTTATGGCTGAAGCAATTGCAATAATAGTGTACACCTTTAATAAAAATCCCATAATTGTAGTGAAGAATATGACTCCTCATGAGGTATGGTATCAAAAGAAGCCTTTTGTAAGTCACTTGATAGTGTTTAGTTGTTTGGATTATGTTCATGTTGAAGATAAGGAAAGGAATAATTTAGATCCAAATATTCAAGCATGCATTTTTAATGGTTATTCTAAAGAAATCAAGACATGTAAATGTTATAACCCCAAATCTAGACAATTCATTATGTCTAGAGATGTGATTTTTGTTGAAGGGGGAGTACATGGACAAAAAAAGAAAATTTTGAGAAGATAATCATAATTGAATATGGTGGTGTGTCAGATGCATTAAATTGACACAAGCATTTCTCCAAAGACAAGCACAAAAGTGAAGAGAACATTATAATATCAAAATTTTGATAGAAGGATCACAAGAAGCCAACCACAATCACAAGCATGAAGGTAAAATAATAATAAGATAATATGCATTATTGTCCAATATTGAATTAAATCCCTCAAGATTTGAAGAAGTAACCCAAAATAATGTATGAACCAAATCCATGAAAGAAGAATTAAATGCAATTGAATAGAATGATACTTAAGAGTTGTGTGAAATTCAAAAAAAAAAGGAGGTAATTAGAGTGAGGTAGGTGTTTAACACCAAGTACAATAGTGATGGATCCATTGAAAGGTACAAAGCAAAGCTAGTAGCAAAGATGCATGCATGATAAATTACCATAAATTATGATGAGACATATGCATCTACTATAGGGTAAGACACAATATGCATGGTCTTAGATTTAGTAGCTAAAAAAATATGGATCATACATGAAAATGATGTAAAGGATGCATTCTTGAATGACAAGATTGAAGAAGAAATGTATATGGAATAACCACAAGGATTTGAAGTGAACTAGGCTATATCTCCCTAACATATGTACTTCCATAGTTATACACTACCCCCCTTCCTAGCCTACTATTAGTCATACCATTTGGTTTGAGCTATACTCATTCTTTCCTCTTGATTTTTAAAACCCTTATATATGTTTACGAGTTCTTCCATATAATTTAATGTCACATGTGGCATTATAGTGTCATTAATTATGAACAATATCACATGTAACACTAATATGGCATTATATACTACATATTAATGCCACCTATGTAGTATCATTGTAACATTATCAAAAAATTTAATGCTAGAGTAACACTATGATGATGTTAATTTATGTCCTCATTAAAAATATTAAATTTGGGCTAATGAATTTAGTTCGACATAAATTTTGACTCTAGAACACAAAAATGTAGTAGTTCAATTGTCTTTTGATGAAAACATTACTTTATGGATGGACTCTAGGGTTTTGCATTGAAAAACCCCTATATTAGGATATATTTATCTTATATCTCATGCTTGAATCTATCTTGATATTTTTCTAAAGACATCTCACCCTCTTCTTACTATTATTCATAAATTTTATGTAGTATTTTTTTTGTTGGGGGGGGGGGGGGGGGAGGGGATTGGATAATAATAACTTAAATGTCAAGTTAATGTTATTCTAGTTAAGCTCACAAGAAAAGAATTCACTAAGCAATCACAAGATTGTTCTTTTCCATACATTAAGATTCGTCCAATATGTTGTAGTCACACACAAATGTAATGAATTCTTATACAACAATTGATTACAATGTTAAGTTACATAATGAGGTCTTTGTAATACTTAATATTAAAAAGGTTTTAAACTAGGTGGGGGGAGGGGAGAGGGGGGGGGCGGGGGGGGAGGGCGAGCGCGGCCGGGGGGGGGGGGGGGGGGGGGGGGGCGGGAGGGGGGGGGTGGGGGGGGGGGGGGGGGGGCCCCCCCCGGCGGGGGTCCCCCCCCCCCCCTGTGTGTGGGGGGGGGGGGGGGGGTTTTAATGGGGCTGCGGTTTAAGGGGGAGGAGGGGAGGGGGGTTTGCCCGCCGGGGGCTGGTTGAAAAAAAGAAAAGCGGGGGCGCCCACTCCCCTCTGTTTAAAAAAAAAAAATAACTATTATTAGTGCACACATGCAATTTTCTAAAGTGGATGGTATTTAGAGTTTCTTTTAATGAGCACATGCCAAAGAGAGGAAAAAGATACAGTATAATCTTCTTATATCAATTCAAGATTTGAGTAATATAATTACTATCTACAACTCTTCCTAGTCTCTTTTCATATAGATTTATGTGAAACAAAAAATAAACATTATTTATTTATAAAAACAATTGAAATATATGAGATGAATAATATATTATCTTCATTATGACAAATATAAAATTTCATTATGACAAATATAAAATTGTTAGAAGCCTAACAGTTTTTCTTTTAAATCCATTTGTTTTAAGTCAAGTTTTTTATCTACATAATATTTTTTATTGAGGTTAGTGTAAAAAACCCTACGACCTACGCTTAGGGCTAGGCATCCCCATCCCAACCATAACCTCTGATAAGGAAGAGAGTTGAGCTTATCAATAGAGGCCAAACACACAACCATACACACATCCCCTCTCACACACTCGTCCATGGGCAGTTTAAACCTTGAACTTCCCAAAGAAGAACCAAAATCCGAACCCTTATGTTGTCCCCTAGACTTATCTACATAACCTTACTCAATATTATTTTTTAAAATAAACTTAATTTAAAAATACAATAATTTTAAATTATTTTATATAAATAATTAATATAAAAATATTATAAGATATATTTGTTGTTTAATAACCTTCGTAATCATTAACCTTTAGATATACCATTCCTAGTAGATAGTAGTTAACATTTAAGATGCCATTCAAATATACAATTGGAAGTGGTTAACACTTGAGATGCAGTTGGTAGTTGGTAGTGTAGTGGTTGACTTTTGAGATGCTATTTCCATAAATGGTGAGCTCTTTAACCTTTGTCACGAAAAGGAATTTTCAGATGCCATTGGTAGGTGTAGTGGTTAACATTTGAGAAGCCATTTTCATAGATGGTGAGCTGCTCCATCAGTTTTGACATGACAAGAGCGATAATAAAATAAATGAGTGACAGCAACGATTCGTCTTTAGTTTTGTTATTAATTTTTGTTATTAATTTTTATTATTAATTAATATAGGTTGTATTTTTGTATTTTAAGTATGGTAAGAGTTGGTAAGACTGGCATTCTGGCTTCTAATCATTGTAATTCTCTCAAACAAATGTAGGCAGCAAGTTTGTCACGTTTATGACAACAGCGATAATAATATAAACGAGTGACGGCAACGTTTATTCTTTGTAGTTTTTTTAACTAAATATTTTATCTTAGTTATTAGTTAACGTAGGTTGTATTTATTTTATTTTAATTATATTATGGTAAGAGTTGGTAAGAGTGGCATTCTGGCTTCTAATCATTGAAATTCTCTCAAACAAATTTAGGCACCAAGTTTGTTAGGTAAACGTCAAAGATGAGGACAGTACCTTATGTGACATTCATGAGCTCGTATTTTTGTTTTTCTACAAGTCTTCCAATCAACGAGGATTGAAAATGATTTTACCTTTAGAAAGGATTGAAAGTGATTTTGCTTCTTGTATACTGTGAAAGATAAGATTCACGTTAGGTATTAAATTTTATTTTAATTAATTATTGTGTCATAATTATATTATTGATTATTTATTTTATTATAAATATATTTATAATAATATAGGTTTTAAGTTTTAATTAAATATTTATAAAGTTATGATTTATTGGTAGAAAATGTTTTGGTAGATATTATATAATTTATTTATTTTATTTTTTGAATGAAAAATGGTATAGAAACACATCCTAAAAGCCTATGTAAAAACATCAACTTAGAACCCAAAAAAAGGTTTGGGATAATTATAAAACAGTTAACTTATCAACAAAAAATAAATGGCATAAGGTTTGCTAGTACTCAAGTTGTCATAGGAGTAGCACCAGCAGAGGGAGGGGGGTCCTTATAAGGATTTTCCTAGTCTATTGCAGGATCAGGGTCTATGGGAATTGAATTCCACCCAAAATCTTCGTCTTGCAACTACAAAGTGTTACCCCAGTGAGATGATGAGCCCCAATGGTAATACTATGGCACAAAGAGAAATCCTTCCCTGGCACACTGGTCTTACGAGCAAGGGCTATGAGCAGTCATAGTCCTGCAGTCTCGATCTCATTGTTGAGAAGAAAAATGACTTTGGTGAGGTGGGGAGGGCAAAATACAAGCCATAGTGCAAGGAGCATTTGCCCAATGATCCAACAAAATTTAGTAGATGTTGAACCTCAAGGGAAACCTTGTTCACCTATGCTTGAATTTGAAGTAAAACATTGGAGCATATTAGAGCTTTTGAATACATGGAAAACTCTAGAGATGCATGCTAAGCAGAAAAAAAAAATCATTACTATTTTTCCATATGTTAAATAGAATCTCAACCCTAAAAATATGTCAAATATGCTTCATATGTATTGGCATTCGGGTTGTATCCCCAAGAAGAACCATAGGCCAATAAGAGGGATGTAACCTAAAAGGTTTAAAAAAGTCATGAATCCATTTTTATGCCACTTGGATTCTAAAAATAAATGTTCAATGGATTCCCTACAATAACAAAAAGGACAGTTGGAAATATGTAATCCTAAATGATGAAGGCATTCTCCTACAAGAAGTCCCTAAAAAAGGAGACACCCAAGGAAGTTAGCCACTTTAGACTCCAAAACAGCATCCCATAATCTATTTTGTCAATCTCTACTGTTTGCCTGGATTCTCCATCACTCATTTAGTGATCTTCATTTTATCCTTTTCATAACTATCTTCAATTATATCTCCAACTAGAATTCTTGTTGTAAGGGATCTAATTTGCAGTAACTTTAGAAACAACATACACAAAATCGAAATGGAAAGAAAAACATTACTCTTTATCTTCCTATTCTAGACTCCTGCAATACCGCCTTCCCTTCCATTCTTCCTCCTCTCCTCCAAAACTAAAACTTCTATTCTTTTTTCTCTTCTTCCTTATCCTCTCTCACGTTCCTATCCTTCCCAAGTTGGTAGAGTGCCTTGTACCTCCCCACTTTGATCACCACTTTCTTCCTCACTGACATCGAATGCTTGATTTTCCCCTTCCACTTCATTCTTCTCTTATTCCCTCTTCTTTTAAATTTGTAGGTCTTTTTTTGTTTAAGTCACATGGAAGAAAGATACTTTACTCCGTTAATTATTATTATTATTACCTAATTAAATGATTTGTTGTAAGATAATCACATTGCCCACCATGAGCATAACAACTAATGTGTTGGTCCTTTCAAAACAAAATTAAGGCATGTACGAAATGATAGCAACCAATGCTAAATAAATCGATTGTGAGCATCCTACAAAACACACATTGAAACACAGTACCATATCCATATAGTATAAGCATAATTGCAAGCATTTTGTAAGTCCATAATGTAATCTATGCTAAGCATTAAAATAATAAAATATACATACATAGTCATTTTATCAAGGTCCTACCAAGGTGAGGTATTACATTTGAACTTGAATCTCCTATATGAAAACCCAAAAACTTACAACTATATTTTTCACGAATCTAATATTTAATAATAAAAAAAATTGCTTGATAAAAAGGGTTGTACTCGGTCCCCCACCCTCTCTTCTTTATATCTTGAGAGTTTATAAACAGATACACTTCTTATATCAATTGAGATGCTATAGTTAGAAACCTACATCATTTTACATAAAATATCTGAATTTTTTATTTTTATTTTTTGGATCTTTTCAAATCTCTGTATGAATATAATTACTCCATAATTTAGCATCTTTCTTGACATTTTTCTATAGCAACCTTCACAATACAAAAACTTCACCTCTACTATCTATACCTTGCATCTTAGTAGAGTAATATTTTCAAAACATCGCACTAACAAAGTCCGCTTTACCAAATATAGATTGTTAGTATCCTTCATGAAACACAAGTGCAACCACAAAAATTATAATAAATATTCTAAATGAACACACATTATTGTTACAAAATAAAATAGATATTACCAATGGAAAACATTAAAGTAAATCTTAATCATTAATTGATTTAGGCAATCAACAATTTTTGTTAGCTTCAACTAAACTTTCTACTTCCTCTAACCATGAAAAGGATATGTTAACTTCACGATCCTCAACCAAAACCCCTCTATTGGCTAGCTTATCTGCATATTTTTTCCTTCCCTTAATATATGTGTAAACCTGATTTCTTCAAAATCTTTAGCAAGATCTTGAATTACCTCAATTATCTCTTATATGTTCCATGGAGCCTTTGCTTTCCTCAAAATTGCATTTATTACTATGATAGAATCACCTTCCATCCAAACTCTATTCCATTTCATTTGTTTACATATTTTTAACCCTTCTAAAGTTTCCCAAGCTTCAGCTTCATTATTTGTCTTAAATCCACAATTGAAAGCATAATGAGACAAAATCTCTCCTCTATTATTTCTAGTTATTCCTCCTCCTCCTGCTGATCCTGGGTTTCCTTTAGAAACTCCATAAAAATTCACCACTCCACATATGGTGGTTTCCACTTACTATACCTTATTTTTGCTTCTCTTGTACCCAACATCATAATTCCATTTAATAACTAGACTCCATCTATCAAGACTATCTGCTTCCAAATTATTGATAGGGTTGGTTTAGACTCCTCTATGGATAAACATATCTTCTTTTTCATTACCTCTAAATTGCTTTTCTTTCCTATAAATATTCTTCTATTCATTTATAGACATATATTCCAAATAATTGTATTCTTTGAAATATCCCATATTGTTTGTAGAGCTTCACTTTTATAAGTGCTTTGCCATTGCTTTAACCAATCTTCAATTTTGCTATTCATCACCATGCATTTGCCAAACATATTAAGAATCCATTGTCATAGATTCCAAAAAATTGAGCAATGTCCCAAGATATGGTCAATACTCTCTTCCTCCTAATTATAGAAAACACATTTTAGAGGGGCCATGAAAACCCCTTTTCATAAGATTATCCTAGGATAAAATTCTTTTATGACCTACTAGCCAAACAAACATTTTCACTTTAGGAATGCTTGGGCTATCCCAAATATCTCTCTAAATTCTAGTGATATTATTATTATGTTGGTTTTGAACATTATATCCACTTCTTGTTGTGTAATCTCTTAAGCTATTCAACTCCCAAATCAATTTATCCTTGGAACCCCTCATAATAATTACAGTTGTTATCTTTCTACTCAATTGCCTCCTAGCATCAAAGTCTTGTATACTTTTCCATTTGTATCTTCCTTCTAGATCCTTGTACAAAATGTTTAAAACCCTATTACCATATTTATCTTGAAGTAATCTCATCCAAGGTTTCAAAACTGGGTCTAAATTGAGTAGTTTTTTATCACACCAAGTATCCATCCAAATAGAATTTTTTTCTCCAGTTCCCACCACCCATATTAAACCTTTAATCATAAGATCAATAGATTTTTTAAACCATTCCAAAGAGTAGAACCATTTGGAAGAGAGAATGTAGTAAATATTAAACTTGGGTTATTGGAATAAACATACTTACTTAGAAGAATTTTTGCCCATTGTCTTTGACTCTCTTTGTACAATCTCCAAATATATTTTCCCCTAAGAGCTAAGATTACATTTATAAGATCTCTTAAACCAAGACCTCCCCTAGTTTTATCATCACACAACTTGCTCCATTTTACCAAAGAAAATTTCCTTTTATCATGTCAACCTAACCATAAAAAGGATCGCATAATAAAGATTAAAAAAATTTCAACTGATTTTGGCATAGAATACAAATACATGATATGTTGTAATGGCTTGTAAGACTGATTTAATTAATTGCACTCTTCCTGCTAATGATAAGCATCTACCTTTCCAAGCTGGAAATTTATTTTAAACTTTACTAATAATTGGATTCCATAAATCTATCCTCATTCTCCCCTCAAATAAATGCAACCTGTATTTGAAGCAACCTATAAATTTTTGTTTTGATATTAGCAAGAGTGTTAAGTAAATTTTGGATTTAGTCCTATGAATGTTTTAACCTAAAGCTCTTTTGTACTCTTTTAAGAGTTTATTCAAAGCTTTGGCCGCATTATCCTTGTCCTTCCAAAAAGGGTTGTATCATCTACAAACTATTGATGGGTGATGTTATCGATGTTATTACTAACCTTAAGTCCACTTATAAACCCATATTTGTAAGGCTTATTTAAGTTCCTATTCAAAAATTCTACCATAATAATGAACAAATACGGAGGTAGAGGATCTCCTTGTCTAAGGCCTCTCTTGGATTTAAAATATTTTGTCACTAACCCATTGACCAAGACTGAATAAAAATTGTAGAGACAAAAGCTTTAATCCATTTAACCCATTTCTTCCCAAAACCAAACTTATCTAAAATTGCAAAAAAAAATTACATTTAACCCTATCATAGGCTTTACTCGTATCAAGTTTTAAGATCATAGCTTTCTCTTTTCTTGAAGTTGTTGAATGTATAACTTCATGAGCTACTATGATCCCATCCAAAATTTGTCTCCCTTTCACAAAACCTCCTTGCTCTTTTGAAATTATTTTGTCTAACAATGGCCTTAATCTATTTGCCATCACTTTGGAAATAATATTATAAGCCATATTACATAGGCTTATGGGCCTAAAAGAATCAAACAATTCAGCATCCTTCTTTTTTGGAATTAGGGTAAGATAAGTTGTATTTATTTTATAAGGAATGTATGATTTTACCCTAGACTGTTCCACTGCCACCAATAAAGAATCCTTCACTATATCCATGTTGGTAAAAAATTGTAGAGAGCCCATCTGGACCAGGGGATTTATCTTTATTAAATGAGAAAAGAGCTAAATGAACTTCTTCTAGAGTAATAGGCTCCATGAGTTTCCTATTGTCTTAACTTGTTATAATTGAAGGAAAATCTTGAAGAAGTTTATCATTAAAAACTTTGGTCTCCTCTGAACCTAGAAAATTCTGATAAAATGACTTAGCCTCTTTTCTAATTTCACTCTTATCTTCAATTCAAACCCCTTCTATTGATTTAATTCTACCAATTCTAGAAGAAGATCTATGTACTATAGCCATCCTATGAAAAAACTTCGTATTTTTATATCCTTATTTTAACCAATTCTGTCTTGATTTTAATCTCCAAAATTTCTCTTTCTTACTCAAAATGTTATGATATTCACTAAGAAAATCCCTTTCCTCTGAGCCTATATTATTTTCATCACCTTTTTAGAATTTTGAAAGTTTTTCTTTTAGTTCTTCTTTCTTATCAAAAATATTTCTAAAGGTGTTCTTGTTCCAGTCTTTTAATCTAGAAGTCATAGCTTTAATTTGGTTTGGAAGAGCATACAACCCACAACTACCTAAATAATTTCATGTTTGAGCTATCATATCAACAAATTGAGGATGATCTTCCCACATCTTCTCATATTTAAAATGTGATCTTTTTTAAATTCACTAACCACCATTTTAACTCTTATTGGCCAGTGATTAGAACCAATCCTTGTTAAGGCTTTTTTAATTTTTAAAAGCGAAACCCCGGGCGGGGGGGCCGCCGGAGACGGGCGCCCCGGGGCGAGGGCCCCACCCCCGCCGCACCCCCCGCCCCCCCCCCCCCCCCCCCCCCACAATAATATAATTTAGTTTACGTTTCCCATTTTCTTTTTGGGGGGGGGGGGGGTCCCACCGAGACCCCCCTTGGGGGGGCCCCCCCCCCCCCACCTCACCTACAAAACTTGGGTTTCCTTGTTAAGGTATTAATTTTAGCACAAGTTCCTTCATCTAACCAATGATTTGAGAGAATGCATCTATCTAATTTTTTTGCTATTAGGTTTTGGCCTCTCCTGTTGTTAGTCCAAGTATAGTTATCTTCTTCAAACTCAACTTCCCATAGATTGTTGTTTTGAAAAAAAGCTGAGAAATATTTCATACTTTGGGTCAATTTCCTAATTCCCCCAAAATTTTTCATTCAGCATGGTAATGGCATTAAAATCTTCAATGATCATGAAACGGATTTCTTAGTCTTTACTTCTCATAAAGATACCACTCCAATATTCTAATCTATCTGATTGAGTTGTAGGACCATACACATTGATAAGGATGAAGTGAATATCAGCAAAGTAGAAAGTGACTAAAGAGGCTATCCAATGCCTAGTTTTATGAATGGTTACACAAGAGGTTCTAGAAGGATTCCAACAAGTTAGAATTCTCCCATTCTCCCCGCTACTCCTTCAGAATCCATAGCATCCCATTCACATATTACCCAAATTGCTTTCATAATTTTTGAAATTTCTTATTTTGTCATTTTAGTTTCCTGGATACAGAGAATACTTAAACATAGGTCCCTAATACACCTATGCTTTTAGGGGGCATTAGCACCCCTTATATTCCATAAGATGATAATCATATCTCATTAGGAGATTTTGGCCCCTCCTGTGTATTACCAATATCATTTTGTTGTTTGGTAAAGAGAAGTTCAACCAACTTAGTTTGTGTTCCTTTCTCTATGTTAGCTCTTGCTTCCTTGGATCTTGCTTGATTATTTGAGGGTTCTTCTCTTTTTGCCTTGCCTATATCAAGAGTAGGTATTATTATTCTATTCCTCAATATTCTTCCACCATTTTTTTTTTCAACATATTTATCCTCTCTTAGCTCTATTATAGAAGCTTTTGACTTATCTTACTCATTTTTTGGTATTTCCTTATTAATTGCAGAGGTATTACCTTCTAAAACTACATTTTCTTTACCAATTATTTTCTCTTGAATGGTGCATGGTATTTCAAGAGAGTCTTAAAAATCTGATGAAACACATTCCTTGGGTTCATTGAGAATGATCTTCCTTAAATTATGATCATATTGAATAGACAGATCCTTGCTGATATGTTAAAATTGTTGTGTCGTGTCCTCTAAGTTTTGATCAACTTTTTCTTTATAGGCTAAAGCCTCAAAAGAATTATAATTTCTTCCAGTATCCTTTCTTATTGGTCTCCATTGTTCATTTTCTTTTATTTTCTAGATCTATTTTTTGGAAGTTGAAAACCATCTTTATCCATAACCATTTGTAAATTTCTCTTACGATTTTCTATAAATGATTTTGTTGCCTCTTCTTAGGGCATGATCTCTTAATATACCCCACCTCATGACATCTTCTACATCTAAAAGATATATTTTTATAATCTATAGTTTGGGTCCACATATTATCCCCATACTTAAGAATTAATGATTTTGGTAAAGCTTGCACAATTGTCAATCATGACCAATATTCGAGCATAAATAGCCAAAAATCTATCTTTTGTTGTATCTGAAATCTCAAGGAATTCTCCTAAAGTGTTACCTATTGCCTTGACAGTATCTATTTCCCAAAATTCAACGGACAATCCAAACATCCTAACCAAGACTAACACTAAAAATAAATTTATATTTTCAAATAAATTTAATAATTATATTATTACTTCATATTCATATTCATATTCATATTTATATTTATATTTATATTTATATTTATATTTATATTATATTATAATATTTTATATTATAATGTTACAAAACTTAACAATGTCAAAGGGTGGAAGCTGAGATTTTTACTTCTCCTTTCTTATTTACTTTTCACTTTATTTTTATAGAATAAATTGAAATGTGTAAGAGGAGACGAATCCCCTTATCCCCGTTTCTTTAATTTATGAAAAGAGTGAAAGTAGAAGTTTGTAATTTCTCCTCCCTTTTCCTAAGAAAAGGACCCCTTTTGTTCTTCTGTCTATATTTATAACGAGGATGAAAAATAAGATTTTTTATTTCTTCTATTCTTTTATTTTCTTTTAAAAAGAGGGTTTTTCCCAAGGAAAGGCTTACCGTTCTACCCGTCTGTAAAATGGCAGGTGTACCCCTTTTTTTCTTTTTCTTCACTTAATGGATAGGGTGGAAATACAGATCACTAATTGTTTTCTCTTCACCCAAGAATGAGAACGGGCAGTGATTCCTTTGACCAATATAAATTTTTAAATTTTATTTTTATTTTTTACTTTATGTTTGTCATTTTATTCTTATTTTTTCTAAAAATTTATAATTTCTCTTTTAATTATTATTATTACAATGAATGAAAGAGAGGCCTCTCCTTTTCACTATCTCTTCATTTTATGGAAATGATAGAAATACATCTCCTTTCTATACATAGTTTTTATCTCCTTTATAATTGGAATAGTAGGGTTACACTTCTTTTTTTAATTTTATAGACTTAGCCTTCCCTAATATTTTAATTGGACAGGTTTCCATATTTATCTCTCTTCTTTATATAGTGTGTGAAAGCAAATGTCTTCTTACAAGTTGAACATATATTACCTATCCTTAAATAATAAAAGCACCAAAATAAAATCTTGATTACTTATTTATAATGTGGATGGTTTTATTTAATAAACGTGTTTAAGTTATTTCAAGATTATAAAAAATAAATGTTTTAAATGAGAAATGAATAAAATTCACTCTGAATATATTTTTTTAATGCTTTTAAAGAACTTAAAAAATATAATGAATTGTTTTTACAAGATTTTATATGCAAGAATAGTAATCTAATATATTTTAGTATCAAAAGTCATAAAAAAATTTGTAACCTATATTTCCACACATTATCTCACACTTTATGAAATTTTGCATTTATTTAGTATTCTTGCAAATACCAGATGTAGATATATAAAATCAAATCTCTTTTTATTGTCAAAAGTCATATCTATTTTTGTATCCTAGTTTGATATACAAGGACCGTGTGTTTTCCTTATCCCAAAAGTAGGATATAGAGATCTCAAGTCCCTTATATCTTAATTATAAAAATATGTCTTCTTGCATCCCATAATTTTGCATAAGGATTTCATTGATTTTGCATGTTTACTTTTGCAAGATGTAGGATACAAGATACAAAGATACTAAGTCCTATCTCTCTTCATTTTTTCTAGGTATATATAGTTCTTGCATCCTACATTTGTACATATAAAATAAACATAATCAAATTTTATATTTTTTTACCATGCTTCTTTCTGCATGATGTGATCCCAAGTATTATCTATCATCATCAAAAGATATTTACTTTTCCAATTATCAATTTTCACAAATAGGGTCAACATTTGGTCAATTTTCATATTTTTTAAATAAATTTATCTTTTCTCTAAAAATTTGTTGATGTATTTTAACTCTAAAGATGATATTTTAACCTTATATTACAAATTGAAATTTTATTTATCTATATAAAGGATAACAATAGTCATTTAGAGATATTTTTTATAAAAATGCTAAAGAGTGAAAAAATCCTCATGCAAGACAACAAATTGAAAAGGGAGGCCTCCTCCATTCTCTACATTTTTTATTATTATATATAAAACAAAAATTAAAAGTACCATATGATAGGATATGCCATAAAAACTTAAAACTAAGAAAGATTGCTTATTTTTTATATTTTTGTAAACTAACTCTAAAGTATCATCACTCTTTAACATATTTATACAAATTCCAAGTAAAAATGGTAGATTTGGGCTTATTTTATAAAGAGGTTCTATAGTAAAAGTGAGACCAAATCAGGCACACGTGATACTGAAAAATTGGAGTGGTTTATGCAGATTGTTCAAAAACACAATATTTATCTAGATTTGTATAATCATATCTTTTTATAGATGAAATAGAAATACTGAAAATCATTCTCAACCTGAGTTTTAGCTAATAACAAAGAGTATATTTAGTTTGAGGTTGTTATAGTGTAGGTGACAAAGAATTTTATATAGAACATAGGTAAATACTTATCAGAAAGACCTCTCGTGGCTTCTACAAATAAATAAAGAAACTTAGTTTTAAATATTCATGAAAGATAATCAAATGGCATTAGCTCAACTAGTTAAATTACTTGAAATTCAAGAAAGAGACAAGGTTTGAATCTTGCCAATCAATACATTCATAAAATCCAAGTTGTTATAATACCGCTATGTGGTCATGATGTAATGCATGTGGATCCCATTTGAATATGTGTGTGTTCATGAAAGCTAAATGACTCTAGGCAAACAGGAATAGAGTTTCTACTAAGGAAATTCATGATAGGATATAAAAGACATTAAAATATATATAAATAGAAGAAAAAATCTTTGATTTTATGTTACATGAATTAAAATGATATGTTGAAGAATGATTTTATGGTCTATCTTTAATAAAGTTTAGACATTCTTCCCTATCATATTTGGAGAAGTATAGGCAAAAGTTTACACTTAGACCACTGAAACCACTTCCAATTATGGTAAAATTAGAGAGTTCCAAAAAATACATGAAAAGATAATCAAAGAACACAAAACCAATATCTTTTGCATCTTATAAATGATGAAATTAGATGCACCAAGAATAATATTCAATCAATTATTAATTAACATCACGAACATTAGCATTAAGGCTAATGTTAAATAGGAAACAAAATAGACTGACTAACTTATTCTCCTTAATCCACGCTAAAAAACGCGTCATAGGAGAAGTAGAGTTAGGTTTAGAATTGATAACCTAGGATATTTAGGAATTAACGTACTTACCATCATATATTTTGAAACAGTAAATATCTGCATGGTAATTAGTTCAAAGTAAATGTAATAATATACTAAACTAGTGTAATGCAATATACTAGCTTATTATACTCTAACATCCCCCCTTTATTACATTACTTTGATATACAAAGTCTACTTTGAAATAGCTCAAATTTGACATGTCCAAGTGCCTTTGTGAAGATGTCAGCAACCTGTTCATCGATGGGAATGTATTGGAGCTTGATCTTGTGTTTAGGAACTTCATCATGAATAAAATGATAATCTATGTCAATATGCTTTGTGCGTTCATGATGGACTCGATTCTTGACCAAGTTCAAATCACTTGAGATGTCATAAAACATTTGAATAGGAAGTTTCTTTGGTAGGCCCATGGTAGCCAATATGCTACTTAACCATATCGCTTCACACACAGCTCTATGTGTAGCGTGATATTCTGCCTCAGTTGAAGATAAAGCAACCACCTGTTGCTTTTTACTATACCATGAGACAAGACCAAATCCAAGATGAAATACATATCTTGATGTTGATTTTCTCTCATATAGAGATCCAGCATAGTCAGAGTCAGTATAACTTTGTAATAAGAATTAGTTATTCTTCTTATACTCTAGACCATAATCTACACTACCCTGAGTGTAGTGAAGAACCCTCTTAGCTGCTTTTTAGTGAGAGACTTTTGGTTCCTACATGAACCAAGAAAGATAGTTTACAACATAAGTAATGTCTGGTCTAGTATTGGTCAGATAGATGAGGCTTTCAATAATTTGTCGATATAGCGTGCCATCTACCTATGGTGAGTCATCATACAGTGATAACTGAAGCCCTGATTCTATCGGTGTTGCTTTGGGCTTACAATCAGTCATACAATATTTTTCTACTAAAGTCTTGGTATAATTTTTTTGAGTCACCCTTAGATGATTCTTCTTTTGTTCTATCTCAAGGCCAAGACAGTAGTGGAAAATTCTAAGATCTGTCATATCAAATGACTCTTTCAAGTCATATTTCATGATGTTAATTAATTTCTCTAAATTTCTAGTGATGATCAGATCATCTACATACAGTACAAGAATCACTATTTTAGAACCTGTGTTCTTGATATAGAGATTTGCATCTGATGGACTTCTCTTAAATTCATGTTTTAGTAGGTGACTATCTATTTTGATGTACCATGCTATTGGGGCTTGTTTTAACCCGTATAATGATTTGACTAATTTGCAAACTTGTTGTTCATGGCCTTCCTCAAAAATTCTTGGGGGTTGAATCATGTATACCTCTTCTTTTAAGTCACCATTTATAAAGGCACCTTTTACATCCATCTGATGTAATTTCCATCTGAACTATGTTGCCATAGCATAAAGAACTCGAATGGTGGTCATCCTTGGAGTGGGTGCAAAGGTTTCCTCATAATCAAGGCCTTCCTTTTGAGAATAGTCCTTCGCCACAACACGGGCCTTATGCTTATCTATGGTATCATCTGCCTTATATTTGACTTTGTAAACCCATTTGCAGCCTATGGGTTTCTTTTCTTTAGGTAAATCGACCAACTTTCATGTTTTGTTTTTAATGAGGGATTTATGTTCAGCATTCATAGTTGCCTTCCACTGAGGTTGACTAAGTGCTTCATCAACTGTAGAAGGTTGATTTTCATCATATGAAGACATGTAAACCCTCTCCTCATCAATTTCCATATAATTTCCAACTTCTAAATCTCTATCAATAGAAAGCTCTTGAAAATTTGCACAAAGATCATCAACTAAAGTAGATGCTTCTGTCATTCTCTGTCGAGACATGCTTCTTGTCTTTGGACAATTGAGAGTGAGATCTGGAGGTGAAGTGAGTTTGGAATCTCTCATAGTACTTGTATACCATTTTGGAGGCTTTTTCTATTATGGAGGAGTATGTGGTTGTTGCTCCTCATCTTCTAGGTATACTGATGTAGTGTTAGATGTGAAAGCCTCATCAAACACTACATCTCTACTAACATGTATTTTCTTGGTGAATGGATCTATCAATCGATAGCCTTTTGAGAATTCATCATATCCAAGAAAAACACATTATAGTGTGTTCTCATCTAACTTCTTTCTTTTCTCCTTAGGTATATGCATAAAATCCTTACACCCAAATACTCGTAGATGAGATATGGAGGGTTTCCTTCCACTCCATGCTTTGTGAGGAGTCATACCTTCAAGATCTCATGTGGGTTCCCTATTTAGAAGATATACTATAGTCGTTACAACTTCAACCCAGTATTGTGCTCAAGATTAACTCACTTACGCATACATCAAACCATTTCCATAATGGAATGATTTCTTCTCTCAGCAACTTTATTTGACTGAGGAGAATAGGTTGTTGTTAACTATCTTTTTATCCCATGTTTCTACAAAAATGAGTAAAATTATTTTGATGTGTATTCCCCCCTCGATCTGAATGGAGGTCTTTATGAAACATCCTTATTCTTTCTCAACTAACTTCTTAAATTGTTGAAAATAATCAAATGCTTTAGACTTCAACTGCAAGAAGAACACCCACATTTTCGATGAGTTATCATCTACAAACAATTGAAAATACCTTTTTTATCCACAACTAGTAGACATAGGACCACACAAATCTGTGTGAACTAACTCCAAAGGTACCTTAGCTCGAAAGGAGCTAGGTTCAAAAGGTACTCTATGTTGCTTTCCTGACAAGCAATTTGAGCACACTATAAAAGTAGATGAAAGAGTAGGCAGTCCTTTCACCATTTGATATTTACTGAGTTCTAGTAAATACCCTGAACTTAAATGCCCAAATATCTTATGCCATATATAAGTGGCCTCTTTTGTGGTTACTGCTATTGTAGTATGTGTAGAGATAATTGCATCTAAGATAAAAAAAACCATGTTTGTATGAACCTATTGCTATCTGTTTTCCTTTATGGGTGATAAAGCAACGTTTCTTTTCTTTGTCCACTTTGAAATTGACATTCATGTTATTGTCCAGGATTTGTGGAACTGACAAGAGATTATTTTTCAATCCTGGTACATAAAGAACTTTTTGAATCTTACATTCTCCATCTGGAAGGGAGATAGAAACACTTCCTTCTCCCTAAAATTTGATAAGTCTGATCATCAACAATGGTTACCGGTCTTCTTTCTCGAGCCTCAAATTTCTCAAACCAGGACTTATCGCCAGTCATATGTTTACTAGCATCTGAATCTATGTACCAAACAATATCCTTGTGAGAGGATTCTATGTGTCATGAGCACTTTGTGTGCTCATTCAGAGTCCAAACTAGAATCTTCAATGGTAATGTGTCCCTATTGTTGTTTATTCTTGTTCTTTGGTTTACCTTTGCCCTTGTTTTATCCTTGTTCATTGGGCAGTTTGTTCTTAAACCAACATCTTTTAGTTTCATGAGTTTCCTTATCACAAATTTTACAATACTGCTTCTTCTTCTTAATCTTTTTGCCTTTACCCTTGTCTTTGTTAGAAGAAGATCCTTTCTGTTGATTCCACTTTTTCTTTCCACCTTGCCTATTTGAGAAAAGTGCATTGTTATATGCCTCATCTCTTTGGAGTTGATTAGATTCCTCAGTTTGAAGTATATTTACCAACTCTACAAAAGTCACTGTCCTCCCAGAGACTTGTAGTGAAGTTATCCACATTTTGAAGGAGTCTAGAAGAGCCCTCAAAATGATAGAGGTCAGGATTTTGTCTTCCACTTTTTCTCCTAAGGCTTGCAATTTTATTTTTATATCTACCACTCTATAGAGGAATAGCTCTACTATCTCTCCAGATTTTATATAAAGAGTGTGAAGTTGTGTTTGAAGGTTAAGAATTGTTGATTGATTATTTCCTTAAAAAATGGTTTCTAAGGCATCCCATGTCTCCTTGCCATTTTTAGCTTCACTTATATGAGGTTGTATGTCATCAGTAATAGCTAGAAAGATCAATAAGGAAATTCTTTTATCCTTTTTATCATAGACTGTCTGATCTGCTCCTGGTGATATGGGTCTAGAATTAGTGCCTTCCACTATTCCCCACATCTCCTCTACAGTTAAAATAGCTTTCATCTTAGTTTTCTTAAACCTTTGAGCAGTTGGATCACAGTGAGATACTTGTTTATCATGGCCATGGTGAAGGTTTAGAATTTATATGACTAATATAACATTCTCTTATAGTATACCCTCAAAATAGTATATGAAAGATTTTAATTTGCTCTTTAATATATTTAACGGCACCTGCCTTAACACCCTTAACAAGGGATGAAAATTTTGAGGAATTTAAGCCAAAAAAATAGAGCAAATTAAATGGGTAGGCTTTGAAAGACTTCTGATTGTGCTCTCTAGGATATTTAATGGCACCTGCTGATGCAGGAGCATCCGACAACAATAGGGCAATCTGGCATCAACCAAAATTTTTCTAAGAGTTCTGTTTCTGACAAGGCAGAAGTTGGTCGCGATATCGCGACATCGTGAAATCATGACATATTATTGAAGAGAAGGCAAGGAAGCAGGGAGGTCATGAAATCGCGACGTCGCGATATCGCGACGTCATGAAATCATGACAAAAAGCAAAAGTTGGCAGTAGTAGCGAAATCACGATGTCGCGATTTCATGACATCGCAAAATCATGACATCGAAGTGAGGCCAAGGCGAAATATGGCAGCGATAGCGAAATCGTGACGTCGCAAAATCACGACGTCGAAGTGAGGCCAGGGCGGAAGTTGGAAGTGGTAGCAAAATTGTGATGTCGTGATTTTGCGATGTCACGATTTGTGAGACCAAGGCAAGGGCAGAAGTTGGTCGCGATATCGCAACGTCGTGAAATTGTGACGTAAAACTGAAGTAAAGGCAGGGAAGCCGGGAGGTCGCGATATCGCGATATCGCAACATGAATTTGAAATCAAGGCACGAAGGTGGGGAGGTCGCGATATCGCGACCAAAAGGGAAAGGAAGCGCAGGAAAGCCAAAATGTCGCGATATCGTGACATGTCACGATATCACGGTGGAAAGAGAAGGCGAGGAAGAAGAAGGAGATGGCGCAAAACCACGACAGGCGGTATTTTCAAGGATTGTTACGGACGACACGTGGCACAAGGTGCAGTAAAGGCGGACGAGTACCAAGAAGCACGGGAAATGAAAAGGATGGGCGCACAGGGTATTCTGATGAAAGCGATGATGACAGGGGCCATGCGGAGTGGAGTATTAAATCGGGTTGGTGTCTCAATTTTTGTGTAAGGTGTTTCAGAGGGTCGAGGCCTCTATAAAAACCTAGTTTAATGTAATAGATGGGGGTGGCAGATAGGAAGATCGCAGATACAGAGTGTGAGTGTGAGAAAACCAAGCTGAGCGCTGGTTAATGTAAAGCCTGCGGGCTATTTCTGTAACTATTTTCAGATTTTTGAATGAAAAAGTTGGGTTTGAGAACATGTGATTTTCTTGTCCGCCATCAAATGGTATCAGAGCTAGTGTTCTTGAGTGCGTAAACAGATCGTCGGTTGTGAGGCAGTTTGCGCCAGGATCTGTGGGAGGGTTCTAAGAGAGGAGAGAGAGTTTAGGATCCCTGAGTGTGTAATAGATCACCGGACGTGAGGCAGTTACACCAGGATCTATGAAAAAAAATGATGATAATGAAAGAGTTCAAGGCGTTGCAGAGGCAAGTGCAAGCCCTACAAGAGGAGCTGCTAAGAAGAGATTTGCAGAGGCAGGTGAAAGCCCTGCAAAGGGAGCTACGTAGACAACATGAGGAAAAATAGAAGAGAAGAGAAGATGGAGTTCATCAGAAGATGAAGCCATTGTAGGCTACAGACAAAGAAGAGTGCAGCAGTGCCAGGATCTGCCTAGAAGAAGGTAGAAATTTAACTGGCCAAGAGAAGGAGTACAAGTCGGCTACAGATGAGGAAGTGTGCAGCAGTGGGAGAATCTTCCTAGAGGAAGGCAGAAGTTGTTTGGGCCAGGAGAAGGAGTTGGAACAGGCTGTAGGGGCAGATGAATGTTTGGAGGTGTTGTAGGAGGCAGCAACCAGTGGCTCAGAAGTGAAGATCACTTCTCCACCAACCCCAGGTGTCTAATGCAGGAGCATCCGGCAGTAACAGGGCAATCCGACATCAACCAAAATTTTTCTAAGAGTTCTATTTCTAACAAGGCAGAAGTTGGTCGCGACGTCACAAAATCATGACATATTATTGAAGAGAAGGCAGGGAAGCAGGGAGGTCATGAAATCGTGACATCGCGATATCACGACGTTGCGACAAAAAGTAGAAGTTGGCAGTGGTAGCAAAATCATGATGTCGAAGTGAGGCCAGGGCAAAATTTGGCAGCAGTAGCAAAATCGCGACGTCACGATTTCACGACATCGCAAAATCACGATGTCAAAGTGAGGCCAAGTCAAAATTTGGAAGTGGTAGCGAAATCACGATTTTGTGACATCGCAAAATCATGACATCAAAGTGAGACCAAGGCAAGGGTAGAAGTTGGTTGCGATATCGCAACGTCACGAAATCATGACGTAAAACTGAAGTAAAGGCAGGGAAGCAGGGAGGTCACGATATCGCGACGTCGCGATGTTGCGATGTTGCGAAATTGCGACATGAATTTGAAATCAAGGCACGAAGGTTGGGAGGTCGTGATATCATGACCAAAAGGGAAAGGAAGCGCTAGAAATCCAAATTATCATGATATCACAACATGTCGTAATATCGCGGTAGAAAGAGAAGAAGGCGAGGAAGAAGGAGATGGCGTGAAACCGTGACAGACGGTATTTTCAAAGATTATTACGGACGACACATGGCACAAGGTGCAGTAAAGGTGAACGAGTACCAAGAAGCCCGGGAAACAAAAAGGATGGGCGCGTAGGGTATTCTGATGGAAGCGGCGATGACAGGGGTCGTGCGGAGTGGAGTATTAAATCGGGTTGGTGTCCCGATTTTCATGTAAGGTGTTTTAGAGGGTCGGGGCCTCTATAAAAACCCATTTTAATTTAATATATGGGGGTTGCGGATAGGAATATCATAGATACAGAGTGTGAGTGTGAGAAAACCAAGCCGAGCGCTGGTTAATGTAAAGCCTGCCGACTGTTTCTGTAACTGTTTTCAAATTTTTGAATGAAAAAGTTGGGTTTGAGAACGTGTGATTTTCTCGTCCGCCATCACCTGCCTTAACACCCTTCAAGAAGGATGGAAATTTTGAGGAAATTAAGCCAAAAAAAGAGATTTAATAAAGGTGTTTAGATTTTAACCTTTGATGGGGAGCAAAAAAAATTGACTTTGTTTGAACCTGTGCAAGGTGTAGCACGATTTTGAGTGAAGTTTGGGTTTTGTGAAATGCTTCTTCAATGTTTTATATTATTGTTTAATTACACACAAAAAACATGATTGTTAGTGCAATAATCAAAACAAGAGAGAAACCCAAATTATTATCACTCTAGGTGTTGGATGCAACCGAAAATGCACCTAGTATAGTCAATTTTAAGAAAAGGTGTCGATTACAATCGAGAATGCACCTTTCTTACTCTAAAATATCCCCCCTTTTTCTTTACAATTTTGCAAAAAAATAGAATCACAATAAATATGATTTTTATCCCCCCTTAATTGTTACAAAATTGAATAAATCGAGCACTCCTTTCAAGACAATTTGACACATGACCCGCATTTGAAAGGCTTCCAGACCAATCGACAAATGACTTGGTTTTGATAGACTCAAGGCTTCAAGTTATTCTCAAATTTGCAAAAAAAAATGTACAATTTTATGTCTTATATCCCTTCTTTGAAGAAAACAAATGCACAATGTCAAGTTTAATGTTTTGCAACAAAATTGATGTTTCTTTGTCTCTTTATCCCCAAATGGGGAGAAAAAAAAATAAATTGAATGGTTTTAGTTGCAAAAAAAATTTGGCTTTTGATGTTTCCAATTTTGATAGTTTTGCAAATTTTGGTCTTCCTTGTTTTCCAATTTTGCAATATGAAATCAACTTTCTTGATGTTGTCCTCCTTTGAATATTGCAATTTTAAAAACGTTTGAAAAGTGTTTTAAAGGCTCTCTAATTTGTAATAAAAAATTCTCTTAAATGTCTTATGTCCTCTTTGGAAAGAAAAACAAAAGCATGTCTTTAAAGATGCCTCTAGTTTATTTTTAATGCAAAAATTTTTAAATATTTAGTAAATTTTATTCTTTCATAATAAATCACTTTAATTATCAAAAAAAATGATTTAATAATAATAAAATATTAAAATCATTAAAAGAAACTAAATAAACAATACAAAATTAAATACAAAAAAAATAAATACCTTTTTTTCATAAGGCAAAAAAAATACCTTTTTGAGGCTCTACGGGAGTCGAACCATGCACTCCTCACAGCCTCTGGCCTTACGGGCTGGCTCATTCAACCAATCCATCTAGCACGTTGGATGAGAGCAATGAGCCAACTCCAGGCTTTGAGTGCTTTCCCGCGCAGTGGGAAAAAAAGGATGTGGGACTATTAGTCCCACATCGATGAGGGAAACATTTTTTTCTTGTTTAAAATCATTTTGCCCCATGTCCTTGCTTGATTTCCCTTGGGCAATCAGTGATTTTGAAATGCATTTTACTTCCTGGAGTAGAGAGAAATACTGCCACATGTGCCAGGTGAGTTCAACACATAGACAAATCAGAAGCCCCCCTGTTAGCTCGTCACGCACTCACCACATTTGCACCACATCAGCAGCTAGTTCAATGCCTCGATCTACATGCCACCACATCAATAGCTAGGTGGATGCCTCGATATATGTGTTGCCACATCAAAGCTCGATGTATGCCTCAATCTATGTGTTACTGTCACTTCAGCTATTAGAGGTTTCTAGTCATAATAACTGATGATATGCTATCGCTTATGAGAATCTCTGAAGTCGATGGCTGTCATCAAAATAGGGGGCTTCAGTGCCTCTGCCAGTGCCTGCATGTCGTTCGGATCATACTGGTAGCACGAGATTCTATGTTGTCAGATCCGATCAATCTAATGCATTCAGTTCCAATGAGGAACTGCTCCCTCAGGGCTGCGCCCTAATAATGACCAATGAAAAATTACAACAACAAAAATCACAAAATTTTGTGCTAGAGAGTGTAAATGAAGTACGAAACAAAAAATAAAAATTTTGTATTGCTCGTCCCTCTGCTCCTCTGCTCCTCTCTCTTGCCCAGGTCAGATTGTGAATCTGATGTGGCTCTGATGACAATGATGAAATTATATGCACCAAGAATAATATTCAATAAATAATTAATTAACATCACTAACATTAGCATTAAGGCTAATGTTAAATAGGAAACAAAATAGACTCACTAACTTATTCTCCTTAATCCACGCTAACAAACGTGCCATAGGAGAAGTAGATTTAGGTTTAGAATTAATAACCTAGGATATTTAGGAATTAACCTATCTACCATCAGATATTTTGAAACAGTAAATATCTGCATGGTAATTAGTACAAAGTAAATGTAATAATCTACTAAACTAGTGTAATGCAATATACTAGCTTATTGTACTCTAACAATAAAGAAAATATTTTTTGAGATTAATGTGCATCATTATCACATTATTTTAAAAAATGTTAGCTAAGGTATTAAATTATAATGTCATTATAGAACTAATTACATCTATGATAGGACACTTTCTATATCAAAGAGAGATGTTAATTACCTTCTTTCAGAAAAGGTGGTGACAAGCTAAATTATGGATTAATTGAGATGTACACAAAAAATGATGTGATAAGAGATGATGTCCACTTTTTCATCTTGGATAGACCACACACAATACCAATAAGAAAATATATTTGGTTATGGATGAGTATGGAAATTCACAGCATTACTTTAAATAATATTTATCCTCTTTATAATACATGATGCATCTATTTCAACAATCCATAATATGTCTAAACAATAAAATGAGATAAATAAGATCTAAGTTTGAATCAAAGTTTGTTCAATTGATGTTAAAATATTGACATCATTGGATATATTATCATTCTCCAAAGTGTGATGCATCAATAAACAGGACAAAAAAATAATGGAGTGAAAGTGTTTTACTCTTTAAGTTACTAAAACTTAGTTATTCAATAGATTTTAAATATTATAATATTTTTATATATTTAGGGTGATATTTTATTTACATTGCTCTAAATTAAAGTTTTAATATAATTTTAAAATTGTAATATTTTTAGTATAGTTTCAAATTCTAGAACTTTGAACAACATTGCAACAATATATTTGGAATGCCTAATCAGAGAATCAAAGAAAATTTAATTTTAATGTATCTTCTACATGATAAATTGGTCAAATGGATGGATATTTTTTACCTATATAGAAATCATTTTGTGCTTTGAGAAGAATTTGCAAAAACATGAATAGGCATATGATTGCTTGGTGATATTTTTTATTTTTTATGTGAAAAACATCCCAAAAGGGATGCCACTTTTGGGTAAGACCCAAGGAGGCAGGGGTATCCATTCCACCAAAAGCACCCAAGACTCGGACCTGGCCTACCACCTTTGACATACTCAAGGAGCAAACAAACACACAAAACCAATTTAAAAATAAGTAAATAACAACAAAAATAATAAAATAAAATAAAAAACATGCTCCTTGAGTGTGTCAAAAACAAAATCACAACCAAACACGCACAATAAGATAAAATAAACCACAACACGAACCACAGAAAAACACAAGAACCACATAACAAAACACAAACAAGACAAAAACAACAAAACACTACAAAGGCATAACCCAAATAAACATGAAAAATAAACACAACCAAAACCTAAAAATTAAAAAAATAAAAATAAAAAACAACCAACAACAGACAATAAACAAAAACAAAAAACATAGAAAACACTCACACATAAAAACACGAATTAACACAAACAAAGAGAACCCAAGAACAAGAACGAAAAAAACACAAGAACAATAACAAAAAACATGAAAAAAAAAAAACACAAAACAACAAAAACACAAGAACAACAAAAAACAATACAAAGAACACAAAAACAAAACAAAACAAAAGAACCCACCCACCTTAAAAAACTAAAAAAAAAAAAAAAAAAAAAATGAACATAACAATGACCTATCTAGACCAAAAGACTATTAAGGCAAGAATCAACAGAGAAAACAAAATAAAGAATAAAATGAGCTAGGGAACTAAAAAAACTGAATGAACCAAAGAGCAGCAAAAAAAAAAAAACAAGAATAAACTAGGTACCTTCAAAACTGGAGCCATCCAAAAAAATGATAGAAAGAAGAGCTTCCCTAATTTGAGAATGGTGATATTGAAGATTTGTACAATAATATTAATTCATAAAATAATGACCTCCATATGATAGCATCTTATGCCCACTTTATTGTCTTGTCTAAATTTTATGTTTTTTAGTTATAGTGTTCCTAAATTGACTCTAGAACTACGTATCCATAAATAACCTAATGATGAATATAGGAGATCACTATCCTTTTATGGGATTTTCTAGGAACTAGATAAAGTGATTGAACATAGATTATGCACTAGTAATATTTTTACTATCAATACAATATAGTTTTGTTGATTTGTATAAAGATTACTTGTTTTTTAATTGAATGTTATTTTTTGAGATAGTGGTAAACATTGCCTCTAAATTGCATTATTTTGTATATAAAAATTTTTTTAGAATAAAAAAATTGTTTTCTTTAAATGACATAAGTTTATTTAGACTTCATTAAAAAAGAAGATAAAAAAAAAGTTTGTAATACATTACTAGCTTCAACTATAGAATTGGATAAAAAATTTAGATTTTGTTATGTCAATTTACATTATAATTTTTTTGTTCAATCTTGTGATCTATATAGTTAAGAAATATATTTCTAACCTTCTAATATTTTCATCCATAATAGTATCTACTTTTTCTTCCAAATATGCAAATATTCTTTGGATTCTAAATTTGAAATACCTTCAAAATATTTCATTCTACTTTTATTATTTATCGTCTTTTCGAACTACTAAATTGACACATTCCATTGAGGTTGAAGATTTTTTATGATATTAATGGAACTCTTCCTATTCATTGAACTTGCTAGTAATAGAATTTTATCAATAAGCTATAACTAACGAGACAATATAGACTACAAAAACTTCAAACATATTATTAGTTTTTAAATGGTTTTCAAGTTTAAGTACTAAGTTTATCTTCAACATGATTCCCTTACAATTCAAATGGTTATCAAATTTAAGTACTAATTTGATCTTCAAAATAAGTATCCTTTACATTTTTTTTAGCATCACAAGTTCTCAAATATATATCATCTAGATAACATATGCATCTATATAGATAGCTAGATAGATAGATTGTTGGAGATAAACTAACTAAAAATTGAATGCTCATGAACTATTCGTCATAGGTTTTAAAATAATTGTGCAATGTTCAAAGTTATAACAACTTGACTAACATTTTAATCAAGATTTTGTTTTTTCTTAAACAAATAAAAATAGATTGACTTCAATTTTAGTGGGATTTATAGTTTTCTCTTGTGTCTTTATCATTATCCCTTTGGCTTTGTTTGTGATGAAGTACACAAGTAACATGACTAAGGGTCCATTGTGAACTTTGTCTTTTTTAGCCTATTGCTTACTTTGTTTATTTTAACCATTTTCTTACTTTATATTTTTTAACATTTTGCTTACTTTATCTTTTTTAGCCTTTTGCTTACTTTATCTTTTTCATTTAACCTGCTCTGCAATTTGCATTAGATAACATGTTGCTATGTTTATATTCATCATATACAGGAGTTTTTATGCTCCAAGTATTTAAAATCCTATGCTTATTAGATAAGCTTAATAACTTTCTTATCTAAATGTATAATATTAAAAATAAAAAACAAAAATATTATACATATATATAGGTAATATATTATATGATGTTTTAAAAATATCTTGATAAATTTTGTTTAGAAGTAGTTGGTTACAGTTGCTACATAATAGATAAATTTGTACATTGTTGAGTATATATATGATCTTCAATTATACATTGATAAGATTTTCATTATTAATAATGTCTATACCACTTCTAACATAATAGAATTGAGCCATGTCAATTCCTACTTCAAAATATAAAAGTTATTATCATGAACATGCACGACATACATTTAATTCAAACCAATATGCCACAACATTAAGTAGTAAATTTAAACAATGAACCACATACCCTACCTCTTTATTATATTGTATCAAACTTGTGATCCAAAAGATAGATGACAATGTAACATTCTTGCCCCTAAGAATATAAAGCTAAAAGGATCGTACATTATTGCTTCTTCATTAAGGTTTATTATAATTCCACATCCACGTGTTCTTTTAAGGGATTTATCCAACTTGAATTCTTTCCTCTTTAGCTATTCAATGGAAAAATATTACATATTAAATTATAATCATATTACATCAAAAGTAAGAAGGTCAACAAGATTACTTATTATTCAAATATGGATCATCATCAAATTGGAATGACATGACATGTTTCTTGCTCGTCTCTTTTTGAAACCAATAAACAACTTTACCAAAAATGAGTGCCTAAGAACAAGTTAATAGTAGATTATCTATTACTATTGGAATATATTATATTATTTGGTACATACCAATGTACCATCATGGGTACATCTATATATTAGGAAAAAGTGTCTTAGATTAGGATTTATTTTATGCAACGTAATACACAAGTGTGCAATGATATTTTGGTAATGTAAATGTGCATAGGTGTCCCTATGTACATGTGTCAATATATTAGGAAGACAAAGATTCATAGGAAGAGTGAGGGCCAAGAAACCTCCATATGAATATTCACATTCTATTCTATATATATGGATGTATTGATGTAAAATATATAAAGAAGGAGAAAGAGTCACTTATGTAAGCAATGGAAGGTGATGTAGTATGATGTATTTTGAGTTCTTTATTCAATAAAAAAAATTTAGTATTTTTGAGCATTTATCATTAGCATTATTGATTTATTATATAATTGATTATGATTTTATATTGTTGATTGATCAGAACTATTATATCTTTCATATTGTAATTGTTTTATTGATCTTGAGGTAATATTATTTTGAGTATTTACTCATCAAAAGCTAACAGTGGTATCAAAGCCACAATTGATCACAATTGCTACTATAAATATGAATCCCGCTATGTCTTTATAAATTGGATCAGCCATTGTGCACCATTGCATGCAAACATCATTTTTTTGGGATTGTTTGAAAGAAGTCATAATATAGATCAGGAGCAAAGAAGATTTCTACTAGTTAAGATACCTGTAATGATAAAGGAATTACCTCTAGAAAAGAAACCAGATAAGATAAAGGAATTACCTCTACCAAAGAAGATAAAATAATTACCTCTGGAAAGAGAAACCATAGAAGATATCATTTCTCACTATGTTAAAGAAAAACCAATGATATTTAAGGACATACCTATTCCAAGAGAAAATATGGAATAGGAGATATAAAGGTCTTGAAGATAGACCTTATCATTGAAGAGATTAAGAGACCCTTAGAAGAGGTCCTATTGATAAGCTTGATAAGAAAGTAAAGATTCCAAATTATTATTTTGCTAAAATATTTCCACAAGGATGAAATGAAAATCCGTGAAGACTAGAATTTAGTATAGATTTGATTCCACTAGTTTTTTAAGATAGGTAGTAAAGATTATTATTTTTGGAAATTTGAATACATTTAATTATTATTGTCTAAGTTTTATTGCAGAATATTGGTTCTTAGAAGTTGAGAAGCTTCCTACAACATATAGAGAATAATTTCATCTTTGATTGTCTGAAAGTCTATGTGCTTTCCTAGTGCAGGGATTAACTCTTTTGTTGCAGAAAAGTAGACATTAAAGGAGGTCCAAGAAGGAGACCTTATTGAAGATTAAGAAGAACCAAGAAGAAGGTTCTCATTACAAGATTGCAGATAGAAGATAGAGATCCAATAAGAGGTCAAATTGAAGAACTTTCAAGTTTTGGAATATTGAATATTGAATATTAAAGATAGATACCCAAGATGATGTCATGTTGAATAACTTACAAGATTGGAAGATTAAATATTGAAGATAGAAGATATAAGGACTAAATAAGGTCCTATTATAGACAAAAATAGTAGAGTCTAGAGATCCAATAAAGAGATTGCATTGAAGAATTTCCCATAATTGAAAATTTGAAGAAACCAAGGTTAGGTTTCATTACAGCATTTACTAAGAGAATTGAAGGCTACAAGATTAGAATACCCAAGAGTAGAGGTCTCAAGAAGACTTCATTGAATAAATAAAAGGCAAGAGAAAGCCTTATTGTAGAAGCTAAAGCAGTGACCATTAGAAGAGATTCAAAGTAGACTTTGTCGTAGAAGATTGCAAGTAGAAGGAGCATTTTTTTTTGGTAGATAAGATACTATAGCAGTAATACTAGGTTTTATAGGTTGATCCAATACCTTTTATAAAAATTAGCCCAAGGTTGTTGATGAACATATCCTTACTAAGTATCCTATATATGTAAAATCTACATGCCGCCAAAGCCATTACATCCGATAAGGCACATATCCTGTTATCAAAAAGAAACTTCCCATACAAAATTTTGGGTATACCCCAAGAAAACACACCTACATCATAATTACAAAAAAATAAACAGACACAGATCCCTTCATTGAAATAGTGGAGAAACAAAAAGCTGCAGACCCACAAGCAGAGTACTAAAAAAAACTTCCACAAACTCTGTATTGACAGTTACTCTTAATAATTCTTTGGTAATTATTTTCTTTTGTATATGACATGCTTTGGGACCACATCCCGTCTTGGCCAATCAGCCTTGGAGAAGTGAACCTGCTGGCTATATTTATGGCGGTGGCTATCTGGTGGTCCACGTGGGTCTGGTTCAAAGTCTTATATTGTCGTTTCTTTATGGCCCTATGATTATCAACCAACCTCAAATTACTAAGATGACTAGGAGCCATGTTATCTGACATGTGATTGTCCCCATTAGTCTTTGTGGTATTTCCAAGCAACATCCACCAAGACTGATAGCTCGAATAATTTTTATTGTGAGTCCATTTCAAAAAAGAGATGGGAATACTCATAGCCTTTGAACTTACAGTGCCTTCCCTGTTGGTAAATTCGATTATAATTCTTGGAATTCTTGTTGAATAAGCTCCTTTACTTCGCTTGGGACACCGTGTTCCCATTTGAAAAGTTCGTTACCATCGACACCCAAATTGGCCAACTTATCAGCAACTTTGTTAGCTTCCCAAAAGACATGTTGGGATTTTCTGTCATGTCTTCCCTGGAAAAGGATCCTAGCCTCTTCAACAATTGTTTTAATCCTCTAAGGAGGTGTTTTCCAATTATTGAGGAGATTTATAACATGCATAGAGTCTCCTTCTATGATCAAATTGCCTTCTAAGTCTTGAGTCATTTGAAGGCCTCTCCACATAGTAGAAGTAGCACTTGACCAGAAGATATTAGGATAATTATCACCATACGAAAACAAGCCCAAAAGGAAAAATGATTTGGCAAGAAGTTTGTCAAATTTTGAGAAGATCTTGGAGAGATCAAGACATCCAGATTCTAGTGAAATAAGACAAAGAAAGAGGTCATATTTGAAGTTCAAATTTAGCAAGAAGTTATAAGAAAGCAAGAATATTGTAGAAGTCATAGTTTAGAGATATTTGGAAGTAGCCACAAAAATATTTTAGGCTGATTTGTAAAAGCTTAAGTTGTTGATTCTTGGAGGAGAAGACGAAAGGTCACAGGACAACAAATAGTAGAAGCAGAAAGCTGCATTTTGGAAAAGCTTTGGAGAAGCTTTTGGAGCATTTTTGGATGGCCAACTAAGTGAAGGCTTGACAAAAAAAGAGATAAGCAAAAATAGAAATTTTTGGACATCACCAAATCATATTTTGTAAGCAGTAATCAGAGGAGTTTAAGCTACAATTTTGGGCAGCATTGAAAGGGTAAATCTAGATGTATTTTGGAGAATTTTTTTAAATGGATTTGGAATAGCTTTGGATAGCAAATCTCAAGAATTCATAGAAACACCTAAGGAGAAAATTGATTGTATATTTTAATAGTGAAAGGACAGCATCTAGAGCTATAAATTTTAGAGATAGCTAGCACATATTTGAAGGAGAAAAAAGCAGATTTTGGGCAGCAACTATAGCTACAAACTGAAGAGTCCACTAACAACAAAAGAAAGGTTCATTATAGAAAATACAAGATAACAAGCTATAAAGAAAGGAGCTACAAAAATATGTGTTAAATTTTATGCCATATAAATTATTATTGCAGATATTTTTAAGGTGCATATCAAGGGTTTTTTAGAGCATCAAATTTTAGAGCTATTTAGAGCTAGCAAAAGGAATTTTTTTTTTAAGTTTCATTAATCCAAAGAAAATACACTATTACACACCATTATTTTTAGAGAAATCTACAATATTACAATAGTATTAGTTAATTTTTTTAAATGAATTATTAGTGAATAGTATATGTTTTTATTAGTAAATTTAAGAGCATATTTATCCTACGTTTGTGAGGAAGAATATCCCTTAAAATATAGTAGATTTTGGAAAGCCAAAAGTTCCAAATTTAAAGGCGTATTTTAAGTGTTTAAAAACATTAGACATGCAATCAAAAGTGGTGAATAAAACCACTAAAAGAGTGGTGTTGATCACTACCATATTAAGCACCATTGAGCAGTAGATCATAGGGCTTCAAGATCTTCATCAACGTCCACCCATTTGCAGGAAAGAAGCTCTAACAAGAGTACTTAAGGAAAGAGCCATTAGACTTAATAATCAGCCAACCAAGGAGCTATAAGACGTCAACTGCAACCTATAAAATATTACCCTACATAAATCCTATGTAGCACATCCATTCTATCTACACAAAGTAAGGCAAATTGCAATTACAAGGTGTATTATCTAAGGAATATTACCAATAGATCAAACTGCCAAAAATGAAGCACTACAGAGCCACCATTGGAGTGCTCTAAAATATTCATAGTTTGATCCAATCTAGGGTGAATTCATCATCATCCAAAGAGAGAAGAAACAGCACCAATTGCTATTACAAATAAGTAAGAATACGTTGGAGGAATGGTAAATAAGAAATACATTGAAATAGTCTTCAAATTCCATATATTAGAGAATGGAGTGTATGCATAGAAGGTTGTAACACTTGTCCCAATAAAGGAAGAGGAATATTACTATTTGGTACAAGGATGATATTTGGTACATATTCATAACATACGTCTCCAAGAAAGAAAAGTGCTCAATGCTCTAAATCATCACCAACACTCAAGGAATGATTAGTAACATCCAAACAGCACAAGGAATATTGTGCCAAATTTTCATTCATCTTACAAGAAAATTAGCACCATCTAAGGGGATTCAAAAAGTCTCCATAACATATGCTACAAGTGGCACATTACACAAGAGGATAGAAGCACCCATATAGATACCAGTGTAAGATTTATAGCAAGTGTAAAGCAAGAGCATTGAAGGCACATTCAAAGTGCATGTTATCAAGTCCAACAAAATTTGACCAAAAGGAGGAGTGCCCAACAAGTCAAGGAGGAGTGTCTAAATAATTAAGGTAACAATTACCATAATATTTTCATGTTAAAATTTATATTGATAGGAGGAATAAGGAATAAAGTGAATATATTCTAAGGTTAAATATTTGAAGATTTTAGTGGAGTGATAAGCATTATAGAACCTTAGAAAAATATGGATATTACATTTTGAAACATTCTATCATATTTGAAGAAGCATTATATTTAGGTTTTGTAAAATTGCATATTTAGATTTACATAACAAATTGAATATTTGTAAAATTACTAAGGTTGGAGAAATAAGACATTCTACATCAAACTAGAATTACAAAAACTTTGCAAATAGTATTTTTCTAGAGTTGGAAGATAAAAGAAATTCTACATAAAGATGTTGCATTTGATAATTTTGATCTCTAAGTTCAAAATTATCAAAGATTTGAATATTTGTAAAGGATTAAAGTTGTAAACACTAGGGAATCATAAGAAAGTCTCCTCATGGCAACTACAACCAAACACTTTCTTTCAAATTTCTAATTTCTCAAAGGTCTTAACTATACTTTATGGAAAAATAAAGTAAGATCAATCTTGATAGTAGAAAATCTTTGGGACAGTCAAAGGAGAAAAACTAAACCTACTCAAGATGATAGAGATATACAAAAATATGAGGAAGAAGAAGCAAAAGCATTTATGATCATAACTGTTGAACATAAGCTTATACTGAGAGGGGGGGTGAACAGTATAAGACCTCTTTTTACTTTTTCCTTTATACTTCAAAATAGAAAAGCAATATATCCAAAGCAATATCAAAACAATGCACAAGATCATCCACAAAGAGACACCAATTTTAACGTGGTTCACCCAGAAAGCCTGGGCTACGTCCACAAAACTTTTCTCTAAAAGATATCTCAAAGTTCTTTGGGAAACCTTTCCAATTACAATGTTTATGGGCACCAACCCAAAGGAGACACCAATCCCCTAATCTCAAGTTCGTGGGCACCGACCCACAGGAGACACCAATCCCCTAGTTCAAGTTCGTGGGCACCAACCCACAGGAGACACCAATCTCCTAGCTCAAGTTCGTGGGCACCGACCCACAGGAGACACCAATCTCCTAGCTCTGCTCTGGCTGGTGATCCTCAAGACGACCTCTGCCTCCGCTGCCCTTAGCAAATGAAACTCTATCCACAGAAGACACATGTCTTCCCTGCTCTAGCTGGAGACCTTTATCCTCAAGTTCTCTGATAGAACTATCAAACTCAGCTTCACAAGTCCTCTGATAGGACCTGTCCAAATCTACTCACAAGTACCCAATGGAACCTGTCCAAAACCTGCTCACAAGATTAACAAGAAACACTTGCTTGACATGAACCCACAAAGAGAATGGTTAGAGACCCAATGTGATTCATCCACCTCATATAAGCATAGAGAGAATTGTTAGAGAATCAATATGATTCATCAACCTCATAGAAGCATAAAGAGAATTGTTAGAGACTCAATATGTTCTATACTTAACTCCCAATCTCAATCTCAACTCAATTTCAAATCTCAAAATAATAATATAGATGTAGTATGTTTTTCTCAAGAACATGAAACACAACCCAACAATTGCCAACCATGCAATATCTCATATAACAATGATACTCATGTTCTTTCCAAAAC
The DNA here is from genome assembly GCA_028583015.1 of Wollemia nobilis. Lineage (NCBI taxonomy): Eukaryota > Viridiplantae > Streptophyta > Pinopsida > Araucariales > Araucariaceae > Wollemia > Wollemia nobilis. The sequence goes on along the minus strand of JAQPPZ010002308.1, from coordinate 3,185,375 downwards.
CACTATCTTTTCTCAACCAATTTGGGCTTTCAACAACAATGCTCATAGACAATGTTTAACCAACAATATTCAACTCAACATCAACCTTGAAGCATTCAACCAATCATCACTAGAAAAGGAAACAAGTAGAAATCCTTTTCCCTCCAAGGATATTTGAACAAAATAGCCACCAACACTATATCACCAAATGCAATGAATAACTTGTTCAAATCAACTCAATGGAGTAAGCCCAATATCATGAATCAAGTAGAAGCAATAACTTGATCAAACAAACTCTATGGAAGCAACTCATCCATCAATATCAAAACAGCCAACTAAAGGTTTCACCATCTCAATGCAAGTAACAAGACTTACAAACATGAACTCTAGTGCACAAAGCTTCCACTACCCCAAACCAAAATTATGCATTCATCAAAACTCTTATCAATGATAACAATGCATAAGTAGTCTTCAACAAACCAAAAAATAGGATTTACACTCAACCAAAGGAAACCTTGTTGAAAACATTTTCACTCCAATCTTATTTTAGGAATAACATACACCACTCATACTCATAAGAAGAATGTGCCCATACCTTATTGAAGTGAAGGAACCCCTTTGGAAATCTGCCACCATCACAACATTCTTAATCTTCACAAGGGTTAGTAGATAATCAACATTACTCTTAAGGATAATGTGCCCTTACCTCTTGTTTGAGGAAGATTTAACCTCAACCACGTGTCTCAATCACACGCAAGCTCCTTATATCTCTTCACACTAACATAAGACCTCCTGAGACCTTATAACTCCTATAATAATGCAAGCCTTATAGCTCCCCGAATACACCATATAAAAGGCTTACTTTAATAATGATTCTGGCTTATGCGTTGTGGACGACCCGCATTGCTTCAATGGTCACATGCTCTCAACGCACAAATGAGCGCCACATAGGCTAGTCGCCTTCTCACATTGGCGCTGAATCCAAACCCTCGAAAAATGTGCTCAGACCTACTTCAAACAAGCAGTAGTCATTTGCTGCCGCTCAAACTCAGCTCTGCCTGTGATTCGCTCTCAATGTTTCTCGATGGTGATTTCTCTCTAGCGACTTGATCGATTTTGAGACCCTGCTTATCGCTATTTGCAATATACCATGACTCCCTCCATGCTATTCGACGTTATTTTCAGAGGGTTCTTTCACCAATGGTTTCAAGAAAATATTGTCACGTCATTAATTTTCATTCGCTCCAATCTCGTGAACGAGGTAGTTGATATCCTCAATTTTTCCGTGTCATTTGGTTATCTTCTGTCTTCAGTAAATAATCGAGTATACAAGGATTTTTAAGCACGCAGATATCTTTTTTAATAAATTTTTGTATCTTCGATGGAATGCGTCGATCGGAAGCTCACCATTTATTACTTCACCACCACACCTGTGACCACAGGTGTCCGCTGCGCACAACACAAATTGTTTCCTTCTTAGAAATATCACCTGTGACGCCTCGTTCGATCGATTTCCTAAAAGCATAAACTCCTCTCGCTGGCATCGGAGCTTTGAAAATGAAATCGAGAAATGCTCGTCGATCAATATCGAATTGTACTCCATCACATTAAAGAGTTTCATTGATCCCTTTTATAAGCACTACGATGCATTACTAAACACGTCGGAAATTCCAAAGACGACGAGAAAAAACTTTAATTTAATTTTAAAATATTAATTTAAATTTTAAATAAAAAAATTTAAACTAAATATTTAAAATTAAATATCTTCATCATCGGGGCACCTTTTTCGACGAAACAAAGAGCCACCTTGGGTTTTAAGAAAAGCCCTTTCCACATAAGCACACCATGGTTTTAAATAAAACCTTTTATTTTGTCTGCCTTGGTTTTCACAAAAACCCTTCCACTTCTTGACATCAATGACAACATCAACACTTGAGCAAAGGCAATGTACCCAAGGTACCCAAAATTGCCAACAATCTCCCCCTTTGTCATTGATGGCAAAACTTTACTAAAAACACATCTTCAAGAGCCAAAACTGAAATCACTCTCTTTGAAGTTTTGCTCCCCCTGACTTGAAGCTTTCCTCTTCACTTGAAGCTCTCCCCCTTACTCATATCTCTCCCCCTTTGTCATCAATGGCAAAGGGCCACCTTTGGGGCTCGGAACTAAGAATGAGCCTCTTAGCTTAGTCCCTCCCCCACCTCCTGATGAGGTGATTAATTTTGGGGTGGGAGTAAAACTCCCATTAGGCACTGATCATCATCAGCGTCTATAACTTCCTTGTCGGGCCTTCTCTTGAACTCTTTGTCCATATTCTTGTTCCTGTCATTGTTTTGATCCTTGGACCTGATCATGCCACTGTTCCTGTTCCTGTATCCTAGAATTTCAACTCTACACTATCTGACTGTGTGACCTTCATTGTTGCACTTATAACAAGTAACAATGTTATTTCTTTTAGGCATACCTGTTCTTTGAATCCACAAGTTCTGACCAAACTTGTTTTGACCAAACCTGTTCTGACTAACCCAGTTCCTGTTATTTGCCTTGCAATAAACTGCCTTATGCCCAAACTGATTGCAAGAGTAGCAATACCCATGAAAGAAATTACCACTTCTAAAACTGTCATTTACCTTCTTCACTTGAGCCATGCAATGTACAACCATGTGACCAAATTTGTGACATGCAAAACATCTACCTTGAAACTTTCCATTGTTTGACCTCTTAGGTTCTGAAAACCTTTTCTTCTCATTCTGAATTGTGTTTTCTATTTCTGTGCATCTATCTTTCAAGGACTCATGATCTGAAATACTTTTCTCATCAGAACTCTCTTCCTTTTGGAGTCTCTTACTAGACTCTCCAACTTGTTCCTTGTGAGGCTTAACAAAACCAAGACCTGTTTTATCTGTTGGATTTCTTTGACTTTGGATGAGAGACTTAACCCTTTTGGAGCTATCTTGAAACTCGTATATAGAGCTTATCCTTGTACTCTTTATTTTCCTCTTTCAATGAAGCCATTTTTTGATCTAATTCACTATACTCAAGCGCCTTAGATTCTAACTCATTCTTGAGTTCGTTGTTTCTCTCTCCCGCCTCTTTCCTTGGTCTAGCATTCTTCTTTCTTTCCTTTTTCAAGACACTAAGAGCATTAGTAAGTTCACATTCAAGATCCTCTATTTGATTGCACTTTGAATTATCAAGGCCTTTTTCAGATTTCTTATCACTAGAGGTGCTACCCTTTTCAAAAACCATACATGCATCTTCCTTATCAATTTTTGAAGCATCCTCATACATACTAGCAACCAAATCATTATTTTTGCAATTATCCTCAAGGTGCCCACACTTTCCATATCTAAGACATTTCGGTTCTTCCTCCTTTTTTGATATGAACAATATCTCATTTTTATAATCACCTGAAGAACTTTCACTATCACTACTAGAACACTTACTTGCTTTGTCAAGGTAGACGCTCTTCTTTTCTTGATTGTTGTGCTCATCTTTGATTTTAAGAGATGTATTGGCCTCTTCTAGTTGTTTCTTCAATGATACAATCTCTTCTTTTTGTTTGCAGCAAACAGTCTCTTTCTCATTGATCTGATACCTGAGAGTTTCTTCACTTTTTTTGAACTCTTCTATTTTTAGCTTCAGATTGCTAACAACTTTGTTAGATTCCTCTTCATGTTTGTTGTATATACCAACTTTATTACTCATTTCTTCTGTCTGCATTCTTAAACCGTCAATTTCTTTTTCTAGCTTGCTGCAATACTCTATTTTCCTGGATGATTGTATTTCGAGATCTTCATAAATTTTCTTGTAATCTTTTGCTTGAACTTTCAAGCTGGTGATTATATCTTCTGCATCCTCAACCTTTTTACTCAAGTCTGAAATTAGTTTCTGTTCCCAATTTGCTTCTGCATCACTTCCTTCTTCATCACACTCTTGTTCTAAATCTGTTTCTTTACCAATTTTGAACGGATCATCTTCATCTTCACTGCTACTAAACCCATGGCATTGACGTTCATTATGACCGAGTTGACCACAAACAAAACATTCTCTACCTTGTGAGCAATCAGCGACAAAGTGACCGGTCTTCCCACATCCGGTGCAAAACTTTATTAATCTTGCTTGTTCTCCACTGTTTGATTCATCTCTTGAATCTATTTCCATTCCCAAAATAGCAATCTTGAGATCATCTTCATTTTCTTTTATGACCCCGTGAGATTTCTTCTTCTTGTGTCTTATGGTTTTGCTTTTGCCTTTCCTTGCCATTTGTGTTCTTGTAAGATCTTCCTTCAAGCTGTTAAACTTTCCGAAGGAACCTTGCTCTGATACCAATTGTTGAACACAAGCTTATACTGAGAGGGGGGTGAACAGTATAAGACCTCTTTTTACTTTTCCTTTATACTTCAAAATAGAAAAGCAATATATCCAAAGCAATATCAAAACAATGCACAAGATCATCCACAAAGAGACACCAATTTTAACGTGGTTCACCCAGAAAGCCTGGGCTACGTCCACAAAACTTTTCTCTAAAATTTATCTCAAAGTTCTTTGGGAAACCTTCCCAATTACAATGTTTATGGGCACCAACCCAAAGGAGACACCAATCCCCTAATCTCAAATTTGTGGGCACCGACCCACAGGAGACACCAATCCCCTAATCTGAAGTTCGTGGGCACCGACCCACAGGAGACACCAATCCCCTAGCTCAAGTTCGTGGGCACCGACCCACAGGAGACACCAATCTCCTAGCTCTGCTCTGGTTGGTGATCCTCTAGAAGACCTCTGCCTCCGCTGCCCTTAGCAAATGAAACTCTATCCATAGAAGACACCTGTCTTCCCTACTCTGCTGGAGACCTCTATCCTCAAGTTCTCCGATAGAACTATCAAACTCAGCTCACAAGTCCTCTAATAGGACCTGTCCAAATCTGCTCACAAGTCCCCAATGGAACCTGTCCAAAACCTGCTCACAAGTTTATCAAGAACACTTGCTTGGCATGAACCCACAAAGAGAATGGTTAGAGACCCAATGTGATTCATCCACCTCATAGAAGCACATAAAGAGAATTGTTAGAGACTCAATATGTTCTATACTTAACTCCCAATCTCAATCTCAACTCAATCTCAAATCTCAAAAGAATAAGATAGATGTAGTATGCTTTTCTCAAGAACATGAAACACAACCCAACAATTGCCAACCATGCAATATCTCATATAACAATGATACTCATGTTCTTTCCAACAACCAATATCTTTTCTCAACCAATTAGGGCTTCAACAACAATGCTTAAAGACAAGGTTTAACCAACATCATTCAACTCAACATTAACCTTGAAGCATTCAACCAATCATCACAAGAAAAGGAAACAAGTAGAAATCCTTTTCCCTCCAAAGATATTTGAACAAAACAGCCACCCACACAATATCACCAAATGCAAAGAATAACTTGTTCAAATCAACTCAATGGAGTAAGCCCAATTTCATGAATCAAGTAAAAGCAATAACTTGATCTAACAACCTCTATGAAAGCAATTCAACCATCAACCTCAACACAGCCATCCAAGGGTTTCACCAACTCAAAGCAAGTAGCAAGACTCACAATCATAAACCCTAGTGCACAATGCTTCCACTATCTCAAACCAGAATTATGCATTCACCAAAACTCTCATCAATGATAACAATGCATAAGTAGTCTTCAACAAACCAGAAAATAGGATTTACACCCAACCAAAGGAAACCTAGTAGAATCCCTTTTCACTCCAAACTTATTTCAGAAAAACATACACCAATCATACTCATAAGAAGAATGTGCCCATACCTTATTGAAGTGAAGGAACCCCTTTGGAAATCTACCACAATCACAAAGTTTTTTTTTTTGCTAATCTTCACAAAGGTTAGTAGATCACAAAATAATCAACATTATTCCACTTTTCAATAATCACTATTTTTATTATCTCAACCACGGCCTTAATCACACAACCTCCTTATCTCTCCTAAACACTAACATAAAATAAAATAAATCAATAATATTGCATAACCTTTTCAACTCCCCAAACCACTTATACCATAAAATAAACTTACTCATAATATTGATTCATACCTTATCATACCCCCCCGACGCTCTTGAAAACGATTCATCCTCTTGGAAAAAGAACAAGGCTCTTCTGTTCTAAACTACTCACTCTCTGGAACCCCTTTAAAATGAAATCAGAAATACCTCTTCGATCAATACCTTAATTCTCTCCATCAAATTAAGTTAGTTCAATTGTCCCTTTTAATATGCACTACGATGCATATACTAAACACGTCGGATGTAAATTTAAAATTAATTAAATTTATAAATACCAGGGGCTCCATTAATTTAAACTAAACTTTAAACTTTAATATCTTCATCATCGGAGCACCTTTTTCGATGAAACAAAATTCCACCTTGGTTTTTAAGAAAAGCCCTTTCCACATAAGCACACCATGGTTTTAAATAAAACCTTTTATTTTGTCTGCCCTGGTTTTCACAAAAACCCTTCCGCTTCTTGACATCAATGACAACATCAACACTTGAGCAAAGGCAATGTACCCAATGTACCCAAAATTGCCAACAATCTCCCCCTTTGTCATTGATGGCAAACCTTTACTAAAAACACATCTTCAAGAGCCAAAACAGAAAATCACTCTCTTTGAAGTTTTGCTCCCCCTGACTTGAAGCTTTCCTCTTCTCTTGAAGCTCTCCCCCTTACTCATATCTCTCCCCCTTTGTCATCAATGGCAAAGGGCCACCTTTGGGGCTCGAGACTAAGAATGAGCCTCTTAGCTTAGTCCCTCCCCCACCTCCTGATGAGGTGATTAATTTTGGGGTGGGAGTAAAACTCCCATTAGGCACTGATCATCATCAGCGTCTATAACTTCCTTGTCGGGCCTTCTCTTGAACTCTTTGTCCATATTCTTGTTCCTGTCATTGTTCTGATCCTTGGACCTGATCATGCCACTGTTCCTATTCCTGTATCCTGGAATTTCAACTCTACACTGTCTGACTGTGTGACCTTCATTGTTGCACTTATAACAAGTAACAATGTTATTTCTTTGAGGCATACCTGTTCTTTGAATCCACAAGTTCTTCGACCAAACCTGTTTTGACCAAGCCTGTTACGACTAACCAGTTCTTGTTATTTGCCTTGCAATAAAGCGCCTTATGCCCAAACTGATTGCAAGAGTAGCAATACCCATGAAAGAAATTACCACTTCTAAAACTGTCATTTACCTTCTTCACTTGAGCCATGCAATGTACAGCCATGTGGCCAAATCTGTGACACGCAAAACATCTACCTTGAAACTTTCCATTGTTTGACCTCTTAGGTTCTGAAAACCTCTTCTTCTCATTCTGAATTGTGTTTTCTATTTCTGTGCATCTATCATTCAAGGACTCATGATCTGAAATACTTTTCTCATCAGAACTCTCTTCCTTTTGGAGTCTCTTACTAGACTCTCCAACTTGTTCCTTGTGAGGCTTAACAAAACCAAGACCTGTTTTATCTGTTGGATTTCTTTGACTTTGGATGAGAGACTTAACCCTTTTGGAGCTATCTTGAAACCTGTACAGCTTATCCTTGTACTCTTTATTTTCCTCTTTCAATGAAGCCATTTTCTGTTCTAATTCACTATACTCAAGCGCCTTAGATTCTAACTCATTCTTGAGTTCTTGGGCCCTCCCCAGGGAGGCGCCAAGACTTCCTTTAAGTTTTTCTCCCTCCATGCAACATTCATCTAACTTATCCTTGAGTCTAACATTCTTCTTTCTTTCCTTTTTCAAGACACTAAGAGCATTAGTAAGTTCACATTCAAGATCCTCTATTTGATTGCACTTTGAATTATCAAGGCCTTTTTCAGATTTCTTATCACTAGAGGTGCTACCCTTTTCAAAAACCATACATGCATCTTCCTTATCAATTTTTGAAGCATCCTCATACATACTAGCAACCAAATCATTATTTTTGCAATTATCCTCAAGGTGCCAACACTTTCCATATCTAAGACATTTCGGTTCTTCCTCCCTTTTCGATATGAACAAAATCTCATTTTTATAATCACCCGAAGAACTTTCACTATCACTACTAAAACACTTACTTGCTTTGTCAAGGTAGACGCTCTTCTTTTCTTGATTGTTGTGCTCATCTTTGATTTTAAGAGTTGTATTGGCCTCTTCTAGTTGTTTCTTCAATGAAACAATCTCTTCTTTTTGTTTGCAGCAAACAGTCTCTTTCTCATTGATCTGATACCTGAGAGTTTCTTCACTCTTTTTGAACTCTTCTATTTTTAGCTCCAGATTGTTAACAACTTTGTTAGATTCCTCTTCATGTTTGTTGTATATACCAACTTTATTACTCATTTCTTCTGTCTGCATTCTTAAACCGTCAATTTCTTTTTCTAGCTTGCTGCAATACTCTGTTTTCCTAGAAGATTGTATTTCGAGATCTTCATAAATTTTCTTGTAATCTTCTGCTTGAACTTTCAAGTTGGTGATTATATCTTCTGCATCCTCAACCTTTTTACTCAGGTCTGAAATCAGTTTCTGTTCCCAATTTGCTTCTGCATCACTTCCTTCTTCATCACACTCTTGTTCTGAATCTGTTTCTTTACCAATTTTGAACGGATCATCTTCATCTTCACTGCTACTAAACCCATGGCACTGACGTTCATTATGACCGAGTTGACCACAAACAAAACATTCTCTACCTTGTGAGCAATCAGCTGCAAAGTGACCGGTCTTCCCACATCTGGTGCAAAACTTTATTAATCTGGCTTGTTCTCCATTGTTTGATTCATCTCTTGAATCTATTTCCATTCCCAAAGTAGCAATATTGAGATCATCTTCATTTTCTTTTATGACCCTGTGAGATTTCTTCTTCTTGTGTCTTATGGTTTTGCTTTTGCCTTTCCTTGCCATTTGTGTTCTTGTAAGATCTTCCTTCAAGTTGTCAAACTTTTCGAAGGAACCTTGCTCTGATACCAATTGTTGAACACAAGCTTATACTGAGAGGGGGGGTGAACAGTATAAGACCTCTTTTTACTTTTCCTTTATACTTCAAAACAGTAAAGCAATATATCCAAAGCAATATCAAAACAATGCACAAGATCATCCACAAAGAGACACCAATTTTAACGTGGTTCACCTAGAAATCCTGGGCTACGTCCACAAAACTTTTCTCTAAAAGTTATCTCAAAGTTCTTTGGGAAACCTTCCCAATTACAATGTTTATGGGCACCAACCCAAAGGAGACACCAATCCCCTAATCTCAAGTTCGTGGGCATCGACCCACAGGAGACACCAATCCCCTAATCTCAAGTTCGTGGGCACCGACCCACAGGAGACACCAATCCCCTAGCTCAAGTTCATGGGCACCGACCCATAGGAGACACCAATCCCCTAGCTCTGCTCTGGCTGGTGATCCTCTAGAAGACCTCTGCCTTCGCTGCCCTTAGCAAATGAAACTCTATCCATAGAAGACACCTGTCTTCCCTACTCTGGCTGGAGACCTCTATCCTCAAGTTCTCTGATAGAACTATCAAACTCAGCTTCACAAGTCCTCTGCTAGGACCTGTCCAAATCTGCTCACAAGTCCCCAATGGAACCTGTCCAAAACCTGCTCACAAGTTTATCAAGAACACTTGCTTGGCATGAACCCACAAAGAGAATGGTTAGAGACCCAATGTGATTCATCCACCTCATAGAAGCATAAAGAGAATTGTTAGAGACTCAATATGTTCTATACTTAACTCCCAATCTCAATCTCAACTCAATCTCAAATCTCAAAAGAATAAGATAGATGTAGTATGCTTTTCTCAAGAACATGAAACACAACCCAACAATTGCCAACCATGCAATATCTCATATAACAATGATACTCATGTTCTTTCCAACAACCAATATCTTTTCTCAACCAATTAGGGCTTCAACAACAATGCTTAAAGACAAGGTTTAACCAACATCATTCAACTCAACATTAACCTTGAAGCATTCAACCAATCATCACAAGAAAAGGAAACAAGTAGAAATCCTTTTCCCTCCAAAGATATTTGAACAAAACAGCCACCCACACAATATCACCAAATGCAAAGAATAACTTGTTCAAATCAACTCAATGGAGTAAGCCCAATTTCATGAATCAAGTAAAAGCAATAACTTGATCTAACAACCTCTATGAAAGCAATTCAACCATCAACCTCAACACAACCATCCAAGGGTTTCACCAACTCAAAGCAAGTAGCAAGACTCACAATCATAAACCCTAGTGCACAATGCTTCCACTATCTCAAACCAGAATTATGCATTCACCAAAACTCTCATCAATGATAACAATGCATAAGTAGTCTTCAACAAACCAGAAAATAGGATTTACACCCAACCAAAGGAAACCTAGTAGAATCCCTTTTCACTCCAAACTTATTTCAGAAAAACATACACCAATCATACTCATAAGAAGAATGTGCCCATACCTTATTGAAGTGAAGGAACCCCTTTGGAAATCTACCACAATCACAAAGTTTTTTTTTTGCTAATCTTCACAAAGGTTAGTAGATCACAAAATAATCAACATTATTCCACTTTTCAATAATCATCACCAAGTGCCTTTAATTGCACAACTTCCTTATCTCTCCTAAAACCACTTGTACCCATAAAATAAAATAAATCAAAACATTGCATAACCTTTTCACTCCCAAAACCACTTATACCATAAAATAAAATAAATCATAATAATGCATACCTTGTCACTCTGAAAAATTACCTCTTCAAAATTGGAATTTTAAAATAACATTTGAATTCACCTTTTTGACCTTAATGAAAATCTTTATAAATACCTTAATTCTCTCTACAAATTAAGTGGATATAATATTTTTTAATAAATTGAAACCATTTCTTTTATATAGCCAACTTCCATTAATAGATATAGGTCAAACAACCATAATAATTTAAACTTAAAATTTAAACTTTAATATCTTCATCATCGGAGGTCCTTTTTCGATGAAACAAAATTCCACCTTGGTTTTTAAGAAAAGCCCTTTCCACATAAGCACACCATGGTTTTAAATAAAACCTTTTATTTTGTCTGCCTTGGTTTTCACAAAAACCCTTCCGCTTCTTGACATCAATGACAACATCAACACTTGAGCAAAGGCAATGTACCCAATGTACCCAAAATTGCCAACAATCTCCCCCTTTGTCATTGATGGCAAACCTTTACTAAAAACACTTCTTAAGAGCCAAAACTGAAATCACTCTCTTTGAAGTTTTGCTCCCCCGAGCTTGAAGCTTTCCTCTTCACTTGAAGCTGAACTCCCCCTTACTCATATCTCTCCCCCTTTGTCATCAATGGCAAAGGGCCACCTTTGGGGCTCGGGACTAAGAATGAGCCTCTTAGCTTAGTCCCTCCCCCACCTCCTGTTGAGGTGATTAATTCTGGGGTGGGAGTAAAACTCCCATTAGGCACTGATCATCATCAGCGTCTATAACTTCCTTGTCGGGCCTTCTCTTGAACTCTTTGTCCATATTCTTGTTCCTGTCATTGTTCTGATCCTTGGACCTGATCATGCCACTGTTCTTGTTCCTATATCCTGGAATTTTAACTCTACATTGTCTGACTATGTGACCTTCATTGTTGCACTTATAACAAGTAACAATGTTATTTCTTTGAGGCATACCTGTTCTTTGAATCCACAAGTTCGACTAAACCTTGTTTTGACCAAGCTCTGTTTCGACTAACCCAGTTCGTTATTTACCTTGCAATAAACCGCCTTATGCCCAAACTGATTGCAAGAGTAGCAATACCCATGAAAGAAATTACCACTTCTAAAACTGTCATTTACCTTCTTCACTTGAGCCATGCAATGTACAGCCATGTGACCAAATCTGTGACATGCAAAACATCTACCTTGAAACTTTCCATTATTTGACCTCTTAGGTTCTGAAAACCTCTTTCTTCTCATTCTGAATTGTGTTTTCTGTTTCTAGTGCATCTATCTTTCAAGGACTCATGATCTGAAATACTTTTCTCATCAGAACTCTCTTCCTTTTGGAGTCTCTTACTAGACTCTCCAACTTGTTCCTTGTGAGGCTTAACAAAACCAAGACCTGTTTTATCTGTTGGATTTCTTTGACTTTGGATGAGAGACTTAACCCTTTTGGAGCTATCTTGAAACTTGTACAGCTTATCCTTGTACTCTTTATTTTCCTCTTTCAAAGAAGCCATTTTCTGATCTAATTCACTATACTCAAGCACCTTAGATTCTAACTCATTCTTGAGTTCGTGCCTTTTCTATGGAGACGTGGAGACTTTCTTATAGTTTATCTCTCCCCATGCAACAATCATCTAACTTATCCTTGAATCTAACATTCTTCTTTCTTTCCTTTTTCAAGACACTAAGAGCATTAGTAAGTTCACATTCAAGATCCTCTATTTGATTGCACTTTGAATTATCAAGGCCTTTTTCAGATTTCTTATCACTAGAGGTGCTACCCTTTTCAAAAACCATACATGCATCTTCCTTATCAATTTTTGAAGCATCCTCATACATACTAGCAACCAAATCATTATTTTTGCAATTATCCTCAAGGTGCCAACACTTTCCATATCTAAGACATTTCGGTTCTTCCTCCTTTTCTGATATGAACAAAATCTCATTTTTATAATCACCTGAAGAACTTTCACTATCACTACTAAAACACTTACTTGCTTTGTCAAGGTAGACGCTCTTCTTTTCTTGATTGTTGTGCTCATCTTTGATTTTAAGAGTTGTATTGGCCTCTTCTAGTTGTTTCTTCAATGAAACAATCTCTTCTTTTTGTTTGCAGCAAACAGTCTCTTTCTCATTGATCCGATACCTGAGAGTTTCTTCACTCTTTTTGAACTCTTCTATTTTCAGCTTCAGATTGCTAACAACTTTGTTAGATTCCTCTTCATGTTTGTTGTATATACCAACTTTATTACTCATTTCTTCTGTCTGCATTCTTAAACTGTCAATTTCTTTTTCTAGCTTGCTGCAATACTCTGTTTTCCTAGAAGATTGTATTTCGAGATCTTCATAAATTTTCTTGTAATCTTCTGCTTGAACTTTCAAGCTGGTGATTATATCTTCTGCATCCTCAACCTTTTTACTCAGGTCTGAAATCAGTTTCTGTTCCCAATTTGCTTCTGCATCACTTCCTTCTTCATCACACTCTTGTTCTGAATCTGTTTCTTTACCAATTTTGAACGGATCATCTTCATCTTCACTGCTACTAAACCCATGGCACTGACGTTCATTATGACCGAGTTGACCACAAACAAAACATTCTCTACCTTGTGATCAATTAGCCGCAAAGTGACCGGTCTTCCCACATCGGGTGCAAAACTTTATTAATCTGGCTTGTTCTCCATTGTTTGATTCATCTCTTGAATCTATTTCCATTCCCAAAGCAGCAATATTGAGATCATCTTCATTTTCTTTCATGACCCTGTGAGATTTCTTCTTCTTGTGTCTTATGGTTTTGCTTTTGCCTTTCCTTGCCATTTGTGTTCTTGTAAGATCTTCCTTCAAGCTGTCAAACTTTTCGAAGGAACCTTGCTCTGATACCAATTGTTGAACACAAGCTTATACTGAGAGGGGGGGGTGAACAGTATAAGACCTCTTTTACTTTTCCTTTATACTTCAAAATAGTAAAGGAATATATCCAAAGCAATATCAAAACAATGCACAAGATCATCCACAAAGAGACACCAATTTTAACGTGGTTCACCCAGAAAGCCTGGGCTACGTCCACAAAACTTTTCTCTAAAATTTATCTCAAAGTTATTTGGGAAACCTTCCCAATTACAATGTTTATGGGCACCAACCCAAAGGAGACACCAATCCCCTAATCTCAAGTTCATGGGCATCGACCCATAGGAGACACCAATCCCCTAGCTCAAGTTCGTGGGCACCAACCCACAGGAGACACCAATCCCCTAGCTCAAGTTCGTGGGCACCGACCCACAGGAGACACCAATCTCCTAGCTCTGCTCTGGCTGGTGATCCTCTAGAAGACCTCTGCCTCCGCTGCCCTTAGCAAATGAAACTCTATCCATAGAAGACACCTGTCTTCCCTGCTCTGGCTGGAGACCTCTATCCTCAAGTTCTCTGATAGAACTATCAAACTCAGCTTCACAAGTCCTCAATAGAACCTGTCCAAAACCTGCTCACAAGTCCCCAATGGAACCTGTCCAAAACCTGCTCACAAGTTTATCAAGAACACTTGCTTGGCATGAACCCACAAAGAGAATGGTTAGAGACTCAATGTGATTCATCCACCTCATAGAAGCATAAACATAAAGAGAATTGTTAGAGACTCAATATGTTCTATACTTAACTCCCAATCTCAATCTCAACTCAATCTCAAATCTCAAAAGAATAAGATAGATGTAGTATGCTTTTCTCAAGAACATGAAACACAACCCAACAATTGCCAACCATGCAATATCTCATATAACAATGATACTCATGTTCTTTCCAACAACCAATATCTTTTCTCAACCAATTAGGGCTTCAACAACAATGCTTAAAGACAAGGTTTAACCAACATCATTCAACTCAACATTAACCTTGAAGCATTCAACCAATCATCACAAGAAAAGGAAACAAGTAGAAATCCTTTTCCCTCCAAAGATATTTGAACAAAACAGCCACCCACACAATATCACCAAATGCAAAGAATAACTTGTTCAAATCAACTCAATGGAGTAAGCCCAATTTCATGAATCAAGTAAAAGCAATAACTTGATCTAACAACCTCTATGAAAGCAATTCAACCATCAACCTCAACACAGCCATCCAAGGGTTTCACCAACTCAAAGCAAGTAGCAAGACTCACAATCATAAACCCTAGTGCACAATGCTTCCACTATCTCAAACCAGAATTATGCATTCACCAAAACTCTCATCAATGATAACAATGCATAAGTAGTCTTCAACAAACCAGAAAATAGGATTTACACCCAACCAAAGGAAACCTAGTAGAATCCCTTTTCACTCCAAACTTATTTCAGGAAAACATACACCAATCATACTCATAAGAAGAATGTGCCCATACCTTATTGAAGTGAAGGAAACCCTTTGGAAATCTACCACAATCACAAATTTTTTTTGCCAATATTCACAAAGGTTAGTAGATCACAAATTAATCAACATTACTCTTAAATAATTCCTTCCACTTTTCAATAATCATCACCAATGCCTTTAATTACACAACTTCCTTATCTCTCCTAAAACCACTACCATAAAATAAACTATAAATCAAAACATTGCATAACCTTTTCACTCCCAAAACCACTTATACCATAAAATAAAATAAATCTAATAATGATGCTTACCTTGTCACCTCAGAAAAATTCACCAAAAAAGAAGAAGGTAAAATTTTTCTTGGATTTGTCAGAATTAATTTATATGTATCTCTTTTTGTTGTTTTTTTAATAGTTCATTTTTTTATTTTTATGTTTTTTCACCCCTTCTGTTCTCCTTCTAAATAACCTTCTCGTTATGTTTCTAAATATCCTCTCTTGAAATAGGCTTTGAACGATATAGAATATGCCCCGTTAATATAATTTCTCCTTACATTAATGTTCCATTGTACTTTTATATGCACTTCGATGCATTACTACACACGTCGGCCATCATAATAATTATATTAAATTTTAAATAAAATTTAAACTTAATTTTAAACTTTAATATCTTCATCATCGGAGGTCCTTTTTCGACGAAACAAAGTGCCACCTTGGGTTTTAAGAAAAGCCCTTTTCACATCAGCACTCCATGGTTTTAAATAAAACCTTTTATTTTGTCTGCCTTGGTTTTCACAAAAACCCTTCCGCTTCTTGACATCAATGACAACATCAACACTTGAGCAAAGGCAATGTACCCAATGTACCCAAAATTGCCAACAATCTCCCCCTTTGTCATTGATGGCAAACCTTTACTAAAAACACATCTTCAAGAGCCAAAACTGAAATCACTCTCTTTGAAGTTTTGCTCCCCCTGACTTGAAGCTCTCCCCCTTACTCATATCTCTCCCCCTTTGTCATCAATGGCAAAGGGCCACCTTTGGGGCTCGAGACTAAGAATGAGCCTCTTAGCTTAGTCCCTCCCCCACCTCCCGATGAGGTGATTAATTCTGGGGTGGGAGTAAAACTCCCATTAGGCACTGATCATCATCAGCGTCTATAACTTCCTTGTCGGGCCTTCTCTTGAACTCTTTGTCCATATTCTTGTTCCTGTCATTGTTCTGATCCTTGGACCTGATCATGCCACTATTCCTGTTCCTGTATCCTGGAATTTCAACTCTACACTATCTGATTGTGTGACCTTCATTGTTGCACTTATAACAAGTAACAATGTTATTTCTTTTAGGCATACCTGTTCTTTGAATCCACAAGTTCTGACCAAACCTGTTTTGACCAAGCCTGTTCTGACTAACCCAGTTCCTGTTATTTGCCTTGCAATAAATTGCCTTATGCCCAAACTGATTGCAAGAGTAGCAATACCCATGAAAGAAATTACCACTTCTAAAACTGTCATTTACCTTCTTCACTTGAGCCATGTAATGTACAGCCATGTGACCAAACTTGTGACATGCAAAACATCTACCTTGAAACTTTCCATTGTTTGACCTCTTAGGTTCTGAAAACCTTTTCTTCTCATTCTGAATTGTGTTTTCTGTTTCTGTGCATCTATCTTTCAAGGACTCATGATCTGAAATACTTTTCTCATCAGAACTCTCTTCCTTTTGGAGTCTCTTACTAGACTCTCCAACTTGTTCCTTGTGAGGCTTAACAAAACCAAGACCTGTTTTATCTGTTGGATTTCTTTGACCTTGGATGAGAGACTTAACCCTTTTGGAGCTATCTTGAAACTTGTATAGCTTATCCTTGTACTCTTTATTTTCCTCTTTCAAAGAAGCCATTTTCTGTTCTAATTCACTATACTCAAGCACCTTAGATTCTAACTCATTCTTGAGTTCTGCCCCCGCCCCCCGGGGCGCCCCGACTTTCTTTAAGTTTTTCTCTCTCCATGCAACATTTATCTAACTTATCCTTGAATCTAACATTCTTCTTTCTTTCCTTTTTCAAGACACTAAGAGCATTAGTAAGTTCACATTCAAGATCCTCTATTTGATTGCACTTTGAATTATCAAGGCCTTTTTCAGATTTCTTATCACTAGAGGTGCTACCCCTTTTCAAAAACCATACATGCATCTTCCTTATCACTTTTTGAAGCATCCTCATACATACTAGCAACCAAATCATTATTTTTGCAATTATCCTCAAGGTGCCAACACTTTCCATATCTAAGACATTTCGGTTCTTCCTCCTTTTTTGATATGAACAAAATCTCATTTTTATAATCACCTGAAGAACTTTCACTATCACTACTAAAACACTTACTTGCTTTGTCAAGGTAGACGCTCTTCTTTTCTTGATTGTTGTGCTCATCTTTGATTTTAAGAGTTGTATTGGCCTCTTCTAGTTGTTTCTTCAATGAAACAATCTCTTCTTTTTGTTTGCAGCAAACAGTCTCTTTCTCATTGATCTGATACTTGAGAGTTTCTTCACTCTTTTTGAACTCTTCTATTTTCAGCTTCAGATTGCTAACAACTTTGTTAGATTCCTCTTCATGTTTGCTGTATATACCAACTTTATTACTCATTTCTTCTGTCTGCATTCTTAAACTGTCAATTTCTTTTTCTAGCTTGCTGCAATACTCTGTTTTCCTAGAAGATTGTATTTCGAGATCTTCATAAATTTTCTTGTAATCTTCTGCTTGAACTTTCAAGCTGGTGATTATATCTTCTGCATCCTCAACCTTTTTACTCAAGTCTGAAATTAGTTTCTGTTCCCAATTTGCTTCTGCATCACTTCCTTCTTCATCACACTCTTGTTCTGAATTTGTTTCTTTACCAATTTTGAACGGATCATCTTCATCTTCACTGCTACTAAACCCATGGCACTGACGTTCATTATGACCGAGTTGACCACAAACAAAACATTCTCTACCTTGTGAGCAATCAGCTACAAAGTGACCGGTCTTCCCACATCTGGTGCAAAACTTTATTAATCTGGCTTGTTCTCCACTGTTTGATTCATCTCTTGAATCTATTTCCATTCCCAAAGCAGCAATATTGAGATCATCTTCATTTTCTTTCATGACCCTGTGAGATTTCTTCTTCTTGTGTCTTATGGTTTTGCTTTTGCCTTTCCTTGCCATTTGTGTTCTTGTAAGATCTTCCTTCAAGTTGTCAAACTTTTCGAAGGAACCTTGCTCTGATACCAATTGTTGAACACAAGCTTATATTGAGAGGGGGGTGAACAGTATAAGACCTCTTTTTACTTTTCCTTTATACTTCAAAATAGTAAAGCAATATATCCAAAGCAATATCAAAACAATGCACAAGATCATCCACAAAGTGACACCAATTTTAACGTGGTTCACCCAGAAAGCTCGGGCTACGTCCACAAAACTTTTCTCTAAAAGTTATCTCAAAGTTCTTTGGGAAACCTTCCCAATTACAATGTTTATGGGCACCAACCCAAAGGAGACACCAATCCCCTAATCTCAAATTCGTGGGCACCGACCCACAGGAGACACCAATCCCCTAATCTCAAGTTCGTGGGCACCGACCCACAGGAGACACCAATCCCCTAGCTCAAGTTCGTGGGCACCGACCCACAGGAGACACCAATCTCCTAGCTCTGCTCTGGCTGGTGATCCTCTAGAAGACCTCTGCCTCCGCTGCCCTTAGCAAATGAAACTCTATCCACAGAAGACACCTGTCTTCCCTGCTCTGGCTGGAGACCTCTAATCCTCAAGTTCTCTGATAGAACTATCAAACTCAGCTTCACAAGTCCTCTGCTAGGACCTGTCCAAATCTGCTCACAAGTCCCCAATGGAACCTGTCCAAAACCTGCTCACAAGTTTATCAAGAACACTTGCTTGGCATGAACCCACAAAGAGAATGGTTAGAGACCCAATGTGATTCATCCACCTCATAGAAGCATACCCCCAAGAACATAAAGAGAATTGTTAGAGACTCAATATGTTCTATACTTAACTCCCAATCTCAATCTCAACTCAATCTCAAATCTCAAAAGAATAAGATAGATGTAGTATGCTTTTCTCAAGAACATGAAACACAACCCAACAATTGCCAACCATGCAATATCTCATATAACAATGATACTCATGTTCTTTCCAACAACCAATATCTTTTCTCAACCAATTAGGGCTTCAACAAC
This sequence comes from Wollemia nobilis, assembly GCA_028583015.1. Lineage (NCBI taxonomy): Eukaryota > Viridiplantae > Streptophyta > Pinopsida > Araucariales > Araucariaceae > Wollemia > Wollemia nobilis. Next base: position 3,166,110 of record JAQPPZ010002308.1, on the reverse strand, counting down.
AATGCTCAAAGACAAGGTTTAACCAACATCATTCAACTCAACATTAACCTTGAAGCATTCAACCAATCATCACAAGAAAAGGAAACAAGTAGAAATCCTTTTCCCTCCAAAGATATTTGAACAAAACATCCACCCACACAATATCACCAAATGCAAAGAATAACTTGTTCAAATCAACTCAATGGAGTAAGCCCAATATCATGAATCAAGTAAAAGCAATAACTTGATCTAACAACCTCTATGGAAGCAATTCAACCATCAATATCAAAACAGCCAACTAAGGGTTTCACCAACTCAAAGCAAGTAGCAAGACTCACAATCATAAACCCTAGTGCACAATGCTTCCACTACCTCAAACCAGAATTATGCATTCACCAAAACTCTCATCAATGATAACAATGCATAAGTAGTCTTCAACAAACCAGAAAATAGGATTTACACCCAACCAAAGGAAACCTAGTAGAAACCCTTTTCACTCCAAACTTATTTCAGGAAAACATACACCAATCATACTCATAAGAAGAATGTGCCCATACCTTATTTGAAGTGAAGGAACCCCTTTGGAAATCTGCCACCATCACAACATTCTTTTTCTTTTGCTAATCTTCACAAGGGTTAGTAGATCACAAAATAATCAACATTACTCTTAAGGATAATGTGCCCTTACCTCTTGTTTGAGGAAGATTTAACCTCAACCACGTGTCTCAATCACACGCAAGCTCCTTATATCTCTTCACACTAACATAAGACCTCCTGAGACCTTATAACTCCTATAATAATGCAAGCCTTATAGCTCCCCGAATACACCATATAAAAGGCTTACTTTAATAATGATTCTGGCTTATGCGTTGTGGACGACCCGCGTTGCTTCAATGGTCACACGCTCTCAACGAAAAACTAAGCGCCACGTAGGCTAGTCACCTTCTCACATTGGCGCTAAATCCAAACCCTCAAAAAATTCGTTCAGACCTACTTCGAACAAGCAGTCGTCGTTTGCTGCTGCTCAAACTCAGCTTTCCTGTGATTCGCTCTCAATGTTTCTCGATGGTGATTTCTCTCCAGGGACTTGATCGATTTTGAGACCCTACTTATCGCTATTTGCAATTTACCATGACTCCCTCCATGCTATTCAATGTTATTTTCAGAGGGTTCTTTCACCAATGGTTTCAAGAAAATATTGTCACATCATTAATTTTCATTCGCTCCAATCTCGTGAACGAGGTAGTTGATATCCTCAATTTTTCCGCGTCATTTGGTTATCTTATGTCTTCGGTAAATAATCGAGTATACAAGGATTTTTAAGCATGCAGATATATTTTTTAATAAAGTTTTGTATCTTCGATGGAATGCATCGATCGGAAGCTCACCATTTATTACTTCACCACCACACCTGTGACCACAGGCGTCCGCTGCACACAACACGAACTGTTTCCTTCTTAGAAATATCACCTGTGATGCCTCGTTCGATCGATTTCCTAAAATCATAAACTCCTCTCGCTGGCATCAGAGCTTTGAAAATGAAATCGAGAAATGCTCGTCGATCAATATCGAATTGTACTCCATCACATTAAAGAGTTCCATTGATCCATTTTATAAGCACTACGATGCATTACTAAACATGTCGGCAATTCCAAAGACGACGGGAAAAAATCTTTAATTTAATTTTAAAATATTAATTTAAATTTTAAATAAAATTTAAACTAAATATTTAAAATTAAATATCTTCATCATCGGGGCACCTTTTTCAACGAAATGAAGAGCCAACTAGGGTTTTAAGAAAAACCCATTTCAAATCTGTTGTCCATGGTTTTAAATAAAACCTTTTATTTTTACTGCCTTGGTTTTCACAAAAACCCTTCCGCTTCTTGACATCAATGACAACATCAAACACTTGAGCAAAGGCAATGTACCCAAGGTACCCAAAATTGCCAACAATAACCTTTGTAATTGACATACAACCTTATATCAGTTCAGTAAGAACTTCTACAAATGCATGGAACACTTAAGCAAAAATATTTGAAGAAAAAATAAAGCCACCATTTTGAATCTACAAACACAATTGCATGCTTTAAAATTCAAGAGTGGTGAAACTATAGAACTATTTTTTAGAAGAGCGGTAGATACAAAAGGGAAGTTTTGACCCTAGGAGAAACAGTTGAAGATAAATTCCTTGTTCAAGTCATCTTGAGAGCACTACCAAAAAATTATAAACATCTAGTTATATCCTTACAATTCCTAAGTAAGGATACTTATTTTGATGATTTGGCTAATATACTACAGGAATATGAAGTGGAAAACTTGGTGAAGGATGAAATGAGTAATAATGCATTGGTCTCAAAGGATAATTCACAAGGGAATGTTGCTTCATTTTTAAGAAGCAAAATAAAGTGGAATGATAGGTATTGTCAAATTTGCAAGAGAGGAGGACATAGTACTAGATACTGCAAATTCAATCCAAGGAATCAACATCAAAGGAATCAAGAAAACTCAAGAGGACAATCAAATAGGTTATCTCAACCTAGACAATATCATAATCAATACATATCACCACAGTAGTAGTACCAATAGCAGCCTCAATACAAAGGAGAAAATAAAAAGGGGTACCTAGCCCAAGAGACACATAAAATATTGGAAATATGAGCAGGATTTGTTGTCATTGATGTCAAGAGTCAGTTTCAATGAACAGGATAAAAGGAAGGATATCAAGATTCGGTTGTGCAAGAAAATGATTGCTTATAGACCTAAAGAAAATAATATTATAATGTCCCTAATTATAATATTCAATTTGGTTAGATGAGGTCTAAAAAGCAACATGAAGGCCCAAGAAAAATAATATTATAATAGTTTATTATAATATTAAAGGTCTAAGGTTGATACCTAAATATTAAATTAATTATAAATTAATTATAATAATTTCATTATAAATTAATTATAATAATTTCATTATAAATTAATTTATAATTTAATTTGATTAACTCTAAGAGTTATTAAATTAATTATAATTTAATTATAAGTTAGTTTATAACTTAATTTAATAAACCCTAAAGGATAGGGTTATAAAGGGCATATATGAAGCGTCGACATCATATTCTATCTCCTCCACTGACGTCAACGATTTCCAAATAATGGATATAAATATCCTAAGCCTACAAGGCTTTAAACTCATCCATGATTTTAATAAATCTCCTAAGAAAAAATCGTGTGCGCGATATTCGTTAACAAGAGGTAAGAAGTCCACGTTTGACCCTTTTCGGTAGGTAGCAAAGGGAGAAAAGGCACAAGGTATGAAGGCCTTGTCACCACCTAGCCAGGTGGGCTAGCAGCAAGTGAAAGTGCATTGGGAACATGAGGTTCTACGTTAGATTCGCAACATGAAGGTTGTGTAGTATTTTTTGAGCGTCGAAGATGCCAAAGCCTTTTGGCTTTTGGTACCTAGGTAGAATACAAAGTGTCATGGGTGCTTTTGCCTTCCACGTGAGTGCTTAGTTCATGTGGCTTAGCAGTCACGGCTAAGGCACTAGTGGCACTGAGACGTGGGATCGAATCCTGTCGGGAGCACTTTGTTGAGGTACTAAAATTTTGCTATAAATTAATTTGTGCTTCTAAGGTTGTATGGTGTATTTTTGAGCTTAGGAAGATATAAGGTTGATGAAATTAAATAATTGTTTTATTTTAATATTTGGTGGATTGAGTTGTTTAGAGTGGAGTTATAAGGTTTAATAAAAGATTTATTTTTATATGTTTTGGTGAATGTTTATTTTAAAGAAGTAATAAGGTGTATTTGATTTTAATTATGTTTGTAATTGTAAAATATCTTGAGGAAGTGTTAGAGTGATATTTTTTCATCTAACCTTTAAATTTTGCAAAGAGGAAAATTGTGTTTGAGACAGATTTTGAGGTCAATTCTTCAAAAAACAAAAGGTATGGGCACATCTTCCTTGTGAGTGATTTTTGGATGTTGTGAATGCTAAGTTGGAGAGAAAAGGGTTTTTTGATAAGCATTGTTGAGTTTGATTGTTAAATATTTTTTTGAGTGAGAGTTGTTGATAAAAACCTTGTTTGATAAGCATTGTTGGAAACATTGAATGAACCTTCATATGCATGATTAGAGTTTGTGCAAGATCATGAGTATCATTGTTATGTGAAGTTAATAACTATCTTGAAACTAGGGTTTTTGCAAGATCATGAGTATCATTGTTATGTGATATTGTTTGATAAGCATTTTTGGAAATAATTGAGTGTTCATATGCTTGAACTAGGGTTTGTGAGCAAGAAGTGTTTCATTGAGTGATTGGTTAAGTGGAGTTGATTAAACCTAGTCAAGTGGAAGTGTTGAAGTGATAGTTCAAGTTTTGTGAAACAAATTGTTCTATATTCTAATTTGATTTGAGAAAGAGATTGAAAGTGATTGAGCATTGTTGTGAGTGTGAAGCATATTGAGTTTCTAACAATTCTCTATATGTTTTTGTGAGATTGAACAAGATTCTATGTGAAATTTTTTTGTGTGATTGAAGAGTATTTTGAGTTATTTTGATTTGAGTTGAGTAAGATTATGTGGAAGCTTACAATACATATTTGAGGTAAGTCTAGTGAGGACTTGTTGAGCAGATTTGAGGTGAGTCTTGGTGAAGACTTGTTGAGAAGGTTTGAGACAAGTTCTAGTGAGGACTTTTTGAGCATATTTGAGGTAAGTCTTGGTGAAGACTTTTTGAGCATATTGGACAAGTTCTTTGAAGAACACAAGCTTATACTGAGAGGGGGGGTGAACAGTATAAGACCACTTTTTACTTTTGCTTTAAAATCAACTTTCAAAATAGTATTAAGCAGTATCAATAGCAACAATTAAAACAATGCACAACACATCATCCACAAAGAGACACAACAATTTACGTGGTTCACCCAACGCGGGCTACTCCACGGATAAAATTTTCACTAAATTTTATCAACTCAAAATCTGGGAAAACCTTTCCCAATTACAATGTTTATGGGCACCAACCCAAAGGAGATACCTTCCCCTAACTCTGCTCTTATTGGTGATCCTCTAGAAGACCTCTGCCTCTGCTGCCCTTAGCAAGTGGAACTCTATCCACAGAAGACACCTGTCTTCCCTGCTCTGGCTGGAGACCTCTGTCCTCAACTCTTTCACCTCCTAAGCTGGTCCTCTTATCTGCACCAAACACAGTCCTTCGGTCTGGCACAATTCTGTCCTCTTCCTCTGTTCTTTTCTATTACAGCCGCACTTGGTCGAAACCAACTTTTCACTGTCTGCGCAAACACAACAGCACTCGATCAACTTATGTACTTCTACGAAAACATAGTAGCACAATCTTCGCACACTCTTCGCAAACACAGCAGCACAGTCTTCACACTCTTTGCTTCTCGATGAACAAACTTCTCCCCTGCACTCTATCTACGAATCACACTTCGAACGCACACTTCGATCGATGCGACACAACTGCTCTTTGCGCACTGTGGACTTAACCTGCATAATTTTGATACTCGCATTCGATACCTTCAACTCGAAATAGCCCTCCTTTTATAGAGTAGAAATCATGATCAAAAATCTCAAACTTAGTCGGTTGTTACTCTTCAACTACGTCGGTTGCAAAACCCTACGCTGCGTCGGCCCAGATTTAACTTTGTCGGCTCAAGGTTAACTCTGTCCTTCAACCGCCTCTGGTTCTATAGCTTCTGGCGTGAAACTTCAACATGTCACGATATCGTGACACCTTTGCCTGCCATACACCTTCTATTGCTTGTTGTCACGAAATCGTGACACTTATTGCCTTTGTCTGCCTTGACTACGTTCTTGTCATGAAATCGTGACACTTCTGACTTTTGCTTACGTCATCTTCACTCCTATCATGAAATCATGATGCTTTAGACTTCAATGCCTTCTTCTCTACTTTTGTCATGAAATCATGACACATCTGCTTCTACTGACGTCATCTGCAACTCTGTCACGAAATCGTGACACTTTAGACTCCATTGCCTTCTTCTCTGCTTTTGTCATGAAATCATGACACATCTGCTTCTACTGACGTCATCTTCAACTCTGTCACGAAATCGTGACCCTTATGACTTCATGGCCTTCTTCTCTGCTTGCACTAGCGAAAATGGAACATGTCACGAAATCGTGACACTTTCGCTGCCATGAGCTTCTTTCTGCCTTACACCCGCGAAACTGGAACATGTCACGAAATCATGACGCTTTTGTCTACAAAGCCTTCCTCTCTACTTCTGTCATGAAATCGTGACACTTCTCCTATAGAAGACCTGCTTCCAGTTTCTGTCATGAAATCGTGACACTTTCTCCAACTGAATGCTGCCAACTCAACCTGTCGCGAAATCATGACGCTTATCATTTCAGACTCTTTCCTTTGTTGCACGTCGCAAAATCGTGACAGTTGTCACTTCGAGCTTTTCAGCATGTCACGAAATCATGACAGTCCTCACCTCGACCTCTGCAGCATGTCGCAAAAATGTGACAGTCCTCACTTGGAACTTTGCAACATGTCACAAAATCATGACAGTTCCTGAATAACTTTCTCTCTCTTCGATCTTGTCGCGAAATCATGACAGCTCACACTGCGGACTCTCTCTTCTGCAACATGTCACGAAATCGTGACACTTTTTCGTCCGTACAGCCTCCTTTGCAGAATGTCATGAAATCGTGACACTTTTCTTTCTCTGCCTTCCTGCACTGTCCGAGTCACGAAAATGCGACATGTCGCGAAATCGCGACACTTTCCATCTTGCTCTTCTTCTCTGCCAACATGTCGCGAAATCATGACAGTTTTTCCTGCTTCGTCTCTGCCTTCCAGCATGTCGCGAAATCATGACAGTTTTGCCAAAACTTTCTCTCTCCTCAAACATGTCGCGAAATCGTGACAGTTTTGCCAGCACTTTCTCTCTCCTCAAACATGTCACGAAATCACGACAGTTTTTCCAACCGCCTGCATACTTTTTCTTACTTGTCTTTTTCTTGATCTTTTGCAACTGGGCTACTCTGATCTTCTTGGAAAACCACTGTCCAAACTGAAACCTTCATCAAAACACATTCTTTGACATCAAATCAAATTGCTTCAAGAACTCTTTGACATCAATGACAACATCTACACTTAGAGCAAAGGTAATGTACCCAAGGTACCCAAAATTGCCAACAATCTCCCCCTTTGTCATTGATGGCAAACTTTTACTTGAAACACATCTTTAAGAGCCAAAACTGAAACCAACTGATCCAACAAGCGAGAATCTATCTTTAAAGTTTTTTGCTCCCCCTGACTTGAAGCTCTCTTCTTCACTCATATCTCCCCCTTACTCATATCTCTCCCCCTTTGTCATCAATGGCAAAGGGCCACCTTTGGGGCTCGGGACTAAGAATGAGCTTCTTAGCTTAGTCCCTCCCCCACCTCCTGATGAGGTGATTAAAACAAGGGTGGGAGTGAAACTCCCATTAGGCACTCATCATCATCAGTGTCTACAATTTCCTTGTCGGGCCTTCTCTTGAATTCTTTGTCCATATTTCTGTTCTTGTCACTTTTCTTGTTCTTTTTCTCATTCTTGTTCTTATCCACACCTTGATCCTTGGACCTGTTCATACCACTTGTTCCTGTTCCTGTACCTCGGAAGATCAGCTCTACACTGTCTAGCTGTGTGACCTTCATTGTTGCACTTATAACACGTAACAAAGTTATTTCTGTTCGGCATACCTGTTCTTTGAATCCGCCTGTTATGACTAACCGTGTTCCTGTAATTAGCCTTGCAAAAAATTGCCTTATGCCCGAACTGTTGACAAGAGTAACAATACCCTTGAAAGAAACTAAAATTTCTGAAACTGTTGTTTACCCTCTTCATTTGATCTATGCACTGAGAAGCCGTGTGACCAAACCTTTGACATGCAAAACATCTGCCATGAAATATTCTTCTGTTTGACCTCTTGGGTCCCGAATACTTCTTCTTCGCATTCAAAATTCTGTTTTCTATTTCTGCGCATTTATCACTTACGGACTCTTTCTCTGAACCACTCTCTTCATCAGAACTCTCTTCTTTTTGAAATCTCTTACTAGATTCCCCAACTTGTTCCTTGTGTGGTTTAACAAAACCAAGACCTGTTTTATCTGTTGTCTTTCTTTGACCTTTGATAAGAAATTTAACCTTTTTGGAGCTTTCTTGAAACCTGTACAGCTTATCCTTGTAATATTTATTTTCCTCTTTCAAGGAAGCCATTTTCTGTTCTAATTCACTATACTCAAACACCTTAGATTCTAACTCATTCTTGAGTTCTTGTGTCTTAGCCATAGAGACGTCAAGACTTTCTATAAGTTCATCTCTCTCCATACAACATTCATCTAACTTATCCTTGAGTCTAGCATTCTTCTTTCTTTCCTTTTTCAAAACACTAAGAGCATTAGTAAGTTCACTTTCAAGATCCTCTATTTGATTGCATTTTGAAATATCAAGGCCTTTTTCAGATTTCTTATCACTAGAGGTGCTACCCTTTTCAAAAACCATACATGCATTTTCCTTATCATTTTCTGAAGCATCCTCATACATACTAGCAACCAATTCATTATTTGTGCAATCATCCTCAAGGTGCCCAAAATTTCCACATCTAAAACATTTCATGATAATGAATTTATGTTTCGGTTCTTCTTCCTTTTCTGAAATGAACAACATCTCATTTTCATCATCACTAGAAGAACTTTCACTATCACTGCTAGAACACTTACTTGCTTTGTCCAGGTAGAAGCTCTTCTTGTTCTTGTGTGAATACCTCTTTCCTTGATTGTTGTGCTCATCTTTGTTCTTTCTGTAATACCTGTGCTTTTCAGAATCCTTGCTCTTAACATCCTGTATATCTTCATCACTTTCATTCTTGGAGACAGTACAGTCAGTAGCATAATGACCAAACTTTCCACGAGTTGAAACATCTTATATTTTTCTTGCTTTTGTGCTTTCTAGAAAACTTGCCTTTCTTGCTGTAGTATGCCTCTTCCTCACTAGAAGACTCATCACTCTCTTGAATCTGTTTGCCCTTTGATTTCTTGGAAGCTTTGAAAGCTGCCTCTTTCTTGACATCAACTTTCACTTGAGTTCTCAGCTCAAATGCTGCAAGAATACTATGGAGCTCATCCTTTTTCAACTTATCTAAATCTTTAGCTTCCTCAATAGCAAAAATATTTTCACTAAATCTATTAGGAAGAGATCTTAAAATCTTATCACACACATCATTTTCAGCAAGCTCAAGACCTAGGTCTTTCATGGAGTTAACAACCTCATCCATACGAAGCATGTAGTCACTAATATTTTCATCATCATTCATTTTGAGTTGTTCAAACATACCTTTAAAATGTCTCAATTTGGCCTTTCGGACATTTGCATCACCTGTATGAACCACCTGCAATTGTTTCCACATTTCACTAGCTGTCTTGCAGTGAATAACTTTGGTGAGATCTGCTTTCTGTAAGCCCTTCAAGATTGCATTCATTGCTTTTGAATTGCTGTGATGTAGGAGCCTGTCTTCTTTAGTATAAGGGCCATTTTTAGGAATAGTGTACCCATCTTCAATCACTTCCCAAACCTCATTACCAAGTGCCATTAGATAAACCTTCATTCTTGCACTCCACAGACTGAAATCTGATCCATCAAGAATAGGTGCTGCATTGCCACTTGAATAATCCATTGTGTTCTTAACCGGTTCTTCCTTCCAGTTGTTAAACCTTTTCGAAGGAACCCGCTCTGATACCAATTGAAGAACACAAGCTTATACTGAGAGGGGGGGTGAACAGTATAAGACCACTTTTTACTTTTTCTTTAAAATCAACTTTCAAAACAGTATTAAGCAATGTATAGAAAGCAGTATCAATAGCAGCAATTAAAACAATGCACAACACATCATCCACAAAGAGACACAACAATTTACGTGGTTCACCCAATGTGGGCTACTCCACGGATAAAATTTTCACTAAATTTTATCAACTCAAAATCTGGGAAAACCTTTCCCAATTACAATGTTTATGGGCACCAACCCAAAGGAGATACCTTCCCCTAACTCTGCTCTTACTGGTGATCCTCTAGAAGACCTCTACCTCTACTGCCCTTAGCAAGTGGAACTCTATCCACAGAAGACACCTGTCTTCCCTGCTCTGGCTGGAGACCTCTGTCCTCAACTCTTTCACCTCCTAAGCTGGTCCTCTTATCTGCACCAAACACAGTCCTTCGGTCTGGCACAATTTTGTCCTCTTCCTCTGTTCTTTTCTGTTACAGCCGCACTTGGTCGAAACCAACTTTTCACTGTCTACGCAAACACAACAGCACTCGATCAACTTATTTACTTCTGCGAAAACATAGTAGCACAGTCTTCGCACACTCTTCGCAAACACAACAGCATAGTCTTCACACTCTTTGCTTCTCGATGAACAAACTTCTCCCCTGCACTCTATCTGTGAATCACACTTCGAACGCACACTTCGATCGATGCGACACAACTGCTCTTTGCGCACCGTGGACTTAACCTGCGCAATTTTGATACTCACATTCGATACCTTCAACTCGAAACAGCCCTCCTTTTATAGAGTAGAAATCATGATCAAAAATCTCAAACTTAGTCGGCTGTTACTCTTCAACTACGTCGACTGCAAAACCCTACGCTACGTCGGCCCAGATTTAACTTTGTCGGCTCAAGGTTAACTCTGTCCTTCAACCGCCTCTGGTTCTATAGCTTCTGGCATGAAACTTCAACATGTCACGATATCGTGACACCTTTGCCTATCGTACACCTTCTATTGCTTGCTATCGCGAAATCGTGACACTTATTGCCTTTGTCTGCCTTGACTACGTTCTTGTCACGAAATCATGACACTTCTGACTTTTGCTTATGTCATCTTCACTCCTGTCATGAAATCATGATGCTTTAGACTTCAATGCCTTCTTCTCTACTTTTGTCATGAAATCATGACACATCTGCTTCTGCTGACGTCATCTGCAACTCTATCGTGAAATCGTGACACTTTAGACTCCATTGCCTTCTTCTCTGCTTTTGTCATGAAATCACGACACATCTGCTTCTGCTGACGTCATCTTCAACTCTGTCACGAAATCATGACCCTTATGACTTCATGGCCTTCTTCTCTGCTTGCACTAGCGAAAATGGAACATGTCGCGAAATCGTGACACTTTCGTTGCCATGAGCTTCTTTCTGCCTTACACCCGTGAAATGGAACATGTCACGAAATCGTGACGCTTTTGTCTACAAAGCCTTCCTCTCTACTTCTATCGTGAAATCATGACACTTCTCCTATAGAAGACCTGCTTCCAGTTTCTGTCATGAAATCGTGACACTTTCTCCAACTGAATGCTGCCAACTCAACCTATCGCGAAATCACGACGCTTATCATTTTAGACTCTTTCCTTTGCTGCACGTCGTGAAATCATGACAGTTGTCACTTCGAGCTTTTCAGCATGTCACGAAATCATGACAGTCCTCACCTCGACCTCTACAGCATGTCACAAAAATGTGACAGTCCTCACTTGGAACTTTGCAACATGTCACGAAATCATGACAGTTCCTGAATAACTTTCTCTCTCTTCGATCTTGTCGCGAAATCGTGACAGCTCACACTGCGGACTCTCTCTTCTGCAACATGTCACGAAATCGTGACACTTTTTTGTCCGTACAGCCTCCTTTGCAGAATGTCACGAAATCGTGACACTTTTCTTTCTCTGCCTTCCTGCACTGTCCGAGTCACGAAAATGCGACATGTCGCGAAATCGTGACACTTTCCATCTTGCTCTTCTTCTCTGCCAACATGTCACGAAATCGTGACAGTTTTGCTTGCTTCGTCTCTGCCTTCCAGCATGTCACGAAATCGTGACAGTTTTGCCAAAACTTTCTCTCTCCTCAAACATGTCACGAAATCGTGACAGTTTTGCCAGCACTTTCTCTCTCCTCAAACATGTCACGAAATCGCGACAGTTTTTCCAGCCGCCTGCATACTTTTTCTTACTTGTCTTTTTCTTGATCTTTTGCAACTGGGCTACTCTGATCTTCTTGGAAAACCACTGTCCAAACTGAAACCTTCATCAAAACACATTCTTTGACATCAAATCAAATTGCTTCAAGAACTCTTTGACATCAATGACAACATCTACACTTAGAGCAAAGGTAATGTACCCAAGGTACCCAAAATTGCCAACATTCTTGATGAATAATTGTTGAGCATATTGGACAAGTTCTTGATGAAGACTTGTTGAGTAGATTGGACAGGTTTTAGAGAGGACTTGTGGATAGATTAGTGTAAACTTTTGTAGAAGCTTACAATGCAGATTTGAGATAAGCCAACAAGTTCTAGTGAAGACTTGTTGAGCATATTGGACAAGTTCTAGTGAGGACTTGTTGAGCATATTTGAGGTAAGTCTTGGTGAAGACTTGTTGAGCATATTGGACAATTTCTAGAGAGGACTTGTGGATAGATTTGTGTGAGATTTTGTGTAATATTACAAGGTAGATTTGATATAATTATTTGAGAAGACTTGAGAGCATAATTGATTGATTTATTCAAACCTTGGGTTAAGGTTTGGGGTAGATCTAGCAGAGTTGATTTGTGATTGATTCAAGCTTTGTGTTAAGGATTGAGGATAGATTTGTGCTAATTAAAGGACTATATTTAGTGCAGATCAGAGATAGATATTGATGACATATTTGTGCTAGACTGAAGGACTATGTTTAGTGTAGATCAAAGATAGATATTGAGGATAAATTTATGCTAGACCGAAGGACTATGTTTAGTGCAGATCAAAGATAGATATTGAGCATATTTGTGCTAGACCGAAGGACTATGTTTAGTACAGATCAAAGATAGAGATTGAGTAGATTTGTGCTAGATTGAAGGACTATGTTTAGTGTATATCAGAGATAAATATTGAGCATATTTGTGCTAGACTGAAGGATTGTGTTTAGTAAAAATTTGAGATAGAGATGAGAGAAAGCTTTGGAAGTGACAAAGTATACAGGATGATAATCTCTAGTGGATAGAGATCCATTAGCCATGGTAGTGAAGATAGGTCTTTTGAGTGAGGGTAGGAGTCTTCAATGGATAGAGATCCATAATACAATGTAGTGGAGGCAACAGTTCTTCTAGAATATCACCAACAAGAGCAGAGGGGATTGGTGTCTCCTATGGATAGAGATCCATGAACCTGATTAGGGGATTGGTGTCTCCTTTGGACAAGAGGTCCATAAATATTGTAATAGGGAAAGGTTTCCCGATATATTTTTTGAGAAAATATTAGTGAAATATTTTCTCCATGGAGTAGCCCACATTGGGTGAACCACGTTAATTGGGTGTCTCTATTGTGTGTGGTGATTTGTGCATTGCTTTGATTACTATTTTTGATATTTTCATTGATATATTGCATAATATTGATTGGGAAAGAAAAGTAAAAAGTGGTCTTATACTGTTCACCTCCCCTCTTAGTATAATCTTGTGTTCTTCATAAAATACAAGAACTAATAGATGATACAGAAGTACATGAAACTAAAGCTTTTCTAGCAAATATAGTATTTTATAAAAATACTAATCTTTTATTTGATTAAGATCAAAACATGAAGTAGGACAAAAAAAGCAACAAAGAAGAGTACAAGTTCAAGAAAGACAAAGAAGATCCATATTGAAGACTAAAGTCTTCAATAACCAAATAATGTAATACAGGGGTGTTGGAATATATTATATTATTTGGTACATACCAATGTACCATCATGGGTACATCTATAGATTAGGAAAGAGTGTCTTATATTAGGATTTACTTTATGCAATGTAATGCACAAGTGTGCAATTATATTTTGGTAATGTAAATGTGCATAGTTATCCCTATGTACATGTGTCAGAAGAGTAGGAAGATGAAGATTCATAGAAAGAGTGAGGGTCAAGAAACCTTCATATGAAGAGGCACATTCCATTCTATATATATAGATGTATTGATGTAAAATATACAGCGAAGTAGAAAAAGTCACCTATGTAAGCAATGGAAGGTGATGTAGTATGATTTATTTTGAGCTCTTCATTCAACAAATATTTCATAGTATTTTTGAGAATTTTTCATTAGCATTATTTGAGTTATTATCTAATTGATTCTGAGTTTATATGCTTTATTGATCAGCATTATTATATCTTTCATATTGCAATTGTATTATTGATCTTGAGGAAATATTATTTTAAGTATTTACTCATCAAAAGGTAACAATTACATGCCCTAAGTATTGGTATGATGCATACACAACATCCCTTCAATTGTCATCCTTGTAAATATTTTAGATTCATTTCCCAAAGTGTCCATATCAGTATCACCTATAAGTGGAAAAAATAATTTTTAAAAAATTTTAAATAAAAAAATAAATTTATAACATTAATGTCATAGGTATTATGAGTTCTTATCTATTATGTCATTATCAAAATCATATTTAACATAAATAACATTGTCATTAGTATCAATAAAATCTTCATTGAAATCAATAACATCATATGACCATGTGAAGACAATCGTTTGGAATTAGGGCAGCGTTAAAGCAAATTCTTTTCAAAAAAATGTATTATCTTTCATGAGTCATATCTTTATGAGGGGTTGTTAGATTTAGATTATTATTGGATAAATTTGTGTAGGATTTGAATAGCTTTAAAATGAGTTGTCATACAAAGAAATCTGATTAGAGATACGATCCTGTGAAGTCATCCATCTATAACAAGGGCGATACAAAGACAATGGACGATAAGAGATAAGATTGAAAATCAAAAACTAAGTATTCTCATTCATCATTATTCAATATAAATATTATATGAATAGGCACAATTTAAATAGATGTGCCTTTTCTAATATATTTTTTTATAAATTTATATTAATTATTAATTAAACTTTTAATTTAATTAATATTTAATTGAATGAGGAATTTTATTCCTCATAATTCCTTCCAAAAATATACACATTGGATCCCAAGGTGTTCAAAATATAAGGAAGAAATATATTGAGTATGAGGAGGTGGCCACAAGAGAGGTCAATGATGTGGCACCACGTGTGCAAAGCATACATGCAAGAATATTTTTCAAAATGTATTGATAATATTTTCTTCATATGAATCCAGAGCCTTCACAATAATTGATTCAAGTTTTGGAATATTAGAAGAAAGTGTACCAATATTAAACTTTGTTTGGGTAGGAATTTCATCCAAGAATATATTTTACAACTTTGGATCTTGATCACCAGCTTGCCTAGAGTGATCATAGCCCACTCACGATATAAGTGGCAGATAAGAGAAATGAATCTCATCCTCAATGAGCTTACCTTCAAATGTATTTTTCAAATTGTTATCAATATTTTAGTCCTCTAATCCAATAAATAAGGATACTTCTTGAAGTAAAACAGGATCGATAACATCATCTTCTATGACATACACTGAAAGAGGTAGAGGAGTGATGTAAATCTAGAGACAGATCTTCAATAACCATCCAAAAAAATTGTGAAGTTCTTCATTAACAGCAATATCAACCCTTACAAGACTTTGGAAATACATGAGAGGGAAATGAGCAAAATTCCATATTAAAATCTATGCATGCATACAAAGTCAAGCAATTTCCACACTTACGGGAAAAACATAAATTCCTGCATGTGCCCACCACTAAACAAAAATATCTTCTTCACTAAATGGAGGGCATACAAAAATGTGGGAATGAGGCAAATAAATCTATCACCTAGATACATAGGGCCCACATCCAAGAGTAACATGAGTTTAAAATAATACACTAAACACCTAAATAGTCACTATAGGATCCAACACTAAAAAAAAAATTGTGAGCCATTTTGAGGTACCAAATGAAGGTATTGAGCCCTAAAAGTGGTCTAACAATATCTAATCCACATAGTTGCTTACTCTATTGTAATATTTGCATTGATAGATTTCCAATAGTGTGTGAAAGACCTCAAACGAACATCCGAAGCTCCAATTATGACCCTGATAAGCTCATGCATCTTTTATGACATCATCCTCCTCTAGTTGAAAGGAACGTAGCTCCTACAATTTCAGTTGTTCAAACTCTAACCACCCAAATTATGAAGCTTCCACTCTGAAATCCATATGCTATCCTTCGATGGCAATCCTTCCCACTATACTAAGTACCTCCAATAATTTCCTTACCTAGTGTTAGTCACTTTCATATCTAGGACCTAAGAGATCTTTTGTTTTTATTTCCTTGGGATCTATCATTCCCAGTCCAATTTTTTGTCCTCCTCAATATCATCTATCTCTCCTTGGAATAGGTACAAGTCTGATACATTGAACACAGGTGAAATGGCAAGGTCTTATGGCAAATCCACCTCATAAGCATTATCATTGATCTTCTTCATAATTTTGCAAGGCCCAATTTTCTTGTACTTTAGCTTGTTGTATGTGCCCCTTGGGAACCTTTCTTTCCTGAGGTGCACCATCACCATATCCCCTTATTTAAACACTTTCAATCTTCTGGTTGCATCTACCACCGCCTTGTATTTGGCATTACTATCTTGTAGCTTTTATCTAATCTCTACTTATAGACTCTACATGTGCTCTACAAATGCTTCTGCATCAGTGTTGATATGCTCCTAAACTAGAAACTTAGCTAAGTCCAATACGCCATGTAGGTTTCTTCCATAAACAATTTGAAAAGGTGACTTACCAGTTGATCTATTGATAGAACTGTTATAGGTGAATTCAACTTGTGGCAGTGCCAAGTCCCACTGTTTGGGTTTCTCCCCCACTATACACCTCAACAATTTTCCTAGACTCCTATTCATGACTTCCATTTTCCCATCTATTTGTGGATGGTAGGCACTACTGAACTGCAACTTTATCCCCATATTCTTCTAGAGAGTCCTCCAAAAGTGACTCAAAAATTTAGTATCCCGATCAGAAGTAATTATTTTTGGGACTCCATGCAATCTAACAACTTCCTTGAAAAACAAATATGTAATCTTGGTGGCATCATTAGTCTTTTGACAAGCAATAAAGTGAGCCATCTTAGAAAATCTATCTACAACAACAAATATAGAATCATTCTTCCTTTGGGTGTTAGGCAGTCCCAACATGAAGTTCATGCTCAAGTCTACCCATGGTCCTATAGGTACTAGGAGTGGCATATACAACCTCGTATTTTGAGCATGTCCCTTGGCCATCTGACACACCCTGCATCTAGCAACAAATCTCATTATATCTCTCTTTACCTTAGGCCAGTAATACTTCTTCTCCACTAAAGCTATAGTCTTGTTTACTCCAAAATGCCCTACCAAACCACCATTGTGAAGCTCTTTGATGATGTTCTCCCTCATAGAACTAACTGGGATGCATAATTGCTTTCCCCTAAATAGATACCCAGCCTACATAAAATATTGATCTGCAATACCATGATTTTTAGTCAACATTGGGTTCTGAAGATGGTTCAGAATCTCACCAAAATCTTGATCATTCTCATACAATTCTTTAATATTCTCAAATCCAACTACCGTATTCTCCATGGTAGTTAATAATACTACACACCTTCTTAAAGCATCAGCAACCTGATTTTGTTTACCCGACTTGTGTTTTAGAACAAAGGTGTACTCTTGTAGTGTACTCACCCATTTAGTGTGTCTCTTATTTAACTTCTTTTGGGTATTAATATACCTCAAAGCCTCATGGTCAGTAAATAGGACAAACTCCTTTGCTATCAAATAATACCTCCAATGCCTTAAGGCTTGCACAATTGCATAAAATTCTAGATCATAAGTAGAATAATTCCTTCTTACCTCATTTAACTTCTCGCTGAAGAACACTATTGGTCACCCTTCTTGGCTCAATACTGCTCCAATGCCCACATGCGAAGCATCACAATCAACTTTGAATAATTTGTTAAAATATGGCAACACCAGGACTGGTGCCTCTGTTACTTTCTTCTTCAATAACTCAAAGCTTTATGTCATTGCTCGGGTCCAGACAAAATCTTTCCCTTTGGTGCACTCTATGATTGGTGCAACAATACTACTAAAATTATGAATAAACTTATGGTAAAAGGTTGCAAGGTCGTGGAAACTCCTGACCTCTATCATGCTTGTGGGAATGGGCTAGTCTAAGATTACCCTTACCTTTTCTTGATCCATCTTCACACCATCTTCAAAAATCACAAACCCTAGAAACACTAAACTCTTCTGCATAAATATGCATTTCTTCAAATTTGCATACAACCTCTCCTTTCTCAATGTTTCCAATACCAACTTTAGGTGTAACAGGTGCTCAACTTCAGTTCTACTATATATCAGAATGTCATCAAAATAGACAACAACAAACTTACCAATATACTCTCACAACACTCTATTCATCATCCACATAAATGTGCTTGGTGCATTAGACAACCCGAATGGCATCACCAACCATTCATACAATCCATCTCACATCTTGAAGGTGGTTTTCCACTCATATCCCTACCGAATATGCACTTGATAATACCCACTCCACAAATAAATCTTACTAAAATACTTGGCTTCGACCAACACATCCATCATATCATCAAGTCTAGGTATTGGGAACCTATACTTTATTGTAATCTTGTTTATGGCCCTACTATCCACACACATTCACCAAGAGCCATCTACCTTTGGTGTCAATAGAGTAGGTGTTGCACAAGGACTCATACTCTCTCTTACTAACCCCTTCTTCAGCAACTCAACCACTTGTTGGTTCAACTCTTCATTCTGCATTGGATTCATCCTATAGGCTGTCTGATTTGGAAGCGTTACACCAGGGATCAAATCAATGTGATGTTGAATATCCCTTTCTAGTGGTAATCCATTTGGTAGTTCATCTGGTATGACATCTACAAAATCTCCCAATAACTCTTCTACTATTGGTGGCATCTTTATAACCTTGTTTGTTACCTTCTTCACTATCAAGACATAACAAAACCTTGTTTCCTCCATTTCTACCCTGAACTCTTTGGTGGCCAACAAACTCTCACCCTATCCTTCCTCTTTAAGAGGTAATAAAACAACCTTAACACCATCTTTTAGAAAGGTATAGGTGTTCTTTTCTCCATCATGTATTACCTTCCTATCATACTACCATGGCCTCCCTAACAATATATGGTAGGCATCCATAGGTATAACATCACACTAGATCTCATCCTTATAAGTATTACCAATAGAAAATTTAATCAAACACCTCTTGTCTACAACCACTTCATTACCCTTTTTAAACCAGGCTATATGATATGGATATGGATGCTTCTCACATTTTAGACTTAGTTTATCTACCATAACATTTGAGACCATATTCTCACAACTTCCACCATCAATAATAAGTTTGCATACCTTTCCTCCAGATGTGCATTGTGTCCTGAAAATGCTCATATGCAGCCATGAGGTACTATCATCCCTCTCTGGAATCCAGTATTTTCTTAGCATGATCATTATCCTTCTCATTATCAAATTTTCACCCACATCTGTAGCAACTTCTACATCTTGTTGCACCTCCTCTGCTTTAGCTAAATTGACCCAAGGCTATTTAGTATGCCTCCATTCCTATCCTTGATTTTGAGGACACTCATAGGCTCTATGCCCTTCTTCACCACACTTATAACACACATATGGTCTACGGGGAGCATTCCAAGTCCTCCCTCTTCCTCTCTGATATCCCCTTCCTCTCTAGGGGGTATAGGAACCTTGTCTAGGGACCTCAACCTTCTCTATTGTATTTGAGGATTCTCCTTTGATAGGATTAAACCCTCCATGTCCTCTTGATGGGGAGGATGATGCTCCTCTCTTTACTCCCACATTCTTCTTGAAATTGTTCCTATTCTACTTTTCCTCTACTTTCAGGGCTAACTGATAAGCATCATCTATAGTACGAGGCCTGAGCATGCTAAGCTCATTTTGAATGCTAAATTTTAGACCATTAACATACCTGGCTATCTTCTGGAGCTCAGATTCCTCATGTGCCACTCTGATGGAGAGCTTATAAAACTCACTGGTATAATCTTCCACACTGTGTTCTCTCTGCCTCAGATTCTGCAATTTCATGAAGAGGGTTTGCTCATAATCTATTAGGAGAAATTTTACCCTCAATTTCTTCTCCATTTTGTTCCAAACCCTGATCTTGTCTTTTCCCTATTTTTTTGTCTCTCATTCTGGAGGTGATCCCACCAGACCAATGTGTGGCCCTTCAACTTAGTACATGTAAATTTTACCTTTTTATCTTCTACCATATTCTTCCATTCAAAGAATTTCTCCATATGATTCAGCCAATCTAACAGCTCCTCTGGTTGTAACCCTCCTCCATACTCGGGAACATCAACCTTCACCCCATCATTCTTACCTTCCAAGGCCCTGATCAACCTTTCCTCAAATGGCCTTTCCTCCAAGGGTTCCTCTTCCCCTTCCATGGGTGGAATTTCACCTAGTTCACTATCCACATCATTAGGGTTTCTTGGTCTCAGATGATTCACCACAACTATGATCTGAGCTATTTTCCTCTACAACTCTTGGATCTACCTATTCATCTGGGCATATCCAACCCTTCCTCTTCTCATATTCCTCCAAAATAAGGTAATAAACACACAAACAAAAACCAGATATTCTTACCTCCATGATCTCTACAAGATCAAGCCTGCTCTGATACCACTTGATGTAAATCTAGAGATAGATCTTCAATAACCATCCAAAAAAACTATGAAGTTCTTCATTAACAACAATATCAACCCTTACAAGACTCTAGAAATACATGAGAGGGAAATGAGCAGCTTTCCATATTAAAATCTATGCCTACACCCAAAGTCAAGCAATTTCCACACCTACCGGGAAAAACATAAATGCCTATGGAAAAACATAAATGCCTGCATGTGCCCACCACTAAAAAAAAATGTCTTCTTCACTAAATGGAGGGTGTACAAAAAATATGGGAATGAGGTAAAACAAATCTATCACCTAGATACATAGGGCCCACAACCAAGAGTAACATCAGATTAAAATAATACACTAAACACCTAAATAGTCACTATAGGATCCAATGCTAGAAAAATATTTGTGAGCCATTTTGAGGTACCATATGAAGGTTTTGGGTCTTGAAAGTGATCTAAAAATTCTTGAGCCATATAGTTGCTCACTTCATGCAATATATGCATCGATATATTTCCAACAGTACATGAAAGAGTTCAAATGAACACCTGAAGCTCTAGTTATGTCCTCGGCAAGCTCATGTGTTTTTAATGACATTGAGAAGGATCTTCCTCTCAAGTCAAAGGTGCCCTTTCAACAGTGTCAAAGGAAAAGGGTTGTTAGGAACAACTAGGCCCTTCTAGATCCAAAGAATTTCGTATAATTCCTTTACTATTTTATTCCTGTTTATGCTAACATTGGCCCCTCTCTATAGAGCCTCTATGGATTGAGAAATATTGTTCCCCAAATTGCCTTTAATCATATTGTTTCTATTATCCATAATGTTAATATTTATGGTTGATGGAGTAGGGCTTGAGTCATTTTGAATTTCAAACTTGGAGTCTAGAAAATTAGTGGTTTGGTTGGTACTTTGGATTAGGAATTTATTGTCCTCATTTTTTAGGGTATAGGTATTATTATACCCATCATATCAGGCTTTCCTATCATATTAATAGGGTCTTCCTAATAATAAACCACAATAGTCCATCAAGGTTACGTCATAAGTAACCTTATTGATGAATTTAGACCCAAAGGCAAAGGATACCATACAATTATGTGTGATTTATAAAGTTGAGTTGTCATCCTTCTATCCCAAAGAGTAAGACTAGGGATGAGGACTTAGTAGAAGGCATAACTTATCGATGATGGATTTTGGGAGTAGGTTCTTTTGTGAACCATTATCAATAATATAGGCCACAGATAAATCATGGGTTAAGTGAGCCCAAGTGACAAATAAGTTATCAATTTCTCCTATTGAAACCTAATGAATCATCAAGGTAATGTTATTAAGTTTACTTTTTAATTCTTTATATATTTTATCTTTCCTTTATGCCTCAATGGGGGTACTTTCCTCCTCCTAGATTTGTGTAATCAGGCTATTTTTCTTCTTAATCTTAGGACACTTACGAATTGTGTGTCCCTATTTCTTGTAATATTTATAAAATTAATGAGAGAATGAAGAGTTCAAGTAATAATAAGAAGAAGAGGTGGTTGAGTCAAAGGAATATGAAGACTTTTATTGAAACTTAGTTTTTGATTGGTCCTTATCTATATATAGATTTCTTGGAAGATCCTAGGACTAATTATGTTTGGATAGTGTAGCACCCTAAAATTGGCGCAGTTAAACCATCAGTAAAAAGATTAAAAATTTGAATTTTAACCCCGAAATCGCCCGTTAACCGCTCACCTCATTTTTTGTGCCATTTTTAGAATTTGTTTTGACCGTTGGACGATATCATCGCCGATCTGACGATATCGTCCCAAAACCAAATTTTCATAATTAGCCTCTATTTCAACAACCTCTCCAACTCAGGCAGAAGCGTGTCTACACGGTTGGAGATTCCTACATTGGAGATCTCCCAGATTGGGATGATCCCCAACCTCCTAACCTCCCCCTAATCCTATATAAACTTGGGATTTTCCCAGTTTATCCCCCTGGCTGATCATTTCCCTGCAACTCTAGTTTTTTGTTGTATTAGAACATCCTCGCCCCCATCATTTGCATTTGTATTTTCAGGTTTTATTGTAGGATTTTACTGTGTTTCAGCCAGAGGAAGCTCGGATCGTCATAGGCGATCCAACATGATTTCGGATGATCCTGTCGAGATCGACGATGATCTCGTACGATTACAGATGATTTTGACTACAGTTCAGATTGGGGGCAACCAGAGCCCCGAGTTTGCATTTTCTACCTTTCTTTCTTATTTAATTATGCATTAGATCAATTTATTTCTGTTCTGCATCTTGGAGTTCACCTCATTTAGCATATTTGCATGATAAAATTTAAAATAAGTTATTAAAATAGTGCATCCCATTTGATTTGCTATCTGGATTTATTATTTAAGCATCTATACTATTATTTCTATCATTTTGCATCATTCTTGCAATTGCATTTTTGGTTTTTGGTGTCTGTTTCCATGATTGCAGGTTTCTGACGAATTCGTCAGGTTTTCGATGATCTTGTCTGATCTCAGATGATCACCTATGATTTGGGATGATTCTATACAATTACAGATGATCCTATCATATCCGGGATGATCTGGACTCCTACAAGCTTTAGAATCTTCATCAGACATCAGGAATCAGGTGTATTCCTCTCCATTTCACATAGTCTCTGTATTTAGGATTCATTCATGTTTGTTGTCTTCATATAAACCCAAAATTTCATATAGAATAGCTTAGATTCATTTTGGCCAACCTAGGAATATGAATGATTGAATATAAAATGAACACATCAAACCCATTCTCAACCTAGGCATGGAAACTACCACTCAAAGTTTCCTGGTGAACCCCACCATCCATCAAAAATTCACCCTTATACCCCTCCCCAAGAGGCGCGACCTTCAAAGGGCCTCTCCATCCGAGGTATTGTCCCATCCTTCTCGCATCCCCCTTCCAGGGCACGGATCCTTTAGCTTGAAGGTAAGGGTGCAAAAATTTGGGCGATACATTTTGGTGAACCCGACGTGAAACTAAAACACCTTTTGAAAACAATCCAAAAAAAAACACATTATTAAGAACATCTAGAATCATTAGAAAACTGTTAAATTTGCATATCATATTTAGATGGTAGATTATAATAGAAGACGAGTTGTCACCATAAATGTTGAAAATCAATTAACGGCCATAGAGATTACTTCTGTGCTTAGAGTACCTCAAACAAATAGAGTCCAACCTTTGTGGGATGAACTTGATAGGAGATTGGGTATTATTGAATCTAGATCTGCAGAACTTAGGCAAATTAAGAGGTTTGTCCTAGATAGAATCCTGGATCCTGATCGGGTGACTTTGTACCATGAACTTCGAGAGAGCTTGCCATAGGTGGTTAGCAGATAAAAGAGCACTTGTGTCTTCAGAATTGTACACCTTTGAGGAATACCTTGAGAACGTAGTTGTAGTACATAAGTTTCTATCTCGTATAGAGGATCAAGAAGTCGTTCTTACGGATAGAAAAATATGGAATAGAGTTCCTAGAGCTATGTTGTATCGAGAGTATTGCCATGAACTTTATTTTTATAAGTCGAGTCTGAAGTAGATCATATTACCATAGCACACTTTGTCAAGTTCTTGAAAAACCACTTCCAATTTGAAGAGGAGCATTTCATGACTCCTGATGA
Source organism: Wollemia nobilis (assembly GCA_028583015.1). NCBI lineage: Eukaryota > Viridiplantae > Streptophyta > Pinopsida > Araucariales > Araucariaceae > Wollemia > Wollemia nobilis. The sequence goes on along the minus strand of JAQPPZ010002308.1, from coordinate 3,141,787 downwards.
ACTTGATCCTATCAACGATATCCATAAACTATTTATAGAAAACTAAGTCATTCTTTTTACTATTTCTTGCAACTAGCATGTTGTTTGTTATTTTTATACTTGTGAAATAATAATACAAAAAAAAAAAAAAAAAAAAAAAAAACATTTCCTTTTTAAGTATTATAGTAGGTATATAGTTAAAATATATACCTCTCAACCCTATCGCATATATATATATATATATATATAAGTATATATATTTGCTAAAACCTAAGTGTAGCACAATGCCTAGACTTAGGAATGGAAAACAAACCGAAGAAGATGAAGATTGGTTAGGAAGACCATTAATTGACCAAAATGTCCCTCCTGAGGACCAAGTTCAGGAAGAAGAAATCCTAGACCGACAAGAAGAAGAGCTTGTTGTAGCAAATGAACAAGAAGAAACTAATAGAGAGGAAGGATCCTCATCCCCTAAAATGTCTCCGGGAGGAGCTATCACTTTTGAAAACATGGAACAATTTTGGAAGTTCATTAACACAAATATCGGTGTTTTTAATAGAGCAGTCCATATGGACAAGGATCGAATTAGTGACACTCAAGCAACTCTAGAAGACGTATTTCACACATGCACTAATCCCTTGTCCTTTATTGAACAAGAGAGTGATCAAGCTGGACCATCCAATTTGGATATAGTAGCTACGATCCGGAACATGCAACAACAACAGGTTACCCAACCACCTAAAGTGCCTGTTAACAAGCCTAGGGTCATTCCCGCACAAAATAAACCATCATTTATTGCTCTATTTTGCCAAACTATTGAGCAACATACCTCAAATCAACAAAAACCCAAAACAAAACCAAACACCAATTACCAACAATCCGGGATACAACATAATACTATTACAAATCCCCTTCATAATACTCTTCCTACCAACACTTTGCATAATAGCAATATAGCATCTAATCCTTATGTCACACCATCATACACTCATAAATCCCATACCTATGTCCCATCGAACCAATATGGTGGACAAACTAGTAATCTTGAAACCATGGTGAAACAGTTAGTTTCCCGCATGGACCAGATAGATCCCTACCATCCCTCGTACAATTATCGAGAGATGTGTAGTCAGCCTTTAGATCCTATAGTTGTAGCACAGCCGTATCCTAAACATTTTCCTATGCCTGTCCTGCCCATATATAAAGGAACGGAAGATCCCATAGAGCATCTTCGTATGTTTAGGATAGCATGTCATGATATATCACATGATGACTTGTTATTACTAAAAATGTTCCCGAAGAGCTTGGGAGGAATGGCATTAGAGTGGTATTATCAATTACCCACTAATTCTTTGAGGAATTTCGAAGAAACTGCCGAGTCTTTTGTTCATCAATTTAGTGCCTATATCGAAAGACATGTGACCATTAAAGATTTGTATAACTTAAAACAAGACAAAGATGAATGCTTTGCTGATTTCCTAGCTAGGTGGAGACAATTGATAGGAAAATTGCACTTTGTGTTACCTTATAGGGAGATGTTGGACATCTTTATTAATAATTTGCAAGAGCAACTATCTTACGAATTATCAACTGCTACCTTGACCACCTTCGATCAGGCTATAGACTTAGCCCGAAGAGTGGAAGATGCTCTCATTAGGAGAGGTCAGCTTAAAAAGAAAGACGATGAGAAAACATCCAGAAATCAATATAAGAATAAACAAGTTGTGGGTGATGGAGTCATCGATAGCAGAAATATTGCTAATGTTAATGTTGCAAAGACAATGAAGAAGTTTGTATTGAAACCTCTTGATAGACCTCCTCGAGAATTTACTAGGTTAAATCAACCTTTATCAACTATTCTACCACAATTATTAGAATGAGGCTTGATTCAATTACCAAATATCCAGGAACCTGATCCAACTATACCCGGATACAGAGCAGATTTACATTGTGACTTCCATAGAGGACCTGGACACACTACCAACTCTTGTAAAATATTAAAACATAAAATACAGGACTTGATTGATAACAATGAGATGGAGGTACAAGCCTTTCAACCTAAGCAAAATCCTCCTAATAACGCTCAACAGAACACCACACAAAACCAGAATCAGAACGCCAATCAGTCATTAGACATCTTTCAACATCCCTTACCAAAACATGGTAAGGAGGTGGCTAATCAAATTGAACATCATAATGTTCCTCCTCCTGCCCGATATGTAGGAACTATTAGTGGGCATTTACCTGCTCATGAGCCAGAAATATTTGACACAACTTTATCCATGGTTACAACCAGGCCTCTATATAATATTCAGATACATGATCTTAGTGATACAGAATATGAGACTAAGAGTGATATGGAAATCACATCAAATCAATCGAATAGTTCTGAAGATGAATCAGATACTATTCACCCTATCACAAGTCATATGGTTCCAGAAGAACCATTTCCAAGAAGAGTCACTACTAGACCATCGTCTCACCAATTACTTTCTAATGAGTTAGCTATAAATGCTAGACCAAGACCCATTCATCATCCATAGAATAATATTGTGGGTACCATCGGAGTTGTTACTAGACAACAAGCTCAAAATTCTCAACAAGATCAAATTCAGAATGGTGGATCAACTCCATTTGTTTTGAAGGTTCCTAATAAAGGGAATCATGCACCTAATGTTCAACCTAAACCTCCTTATAATATTAATGAACAATTATCAAATATTACAGCTAGAATTTCCCTTTTGGACCTCTTAAGATCTTCTCCTACACATAGAGATGAATTAATGCTCACATTAAGCCAGATGATGGTACCACAAGACATTCAACCTGAAGCCATGGCCAATACTATAATAACTCGTGAAGTTGATTGTATTGACTTTCGGGATAGAGACATACCTCAACATAGTTTACATAAAGATAACCCCTTGTATATTACTGCTTTAATTGGAGATGTAGCAGTCAAACGAGTTTTGATTGATAATGGTTCATCTTTAAATATTTGCACTTTTGACTTCTACCAAAGATTTGGGTTTAGAAGTGAGGAAATGAAAAGAACTGATATGATCATAAAAGCTTTCAATGACGAAACACAAGAAACGTGTGGAGTTATTACCATTCCATTGCAGGTTGGTCCAAGAACCTTGGATACGACTATGTTTATTGTACATTGCCCTACATCATACAATATACTCTTGGGTCACCCTTGGATCAACGCGATGCGAGCTGTTCCCTCAACTTTACATCAATGTGTTAAATTCAAATTTAAGAATCAGTTGGTTACCATTCATGGTGATCCAAGACCCTTTGATATGTGTGCTTTGGCAGAACCTATTGGAGTTCAATTTTGCCCCAGCTTGTCATCCACACATCCTAATTCTCATTATCCATCTAAACATGTGAAACTCACACCCACAATGTCATCTACTTCTTCTCCATCAGATGCACCTTCACATATAGCTCAACCATCTTCTGAACAAACCGCATTAGGACCTAAGAAAGATCCTAATCCCACAACCAATGTCTCTTGTTCTACTCCTATAACTTCTATACCTATAATAGACCCATCTATTGACACCTCTACACCGTCTATATCCACCAAATGCATATTCTCCACATCAGAAGATATAGGAAATATTCCTTCTACCTCTTATGCTCTTATTGACGAGCTCTTACCCGATCTATCTAAAATTCTTATATCAGAAGAAATGAATGTTTCTATGCAAGATTCCCTTATTTTAAATAATTTGCCACCATCTCCTCGTACCTTGGGCCTCCCACAGCCTATGGGAAGTATTTACCAAGTCGGGAGCTGTGCCTTTATTTATAAGGGATATGACTGGGGTAGAATACCCAGAAACATCAGAACTCATTATGATGGATATGCTCGATGTTATTTTACTAATGAGTATACTAAAGCCAAACCTATAATGCTTAAATTGGGATATAAAGGGAAAGGTTTGGGACCTTTCCAGAATGGTATGAAAGAACCTTTTGAGGTAGAGCCATGGCCCGCTTGATGTGGTGTGGGCCTATTTTCTAGTAAGGGTCAGCCATTTGAGGATGATGACCATCTTATATGTTACCAAGATTATTTAGATGAACGCGATGCTTTGCATTTAACGAATAAGCCATTCACATGTAATATGCTATCTATAGCTTATCCTGAGATGATCGCTGAATCCGACGATGAGTTGGAGGGAGATATCTTCCATGATGTCTCCATTGAGGAATTATTACATAACGGATTTTATTTTGATGGCTCTATACCTAGTATAGCCCAACTTGAGGCCACGACTCCTCAAGACGAATTATCCAAGTTAACCTTGGAAGAATTATAGGAATTGGGCGTTTCACCCACCCCACCTAATTTTGAGAGAGATCTACACATGGAAGTAGAAAATGTCATAAAAATTAACATTGGAACCGAGGATAACCCTCACATAATCAACATCGGATCAGAATTGAGTCAAGAAAAATAGGATAAATACATTGCATTTCTTAAAGAATATGAAGATGTCTTTGCTTGGACATATGAAGATATGCCAGGTTTAGACCCTTCTGTAGTTATGCATCACCTAGTAGTCCATCCGGATGCTAAACCTGTTAAACAGAAACTTAGAAAAATGCATCCTAAAGTGGCCTTACTAGTCAAAGGAGAGTTAGAAAAACTCCTGAATGTTATTTTTATACAAGCCATTGATTATGTTGAATGGATCTCGAATGTAGTTCCAGTAACTAAGAAAGAAGCTACTAAGGTTAGGGTTTGTACAGACTTTAGAGATATTAATGTTGCATGCCCTAAAGATGATTTTCCCCTTCCCAATATGGATCAGATCATTGATTTTACTACTTGGAGTGGAATGATATCCTTAATGGATGGATTTTTTGGTTATAATCAGATCAGGATAGCTCCTGAAGATCAGGCTAAAACAACCTTTATTACCCCTTGGGGGACCTTTTGTTGGAAAGTGATGCCATTCGGTTTAAAGAATGCAAGTGCAACCTATCAATGAGCCATGACTTATATCTTTCATGATATGATGCATGATATACTACATGATTATGTAGATGACATTATAGCTCGTTCTACTGAAGAAGATGACCATTTAGATGACTTGAGAAAAGTATTTAATCGGTTAAGGGAATATCTTATCCGATTGAATCCAACCAAATGTATATTCGGAGTTAAGTCAGGTAAATTATTGGGGGTTATAGTTTCTTTACGTGGCATCAAAATTGACCCTCTCAAGATTACGGCTATCACTGATATGCCCACACCTACAAATATATCTGAATTACGGAGTCTACAAGGTAAGCTTCAAGCCATCCGTCGCTTCATCGATAAGCTGGCGGATAAAATTGGACCCTTTCTTAAGCTTCTTAAGAAGGATGTCTCTTTCCATTGGGACAACGAATGTCAGGAAGCATTTGAACTCCTCAAACAATATCTTCTTAACCCACCTGTACTTTCACCACCTAGACCTGATCACCCATTTATCTTGTATATTTTTGCTTCAGATTTTGCTTTAGGAGCTATGTTAGCTCAACTTGATGATGAGAAAAGAGAGCGTGCTAATTATTACATTAGCAGAACATTAATTAGTTATGAAACCCACTACATAGCATTAGAGAAGTTATGTCTAGCAGTCATATTTTCTACATAGAAACTATGCCATTATATGCTCAGTCAAAAAACATACGTTATTGCTAAATCCGATCCCTTGCGGTATCTCATGAGTCGACCTTATTTATCTGGTCGCACAACAAAGTGGGTTCTTGCGCTAAGCGAGTTTGAACTCACGTTTATAGGACAAAAGTCTGTTAAGGGTCAAATCATAGCAGATCAATTAGTTGTTGCACCCTTAGAATCCACCCATCCCCTCATCATTGAGTTTCTTGACGAATGCCTTAAATTAGAGGTAGATCATTCAGAGCAATGGTCCTTATACTTTGATGGAGCCTGATGCATGAGTGGGGCTGGTGCAGGTATTATTTTGATATCTCCATAGAAACATCTCATACCTCTATCCTTTAAATTAATGTTTGCCTGTACTAATAACATTGCTGAATATGAGGCTCTCATCCTTGGATTACGAGCAGCCATGGCACTAAAAATTAAAAATCTATTAGTTTTTGATGATTCTCAACTTGTTATAAATCAAATTAATGATGTTTATCAGACCAGAGATGATAAATTGCGCCCATATAAAGCATATGTATTACAATTAATATCTTTATTTGATCAAGTTACCTTGGAAGCTATTCCTCGAACTAGCAATCGTGCGGCTGACGCTATGGCCGTAATTGCATCTCTTTTACCCTTGGAGTTAGATGACGAATATGCTACCATCATTATTCATCGACTCCAGGAACCCACTTCAATTAAATCATGCTTGGAACCTTTGGACGTGTTTCTAATCAATGAAACTACTCCTGAACTTTGGTACACTGATATCCTCAATTTTCTTCAAAATGGGACCTTCCCTGAAGGTTTTAATAGAAACCAGCATCGGTTATTACGTAGACGAGCAAGTCGCTTCGTAATAATTGGCAATACCTTATATAGGAGATCTTTTGAAGGTATCCTATTGAGATGTTTGAATCTAGAAGAGTCTAGATCAGCTTTGAGTGAAGCCCATGATGGATCTTGTGGGGGACACTTTAGTGGTAGCGCCATTGCTAAGAAGCTCCTTAGGATAGGATATTTTTGGCCTACCATGGAGAATGATGCACATGATTACGTGCACCATTGCGACAAGTGCCAGAAACATGTTGACCTTGTCCATGCGCCTGCACAAGAACTATAGGCTATTTCATCTCCTTGGCCCTTTTCAAAATGGGGCTTAGACATTATTGGAAAAATCAATCCTGTGTCATCTGATGGACACAAATTCATCATAACCACCATCGAGTATTTTACGAAGTGGGTTGAAGCTATGCCCTTAGCTTCTTGCACTGGAACCCAAGTTTCCAAATTTATTTTTAATCAAATTATTTGTAGGTTCAAAATTCCTGCAAATCTCATCTCGGATAATGGAACTTGTTTCAAAAATAAATATGTAAAGAAACTATGTCAAAAATATAAAATTCAACATCGTTGGTCCACTCCCTATTATCCTCAGGGTAATGGCCAAGCGAGAAGCATCTAATAAAACATTAATTAAAATCCTCAAAATATTGGTCAATAAATCTGGCCGAGATTGGCACATTCAATTATATCCTGCTTTGTGGGCTTATCGAACTAGCGTTCGTACTCCCACGGGCACTTCACCTTTTGTTTTGGTTTATGGCACTGAAGCTATTTTTCCCTTTGAATTAGAAGTTCCTTCTTTGGCTCTGCTACTTCAAGATACTGAAGTAGGAGATGAATATCATGTTGGCAGATTTAGTCAGTTGGAACTCCTAGATGAGAAGCGCATCAATGCTTTGGAGCATCTTCGAGCCTACCAGAACAAGCTCAAACGAGCATATCTTAAGAAAGTTCATCACCGATCCTTTGAGATCGATGACCTCGTCTTAAAAGAAAATAAAAAAAATACTAATGCAACTAAAGACCTTAAAGGTAAATTTGAACCTAATCGGCTTGGGCCATATATCATCACTGCTAAATTTGGATCGGGAGCATACAGATTAGCTACCTTAGATGGTAAAGATCTTAAAGAACCTATGAACATTATGCATCTTAAGCGCTATTATGCATAATTCTGGTAATTTCATCACTTGTATATATTGTACATCTTGTCTCATTTTAGTAAATTCATATAAAAATTTCAAAAATAGTAATATTATGTATTCTCTCAATTCATAAATCAAAATCAAAATATAAAAAATCAAAATCATCAAAATCTTCAAAAACATCTTTTATTTTTGCACCTATCAATTCTTGAAGTATTGCAGTTATATTTTCAGTTGTTTTGGATAAATTAGCATTTATTTGGAATCCCTCACTTTCACACTCACATGAATAAATATCTTGATCTTATTTGGTATGATTATTAATCTCTCTTATATCAAAGTCCACAGTTGAATTAAATAAAGTTTTGAGCATAGAGAACTGATCTTGTTATTTACTTGAACCAAGTATACCTTTTCACATTAAAATGATTTCATTGCAAATTCAAAATGATGCTACATAGTAGAAGTGGTCTCTTGAGCGAAAAGTTTCCCTTGCTATCCTATCATGCACATGGTCTAGAATCTTTGAGAATTGACAAAAGGACAAGCTCACCCCTACCCAGAATAAAAATCCCTTGCTCTACAACCAATCCGAGCAAGTATCCCTAGTATAGGAAGAAAAAGAAAAAGAAAAATAAGAAAAATCATGAGAAAAAGAGAAAATTATTCAGAAGCATTATCATTTTGTACCTTCTCAGCAATATTTCAGCATTATCTCAGTGTCAAGCAAAAATACAAAAAAAAAAAGAGAAAAGAAAAGAAAAAGCAAAAAGCAATAAAATCCCTTCCCCTACCCTTTGAAAAGAAAAGAAGGGTGAATGAGCTTGAATCCCTGGAATTCTCAATTATTCGAAAACTATGAGGTAAGCCCCATAACAGGTGGTTTGTGCCCAACCCACTTGGCCTTGGGTAACTCCTAGCGTGGTGATATGTCTATTACATTAGCGACCTTCTTTTGTACAGACCTATGTCTGCTTATGGATCAGCTAGCTCTTGATGACCTGACTTACATAGTAGTTTGGTACGGTTATATGCATATAAATCATGGTTAACGAACACTCATTTGGTTAATTCAAATTACTTGTATCAAATTATCTTGCTCAAAATCGGTAAATGAACAATACAATTGCACACACATTTGTATTTGAGAGATTTTGTATCATTATGATAGATCGAGATCGGCAATGAACTCACATATGCACACGGGGTTCCTTATAAATCTAAATTTTGTCTTTGAGATAATTTAAAATATTTATGCAAATCTTCTGGAATAATTTGATTTTCTTACTTGAGAACATCTGCTTAGCGTAAAAACAATTACATACATTTTTTTTCAAAATCCAAAATTTCTTTCAAAACATGTTCAAAAATCTAGCAATAAAGTCACATTTATATATTTTCGACTTTCGCAATGATGGTATAGTTCCTAAACCTAAATTGGAATTTTATGCCTAGTGCAAGTCCTCATCTTATATTTTCTGTTTATCTCAAACTCAAAAATCAACTATGCAATAAAACTATTATATCAATTTCTTCTTTGGATTTCGCGATGATGGTATAAGTCTATACCTAAAAATTCTATGCCTAGCGCAAACCATCGTTTTAATTTTATTTCCCATTTTTATCCATAAAAGCATATGGCTTAAATCATTATGTTACACAATTGTGCTTTAAAAAGAACGAAAACTTTCCTATTTCATTTCATTATGTCAACATTCAGTTTTTTGCGACGATGGTATAATTCCTAGGCAATTGTTCAAATTTCTATCACACTTAGGAATTTTATGCCTAGCAAAAATCATATTTTTAATATTTCATGCATAATATTTTCATGGACATCTGAAAACAAATCATCACCATCATCATTTTTCATCATCACATCACAAAAGTCTTAAGAAAGTCTCTTAAGCACCCTTTTACTTTTAGCAATATTTCTCTATCGGGATTAGCTTAATGACCTAGTGAGCGGCGACTCCATGAAATGGTCATGTAACAATGACAATGTCCTTTGAAATTATTGTTAGAAGTCACTTTATTTTTTCATCAAATCACACCACAACAACCAATTTGTTTACATCAGATTATTTCATTTAAATTTTATGGCATGACATAAAATTATAATATTTTCAATGACATAATTACATGAATAATCAATCAACAATTAAAATATTAAAGCATCATAAAACATATGCACAAGTCATATCATAAAAAGAATATATATATATATATATATATCAATAAATATATGTACATCATATCAAAATGGATTGGTATGCCACAATCTATACCCTGGCATACTCAATCCTCTCAAAAATATATAGTCTATAGTCAATGTGTAGCTAGTCTCGAGAAGCCCTCGAGCTCTCAGCCTCATCTCCTCTCCCACCCTGAGGTGGAGGAGGTGGTCCCATCGAAGTCCATGTCGTATCGTGGGTCCTCGACGTCGATCGTGAGGATGTCCTCGATGACCCCATCCTGATCGGCTTCGCAATGTCGGTTGGCAGTTGTATCCTCTGGCCCTCTAGAACCAGCTGGAAGTATACTCCCTGATAGAACATGGTCTGAGCAATAGCCCATGCCAGCTCCTGCATGCTCGCCCCTCCGCTTCGAGCCCTGAGTCATGTAGCCTCATCCTACAGCATCTGCACCTGAGCTCGTAGGTGGGCATTCTCCACTCGAAGAGCCACCATCTCATTGCTCTCCCCCACCTCGACACCCTTGCCCTTATCGGGTGATGGTGGCCTATCCCTCTACTGAGAAGGGAGTCCCTCCTCCCTCCTCTCTGGCTATTGTGGTCTCTCCGAAGCTTGTGGCACTCTTTGACGTCTCTCCTGAGGAGGCCATCATTGATCCCTCCCTCTATGACTCCTCGCTGCATCGATGGTAGCCTGGTGCCACCTCCCCATCCATTGCACAATAGCGTGCATCGAACCCTATGCCCTCATCATCCGAGGAGGGTGGATGCCTACATACCAGGCATCATATCCATCTGCTACCCCAATGTCGTCCCCATCCACTGGCTGAATGGGGGCATCATCAGCGTCCTGACTCTAGAACCGTTGCATGTCTGGAGCCCCACTCAGTGTAGTATTATCCCAGATAGTCTGGGAGTACTCGTAATCCCTAAGAGAAGGGATCCCCTATTGTAGACCGAACTACCTCAAAACTCGGTCGTAGCGGTGGAGCTCTACCTCTCCCCACTCCATCCTCAACTAGAAGACTCACCTAATGTGAGCCAACTCCTGTCCATCCTCTCCCCACCCTGGATGCTCTCTCCATGGCCTCTAGGTGATCTGATCTAGGATGAGGTCATCTAGCAACCTTCGAGACATCGACAGATCTATCCATCATTGTGACCCTCTCTGGAGCCACCAATAGAAAACTTGGGGTCTCTCTCGGTCAACTCCTATCAGTGGAAGCCCTACCGGCCTCCGCATCGCAATGTGCTCCCAGCACCAAACCTGTAGCAGTGATGTCAGCACCAGACATCGACCTCCCTTGTATACGACCCCGTAAAGGATCCTATACAAGCGGCATAGTACAAAACTGCCCCAAGCAAACCTGTAACCATGGTCTCTCATGTCGTAGACCACATCTGAGAGGAGCCATGGTAACTTGCATCCACTCTGGTGGCATAGAAGTAGGCCACCTACCACCCCTACCAAAACTCGAGTCAATCGAGATGCCCCAGGCATCTGCCTCAATGCCTCGATGTTCACTCTGCCCTTCTCCAAGGTGAAGCTTGGGTCACTGCACAATCTCATCATAGCATGGCCCTGATTGGCCGAAGGAGTCATGAATCACCCATGTATGGGGATCCTCAAGATCCTCCATACATCCTCTAGAGTGGGAGCCATCTCCCCTATCGGTAGCCGAAAGCAGGATGACCCCGGATACCATCTCTCTGCTAGGGCTGTCAGTAGCCCCATGTCTATAGGAATTTGTGGCATCTCTGCCACATGTTGTAGTCCAACCTCTGCTAGTCTATCCCGCTCGGCCTGATCGAGCATGGCTACATCATCTCTGAGCCCCCATATTTCCATTCTTGACTCTTTAGTAATCCCCTCTGCAAAATAAATAATAAAACAACAAAAAAATCATTAGTACATAATCATTAAAATCAATTAAAATCAATTTCATCTCATAAAAAAATGATATCATCCATTATTGGACGATATCGTACTAAATTTAGTAAAATCGTCCTTGGTAGGACGAAATCATCTCCCTTTTGTTCAATTTAGGGATCGTCCTTTATTGGATGGAATCGCCCCTATTTCTCCAATTTCGTCCTTAGACGAAATCGGCGATATAGGGACGATTTCGATGAAATTGGACGATTTCATCCGACGTCGTCGACGGCCTAAAAACAGGCGCGATGACCAAAAACAATTAAAATTTAAAGTAAAAAATTAAACAAATCAAGTTAAAAACATAATGTATCAGGTTTAGATCCTTACCCGCAACCCGCGTCGGACCTCTGTCGATCTATGTGCCGTTTCCACCATTTCGCCTGTAGAGCTCTAAAACAGCGAAAGTGAACAGTAAAAATGAATTAGGGTTTTACCCTATTTTTCTTAATTTTATTTAAAAACAACATTTTTAAATTTTTTTTCTTGCTTTTACCTCAAACGTTCGATTTGGGTAAAAACTCGGAGGGGCACCATAGCAAGCAGTTGTACGATTCGACCTAGAATCATCGTCTAAAAAATGGAATAAATTTTGCTTTCTCGTAAAGCATGAAGAACTCGTCTTTAACGCATTTTCTTCAAAAAATTCGCTAAAGAGGGGCAAAATGTAGCACCCTAAAATTGGCGTAGTTAAACCATCAGTAAAAAGATTAAAAATTTGAATTTTAACCCCAAAACTGCCCGTTAACCGCTCACCTCATTTTTTATGCCATTTTTAGAATTTGTTTTGACCGTTGGACGATATCGTCGTCGATCTGACGATATCGTCCCAAATCGGACGAATTCATCTGGAACAGAACGTCCAGACGATTTCGTCCCAAAACCAAATTTTCATAATTAGCCTCTGTTTCAACAACCTCTCCAACTCGGGCAGAAGCGTGTCTGCATGGTTGGAGATTCCTACGTTGGAGATCTCCCAGATTGGGATGATCCCCAACCTCCTAACCTCCCCTAATCCTATATAAACTTGGGATTTTCCCAGTTTATCCCCCTAGCTGATCATTTCCCTGCAACTCTAGTTTTTTTTGTATTAGAACATCCTCGCCCCCATCATTTGCATTTGTATTTTCAGGTTTTATTGCAGGATTTTACTGTGTTTCAATCGGAGGAAGCTCGGATCATCGTAGGCGATCCAACACGATTTCGGATGATCCTGTCGAGATCGGCGACGATCTCGTACGATTGCAGATGATTTTGACTGCAGTTCAGATTGGGGGCAACCAGAGCCCTGAGTTTGCATTTTCTACCTTTCTTTCTTATTTAATTATGCATTAGATCGATTTATTTCTGTTCTGCATCCTGGAGTTCACCTCATTTAGCATATTTGCATGATAAAATTTAAAATAAGTTATTAAAATAGTGCATCCCATTTGATTTGCTATCTGGATTTATTATTTAAGCATCTATACTATTATTTCTATCATTTTGCATCATTCTTGCAATTGCATTTTTGGTTTTTGGTGTCTGTTTCCATGATTGTAGGTTTTTGATGAATTCGTCAGGTTTTTGATGATCTTGTCTGATCTCAGATGATCGCCTATGATTTGGGATGATTCTGTACAATTACAGATGATCCTGTCATATCCGGGATGATCTGGACTCCTACAAGCTTCAGAATCTTCATCAGACATCAGGAATCAGGTGTATTCCTCTCCATTTCACATAGTCTCTGTATTTAGGATTCATTCATGTTTGTTGTCTTCATATAAACCCAAAATTTCATATAGAATAGCTTAGATTCATTTTGGCCAACCTAGGAATATGAATGATTGAATATAAAATGAACACATCAAACCCATTCTCAACCTAGGCACGGAAACTGCCACTCAAAGTTTCCTGGTGAACCCCACCATCCATCAAAAATTCACCCTTATACCCCTCCCCCGAGAGGCGCGACCTTCAAAGGGCCTCTCCGTCCGAGGTATTGTCCCATCCTTCTCGCATCCCCCTTCCAGGGCACGGATCCTTTAGCCTGAAGGTAAGGGTGCAAAAAATTTGGGCGATACAGATAGAAAGCTTTTCTTTTGCAAGTTGTGCATGATTAAATGCATCTTCCAATGTTGAGAGGGGTGTGTATTTAATTTTCCTAAATAAGTGTTCTTGGAATCCACTTTTGAATTTAATGATAAGGGTTGTTGTTTCATTTGTCATATCGAGTAGGATTATTAACTTATTGAGTTGAAATATAGTCTTGTACAAATATTTATTTCCATTGTCACAAACGGAGCCATTTAATAAGGTCTTGTGCATAGTTAGAGGGATAAATTGTCCCTCTTAGTGCCTTGACAAGTTGTTCCCAAGTAGTGATATGGATTTGTGAAGCTTTTCGGTTTGTGCCTAGTACTTTGGCAACACCAAAAAGTTTTAGTTCAATGAAAGGTACATTTTCTTCATTGAGAGATTGAGTATACTCGAACCAAGTTTTCATGTCCAAAATCTAGCTAATAAGGACTTCTAGGTCTCTACAACCATCGTATATTTTCACTTCACATTTTGCTTTAGGATGTGTATAATTCTTAAAATTATTGATGTCCTCTACTTTTGCATCAATGTTGCTAACTTTGTCAATCACTTTGCTCATCACATCGATCAATTGTAGCATTCTACCACATCAAAATTCATGGCTCTACGAGTATATGCCAAGAGTAGTCTTGACAAAAAAAACAAAAGTCACAAGTTTATTGAAAAATATTCTTTGATTTAGTATTTTCCCCTTCGATTTAATATTTTTATTCCCTGTTTATTTAATATTTTATGCTCCTCATATTGATATATTTTTTCTCCTTCAATTCGATAAGTTTTGTCCCCTTAGATTTAATATTTTTATTCTACGTTGATTTAATATTTTATGCTTCTTAAATTGATAGAGTTAAGAAAAAAAATAGAGTTAAAAAAAAATTAGAATTAAAAAAAATATTAGAGTTAAAAAAAAATTAGAGTTAAAAAAAATTTTGAGTTACATAAATTTTTTTAAGTTAAAAAAAAAAGAGTTAAAAAAAAATATATAGATTTAAAAAAAAATTAGAGTTAAAAAAAAATTAGATTTAAAAAAAGAATTAGAGTTTAAAAAAAAATTAAAGCATCACTAGCAGCTTCTGAAAATCAACCAAACAATCCTTCAATTCGATAAGTATTTTCCCCCTTTGATTTTAATAATTTTACCTCCCTTAAATAGAACAATTAATTAATTAAAAAGATCATTAATTAATTAAATGCATTTTTAATAAAATTAATAATTTATTTATTTGTATATAATCATTAATTTAACTTTAAAAACTTTTTTTTTTTGTACACAAGCTTATTAACACACGCAAACACACTCCACGGTAGTTTGAACCTTGGTCTCCCGAAAGAAAACCCAAAACCCTAACCACATAGGTGTCCCACGGGAACACCTTTAAAAACTTTAAACTTTTAAAGTTTCACTTTTAAAACCTTAAGCTTTTAAATTTTAAAGAAGCACACAATATGTGCTTATATTGGGGAGGGGGATGCACGTAGCGCTTAGCACACCACATGCAAGGGGAGGGGTTAGGGAAAGTGTCACACGCGCAGTGCTTAGGGAAGAGGAGGGTGTAGATAATAGGGTGAGGAAGGAGGGGTTGCCCCTACTAGGTGTTGTGCGCAACGTAAAAAGGGACAGGACAGGCATGCTTTGATTTACGTGTTGCACATTGTATTATGTATTATAGTTTTTTTATTTTTTTACCAAAAAAAATAAAAATAAAAATAAATAAATAAAAATATTTTATGTAATCAACATTGTTGGAGGATTGTTTCAACAACACAGGTTTATTATCTCTGCTTATTATCTTTGTAAAAAAATTGCTTCGAAAATATTTGAATTGCCCAAAAATACAATCAATCATGGTGAATGGACAAAGGCTGGAGCTACCAATTTATAGGATTGGTATACTCTAATACCACTGACAATAAGATTGAAAATCAAAAGTCGAGTATTCTCATTCATCATTATTCAATATAAATATTACATGAATAGGCATAATTTGAATAGACGTGCCTTTTACAATATAACTTTTATAAAGTTATATTAATTATTAATAATTTTTTAATTTAATTAATATTTAGTTGAATGAGGAATTTTACTTATTATCAAAGAGTAATGACAATTTTTCAAATTGCAAGAAAAAAAATTGCATATATCTATTAGCCATGATTCAAATGATAGGAGGAGCAATGGAGGACTAGGAAATCAACGAGGTGGGACATTCTATCTCATTATAGAATCTTTTAGCTAAGTTTCATTTTTACCTTCATTTTCTCAGAAGTTTGAATGCAGATTATTGTAGGTTTATTTTCAAATAATATAATTGCTATAGGATATGCTCAAAATTTAGTAGATATTGAGTTATAGTTTCCTGCCCATGGATTAATTTACAACTAAATCCTTAGAATCATCCCTAGTAGTAGAGGTTAAGGACCTCATAGAGCAATGATCCTTGTTACTCAAAGATAAGGCAATCATTGGTAAATTTAATGGGTCTTGGCTAGGGGCTTTGGCTTTGAGAAAATGGATTGATAAGAGATGGAAGTTTTCAAAAGTGAGTCTATCCTTTCTTCCCAAAGGTTTATTCCTAGCCATTTTCTATTTCAAGGAGAAAAGAGAGAATCTTGAAATGGGGTCCTTGCTTTATGGGAGGAGCAGAACTCTTCCTTATCCGTTGGTATGAAGGCTTTACACCTAAAAATGTATATTTATCTCTAGTATCAATTTGAGTCAGGAGGTATGGATTGCCCATTCTATAAAATGGATACCTTCAAGGCAATAGGCAACACTCTAAAAAAATCCTTAAGATTTCAAAAACTACAAAAGATGGATTATTGGTTATTTATACTCGGATATTGGTCATGATTGATATTAGTAAACCTTTACCAAAATCAATCATTCTTAAGTATAGGGGTAAGTTGTGGACCCAAACCATGGATTATGAAAACATATATTTCAGATGTAGAAGATGTCATGAGGTGAGGCATATTGAGATATCATGCCCTAAGAAAATTCCAGCATAAATATATGTAGAAAAACACAAGAGAAACTTTTTTTTTATTATTGATTAAACACAAGAGAAACTTACAAATGGATATGGATGAAGATGGTTTTTAACTTCCAAAAAATAGGTCTAGACAGATGAAATTAAATAAACAGTGGAGACCAATAAGGAAGGATACTCGAAGAAATACCCATTATTTTGAGGTTTTAGCCTATGAAGAAAAAGCATATCAAATCTTAGAGGACATGGTACAACAGGATCAAAATATTAACAAGGAATTGTCTACTCAGTATGATCTCAATTTAGGGATGAACATTTTGTTAAACCTAAGGAATGTGCCTCATTAGATTTTGAAGACTCTCTTGACGTACCATGCACCATTCAAGAGAATGGAAGTGGTAGAGAAAACACAATCTTAGATGTTAATACGTCTACCATTAACAAGGAAATACATAAAATGAGTAGGATAAGTCAAAAGTATACTTAGCAAATCCAAGAGAAGATAAATCTAATGAAAATAAAAGTTGTGAAAGAATATTAAGGAATAGAATAATTAGACCTACTTCCAATATTGGTAAGGTAAAAAGAGAAAAACCTTCAAATTATCAAGTGAGATTCAGGGAAGCAAGAGCAAACATATAGAAAGGAATGCAATCTAAGTTGATTGAACTTCTCTTTACCAAACAACAAAATGATATTGGTAATTCCCAGGTAGGACCAACAAACCCTAATGAAACATGATTACCATATCATAGAATATAAGGGGTTATAATACCCCTTCAAAGCAAAGGTGTATCAAGGATATTTATTTAAGTAATAAACCTAACATTATTTGTATCCAAGAAACTAAAATAACAAAGGAAGAAGTTTCCAAGACTATGAAAGCGGTCTGGTCAAGATGTGAATGGGATGTTATGGAGTTAGGAGTGGTAGGGAGGATTCTAACATGTTGGAATCTAGTTAGAAGCTCCTGTGGAACCATTCATAAAATTAGATATTGGATAGCCTTGTTAGTCACATACTACTTTACAGATATTTGTTTCATCCTTATCAATTTCTATGGATCTACAACTCAATCAAGCAAATTAGAAGTATGTAGTGGGATTTAAGCCTCTATGAGAAGTAATGACCAAGAAACCTGATTCATGATCATAGGAAATTTTAATGCCATAACCAAATTGAATGAAAAATTTATGGAATTGGGAAAATAACCCAAAGTATGAGAGATTTCTTAGCTTTTATTCAAAATAATAATCTATGGGAGATTGAGTTTGAAGAGGACAACTATACATAGACCAATAACATGACAATCCAATACCTAATAGCAAAAAAAATAGACAAATGTGTACTTTTAGATCATTGGCTAGATGATCGAACTTATGCTAAAATTACTACCTTGATACGGACTGGTTTAGATCACTAGCCAATAAGAGTTAAAATGGTGGTAAGTGAATTCAAAAAAGGTCATGTTTTAAATATGAGGATATGTGGGAAGACCATCCTAGCACTAATAAGGAATTTTCAAGAAATGATGGGTTGTACACACTTCCAAAAAAAATTAAATCAATGACATATAGATTAAAAGAATGGAACAATAACATTTTTGAAAATATTTTTTATAAGAAAAAACTAAAATAGAAACTTTCAAAAATAAAAAAATTGAGCACAATAATCCAATCCTAGAGGAAGGGAGATGCTTAGTTAATATCATAATTTTTTGAGTAAAGAAGAGAAATTTTGGAGATTAAAATTGAGACATACTTGTTTAAAAGGAGATAAAAACACATTTCTTTATAGGATGGGAATGGTAAAGAGATCAATATCCAAAATTAGTAATATTAAATCAATAGAAAGGGTTTGGATTGAAGAACAAGGGTAAAATCAAAAAGAAGGTAAAGCTTTTTTGTCAAAACATTCTTGGATTGGAGGAGTTTGAAGTTCTCAATGATAAACTACTATAAGAAGTACCTTTAGTTATAACATATGAATACAATAGAAAATTATGGAGCCTATTACTCTAGAAGTTTATTTAGCTCTTTTCTCTTTTGATAAAGATAAATCCCCAAGTCTGGATGGGCTCTTAGCAGCATTCTATCAACATAATTAGCAAATAGTGAAGGATTTTTTATTGGTTGCAATGGAACAGTCTAGGGTAAAATAGTACATACCTTATAAAATAAATGCAACATATATTACCCTTATTACAAAAAAAAGATACAAAATTGTTTGATTCATTTAGGCCCATAAGCCTATGTAATATGGCATATAAGATAATCTCCAAAGTGATGGCAAATAGGTTAAGACCATTGTTAGACAAATTATTTCAAAAGAGCAAGGATAATTTGTGAAAGGGAGATATATTT
The DNA here is from genome assembly GCA_028583015.1 of Wollemia nobilis. Classification (NCBI taxonomy): domain Eukaryota; kingdom Viridiplantae; phylum Streptophyta; class Pinopsida; order Araucariales; family Araucariaceae; genus Wollemia; species Wollemia nobilis. The sequence continues at coordinate 3,122,572 of JAQPPZ010002308.1, read as the reverse complement.
TGGATGTGATCATAGTAGCTCATGAGGTAATGCATTTAACAGCTTCAAGAAAAGAGAACAATGATCTTAAAACTTGATATGAGTAAAGCCTATGATAGGGTTAAATAAATAAAAAATTGTATTATTAGAAAATTTTGCATTTGAGAATAAATAGATTAGATGGATTGAAGATTTTATCTATAGTATCATATTCAATGTTGGTCAATGGGCTAGTAATAGAATCATTTAAATCCAAGAGATTTATTAGACAGGGAGATCCTCTATCACCATATATGTTCATTAGCATGGTAGAGGTATTGGGAAGGAACTTGGAGAAGGCTTACAAAAATGGACTAATAAGCAGACTTAAGGCTAGTAATAACATCGACAACATCACCCATCAACAGTTTGTAGATGATACAACCCTTTTTGGCAGGGCAAAAAAAACGAGGCTAGAGTTTTGAATAACTTATTAAAGGAATATGAAAGAGCATCAAGACAGAAAGTTAATAGGAAAAAATCCAAAATTTACTTTCTAAACATTCCAACTAGAATCAAAGTAGTGATATGCATGTTACTTCAAATTGAGGAGGTAAATTTACCAGTAATATATCTAGGGATGCTTTTATTTGAGGGGGGAATGATGATAGAATTGTGGAATCTAATTATAAGTAAAGTTCATAATAAACTATTGGCTTAGAAAGGTAGATGGTTATAGTTAGTAGGAAGAGTGAAACTAATTAAATCGATCTTATAGGACATTCCAACATATTATATGTCCTTGTATATTATTCCAAAATCAATAGAAAAAAAATTTTAATCTATATTATGTGGTCATTTTTGTGGTCAAGATTACATGATAAAAAAGAAATTTCCTTTGGTGAAATGGAGCAAGGTGTGTGATGATAAAATTAGAGGAGGTATTGGTTTAAGAGTTTTTACAAATGTAAACTTAGCACTGAGGGGAAAAGTAATTTGGAGATTGTACAAAGAGAGTCAAAGATAATGAGAAAAAATTCTTCTAAGGATGTTGATCCCAATGACCCAAGCTTAACATTTATTGTGTTCTCACTACCAAATGGATCTACACTATGGAACGGTTTAAAAAAATCAATTGATCTAGTGATTAAAATTCTAATATGGGTGGTGGAAAATGGAGAAAAAATTTATATTTAGATGGATACTTGGTGTGATAAAAAAACCACTCAATCTAGATCTAATTTTGAAACCATGGATGATATTACTTCAAGACAAGTATGGTGATAGAGTTTCAAACATTATGTAGAAGGATTAGGAAGGAATATACAAATGTAAAGAATATTTTCTTACAAATATACCAAACATTTTTGATAGGAGACAATTGAGAAAAAAGATAACAACAATGATTATTCCAATGGGAGCTGAGGATAAGTTGATTTGGGAGTTGAATAGCTCAGGAGAATACACAATAATAAGTGGATATAATATAAAGCACCAACAAAATAGGAATATCGTAATAATATGGAGAGATATTTGGGATGGATCGAGCATTCCAAAAGTCAATGTTTGTATGGCTAGTAGGTCATAGGAAATTTTTATCTTGAGATAACCTAATGAAAAAGGGTTTCTATAGCCCCTCGATGTAAAAAGGAGAGTATAGATGGGACACTATTCAATAGTTTGGGAACTATGGTAATGGATTCTTAATATGTTTGGTAAATGCATGGTGATGAATGGCAGAATTGAAGAATGGTTAAAGCAATGGCAAGGCACTTTTATATTTGAGCCATTATAATCAATCTAAGATATATCAAAAGATACAATACTTTGAACTGTATGGCTAGAAAGGAATAGAAGAATAATCAAATGAAAGACAAGCAGTTTAGAGGTAATAAAAAGAAATATTTTTTTAGCCATAGAGGAGTCTAATTCAATCCTATCAACTCACCCAATCCCTAATCTTGATGTAGAAAGCCTTGATATATGGATTCAAGTCATCAAATGGAATTATGATATTGGGTATAGGAGAAATGAAAGGAAGGCAAAGAATATAAAGTAGAACCGCCATAAGTGGAGTTGGTCAAATTGAATTTTGATGGAGCATCTAAAGAAAAACCAAGACCAGCAAAAGGGGTATAATAGGGGAGATATTTTGTCTCATAACACTTTCAATAATGGATATAAGAAAAGTAATGAAGCTAAAGCTTGTGTATCTTTGGAAGGATTAAAAATATACAGATAAATGAAATGGAATAGATTATGTATGGAAGGTGATTTACTAATAGTAATAAATGTAATTTTGAGAAAAGCAAAGGCTGATGGAACATACAAGATATAATTTTGGAAATACAAGACCTTGCTACAATTTTGAAGAAATCAAGTTTACACATACATTAAGGGAAGGAAAAAAATATGAAGAGAGGCTAACCAATAGAGGGGTTTTAATGGAGGATTGTGAAGTTAAATTATCTTTTCTATGGTTACAAGAAGTAGTAAGTTTAGCTAAAGTTGACAAGAAAATATTAACTTCCTAAATCAAATAATGAATAAGATTTACTTTAATGTTTTCCATTGGTAATATTTGTATTTTATAGCATTAATGTGTTTTCATATAAACTATTTATTACAATTCTTGTGCTTATGCTTCAGGAAGGGAATTAGTAGTCCATATCTAGTAATGTAAACTATGATAGCAAGAAGTTTTGGAAATATTACTCTCCCAAGATGCATTGCATAAATAGTAGCGGTGGATTTTTGGTATTTTGAAGACTACTACAGGAAAATGTCAAGAAGGATGTTAAATTTTGGAATATTTTTATTTACAAATATCGAAAAAATAAAAATAAAGATTTTAAATTTTTTTATGAAAAAATATTAAGGTATCCAGCTATAGCAACTCAATTGAGATGATAATTGAATCTGTTTGTAAATTCTCAAGTTTTAAAGAAGAGATTTATGATTTGTCAAGGGTGAGGGACCCAAGTACAACCCCTTGTTCTTTAGAAAAAAAAATAACATCGTTCTCATCAAAGTACTCTGAAACATAAATCCAATCTTCATTCACCTCATTGTTGGTGTCTATCTCATTCATGGCTTGTTTATTGAAATTATGATTAGGCACATGAACATCAATGTGCTTGAATAATATGCAAATATTCAAGACATGCACACATAAATTACCATGTATTCCTAACTTGCAATTGCAAGCAAATAAATCTTAAAAAATACATTTAAGAGTGTTAGTGAGATTAAAACATTACATAAATAGATAGGATAATATTTGCACCAACATCCCATATAGAAACAAGATAGAAAGCAAAACTTTGAGTTCACTTCTAACTCAATGTGATAGAGAAATATTAGGATGTGCTAAACAATCCTCGTTAGGTATATGTATCAATTGTTCCACCTCTATGTTGAGTTGCATGTCCTTATAAATATTCTAGAAGTCGGATAGCTTTAATTGGGCCTTATTTTTATAATATGGATCAACTCGTTTAACAAGTGTGAAAACAAGTCAAGATAATGTGTGACAACATTTCTTCAATCATTGAAAAATCATGACTTATAAAAGAGTGATGGAACTTGATGGCCACATTAGGCCCATAATTTGCATGAGGAAAATTTCCATAGCAATCAGCCCACATATTTGAAATTGCATTGCATAAGTTTTCAACATAATAAAACTTATTTTAATAATCAAAATGCATTAACATAAAATAAGAACTTGTTGACAAGTGTGAAAAAAGTCAAGATAATGTACAAAATTTCTTCCATCAATCATTGAAGAATCATGATTGTATAAAAGAGTGATGAGGCTCCATGGACAAAATAGAGTCATAATTTGCATAAGAAAATTTTCCAAAGCAATCAACCCACATACCTGAAATTGCTCCACATACATTGTCAAAATAAGAAAACTTATTTTAACAATCAAGATACATTAACCTAAAATAAGAACTTAGTGACTCTTCCTTCACCTTAAACCCATGTTCTATGAAAGTAGCCACAAAATCTAGGCTCTATTATCCCAAATATTTGAAAGAATGATTCAATCTCTTTGAGTTGTTCCTCATCCTTAGCATAATACATCATATTTTCTAATTGGAAAAGGATTTCAAACTTCCTTATAGGATCCTTGATATACACATGAGCATTCTTTAACCATGCCCTATGGACATACCAAATGCATTTCAACGCAAGGCATTGGAATGTCGCCCTATGAAGCACAATAGATGTACAATTACTCAAACAATATTAAAGAAACATAGCAATGGAAAAATTATCAAATTAATCTATTTGCTTACTTGATTGTTTCTTCCTCTAATGTGTAATCATCTAGTATGAAAGGGTTGAATTTCCAATTGGAAGAATGTATGACACCAATGTCTCAAAATTTGGACAACCATGACATAATGTCACAATTTCAATTGTGTTATTAGACAAAACATGCAATAGGTACCCTCTTTATTCTATTTGACAAACATAAGTAAGGTGTAAAATTGATACTTAAGGCATAGCAATTACAATAAAAATATCAAATTTGCATAACCCAAAATACTAAATAAGATAAATTACAACTTACCACTTATACAAAGAGGATCACTTTAAAAATGTATCGCATGCACTATATTTATTTGTAGAAAATGTAGATTCTATTTCAATTAAAGTCATGTGAATACCTTACCATCATCTCCCTCATCCATGTGGTTTGTAAATACATGATAAAATGTGCTCCTTTGTCTCATTAGGACGTTGATATAGAAAAACATCATCATAGTTTCAAGTGCCATTCATTAAGACTAAAAGAATCGTCTTTATATAATTTTCACTTAGTTTTTAACTTGCTCTATAATTTCAACACATTTCCACGTTAAATAATCATCCCTACAAAAGCCATTATTTTTCAAGTATTGATCTTCACAAATAATGTCAATGGGGACACCAATTTTTATAAGTGCTTTAATTGTGAAATAAACTCCTATAAGCTATGTGGTGCATGTATTGCCCAAGGTCATCTAATAATCCAAGTCTTCATGATATGGATTTGCCATGTCGTCCTCATGGAACCAATTGTTATAAAAAATATATGCAACATTTGGAGTTGCATTAAAAACCTTCAACAAAGTGAGTTTGACCACCTCTTCTAATCTTATAATACATTTTCCTTAATGTTGAACAAGAAACTTTTCTTTTATCTTTTGGACCATAGGAACAATGATACCTAAATAAAAGAATCATGGAAAAAATAGAAAAAGAGTAATAATTCAATGAAAAAACTAAGATTACAGATTTATTATTATGGTAGCACAAGGCCTTGCATCAAATCTTGGATACATTGTATTTTTTCTACACCTAAAGCATAGAGGTGCAAAAGAATTTTTTCCTTTTATAAAATCAAGCACCCTTACATAAGGTGTTGTCACAAGATTTGAATTTCATTCTTTCCTTTTTATAAAATCTAGCACCCTTTCATACGGTATTTCTGTCACAAGATCCAAATTACCACCATTACCTACTTATATCTTCAATCCATTCCAAGTCTTCCCAAGAAAATATATGTTTATCCTTCAAAATTTTGAACTAGATGACATAATTTCTTCTATTTGTAACACATAACATATCTATCAAACAATGGTTGACTTTATAACCATGCACTTACATGGTGGTGAAACAATTTAGCGTGTCAAAATTTTGAAATAAAATATTCTATTAAATAAAAATAATACAAATGTTAACAGTCTTTATGTTTGCACCAACAAAATAGAAAAATCACAATAATATGGAGAGATATTTGAGATAGCCCAAGCATTCATTAAAAAAAAAACACAAGCTTATACTAAGAGGGGGGGTGAACAAGATAAGATCACTTTTTACTTTTCTTTCCCAAATAGTATTATACAATATAATCAATGGCAATATCAATAGTAGTAACCAAATCAATGCACAAATCATCACACACAATAGAGACACCAATTTAATGTGGTTCGCCCAATGTGGACTACTCCACGGAGAAGATCTCTCACTAATATTTTCTCAACAAATCTCTTTGGGAATCCTTTCCCTATTACAATGTTTATGGACCTCTGTCCAAATGAGACACCAATCTCCTAATCAAGTTCATGGATCTTTATCCACAGGAGAACTCCTTTCTTCTTAGCTTTGATTGGTGATCTTCTCGAAGAACTACTACCCCCACTACTCTGGCTAATGGATATCTATCCATTGAAGACACCTATCCTCATTGCCCTAGCTAATGGATCTCTATCCATTGGAGACTATCCTCCTCTATACTTTTTCACCCCCAAAGCTCTGTCTCAAATCTACACTAAACATAGTCCTTCGATCTAGTACAAATCTACTCAATCTCTATCTCTGGTATGGTACAAAATTGTCCTTAAATTTGCACCAATATCTATCCTCTAATCTGCACTAAACACAGTCCTTAGGTCTAGCACAAATTTATCCTCAATCTCTGTCCTCTGATCTGCACTAAACACAGTCCTTCGATCTAACACAAATATATCCTCAATCTTTGTCCTCTGATCTGCACTAAACACAGTCCTTCGGTCTAACACAAATCTATCCTAAATATCTATCCTCAAGCCTTAACACAAAGCTTGAATCAATCTCAAATCAACTCTGCTAGATCTACCCCAAACCTTAACTCAAGGTTTGAACAAATCAATTAATCAAATCTTCTCATAAGTCTTCTCAAAGACTTATCTTAAATCTGCCTTGTAAGCTTTCACAAAATCTCACACTAATTTGTCCACAAGTCCTCTCTAGAACTTGTCCAAATCTGCTCAACAAGTCCTCACTAGAACTTGTCTAACTATGCTCTCAATCTATATTGTAAGCTTCCACAAAATCTCACACAAATCTATCCACAAGTCCTCTCTACAACTTGTCCAAATCTTCTCAACAAGTCCTCACTAGAACTTGTTCAATCTCATAGGAACATAAGGAGAATTGTTAGAGATTCAATATGTTTCACATTCATCACAATGCGCAATCACTTTCAATCACTCTTTTAGAAAGATATAGAGAATTGTTAGAGACTCAATATGCTTCACGCTTATCACAATGCTCAATCACTTTCAATCACTCTTTTACAAACATATAGAGAATTGTTAGAGACTCAATATGCTTCACATTCACCTCAATGCTCAATCACTTTCACTCACTCTTTTAGAAACATATAGAGAATTGTTAGAGACTCAATATGCTTCACACACAAAATTTCAATCACTTTCAATATTTCTTTTATTATAGAAACATATAGAGAATTGTTAGAGACTCAATATGCTTCACATTCACCTACACTCAACCTCTCTCTCAAATAAATTTAGTATATAGAACAATTTGTTTCATATAACTTGAGCTATCACTTCACACATCCACTTGACTAGTCTCAACCAACTCTACTCAATCAATCACTCAATGAAATAATCCTTGCTCACAAATCCTTTTCCAAATATATGAACACTCACTCAAATGTTTCCAACAATGCTTATCAACAAATCTCGCATAACAATGATACTCATGTTCTTTGCAAACCCTAGTTCAAGTTATTCACTCAACTTAATAACTTCAACAACAATGCTTATAAAACAAGGTTTTATCAACAACTCTCAATTCTATAAAAACCTTGAAGCACTAATTAAAAACACACTCAACAATTCTTAACCAAACAATCCTTTTCACTCGAACTTTTCATTCACAACTTTCAACAATCACTTACTAGGAAGAATATGCCCATACCTTTTGTTGGATGTCGTGCCTTTAGAAAAACCTGTCTTAATCACAATTTCCTTCTTTCCAATTCCAATGGTTAGACACAACAATATCACTTCAACACTTTCTCAAAAATATTCCTTAGACACAAAATAATCACAAATCAATTTGTGCCTTATTGCTTCCTTTTAAGAATAATACTCATCATACCATTAATGAAAAATAATTTCTTTGATACACCTTATAAACTCCAACTTAAAATAATATCCAAAACTTCACAAACACATTACAACTCTTTCCAACCATTAAAACAAAAAATTTAATTTGCATAACCCTTATAACTCCCCATGCAACCTTATAAACCAAATATATTGCAAAAATTAATTTTTAATTTTTCAACAACCACTTCTGAAATTTTCGATGCCTAAATTCCAATGCATACCTTTCTTTCCCCAAAAAGGGGTTTCAACGTGATTCGATTCGCCGTCTCCCTAAGGCCTAAGTGCCTTAGCACTTGGGAGCCCACCGCATGGGCTATAGTCCCCATGTGAAGGAAAAATCACTTCCTCCACCTTATGCCTCATGCGCCTTTTGACTTATTCAAAGTCCACTACTCTCTCCACTTCGTTGTAGCACGCATCGCAAGCAATTCGCATTAATTTTCAAACAAAGGTATGGTAAGTTCTAAGATGGGTGGATCCCCTTTTTATATACGATTTGATTTTTCTCCCAAGTTGGCACTTTTAGTAATTCAAATTAAAATTCGAATTATGATTTTAATAACCCACCTTTAGGTTAAAACATTAATATAAATTAACTTTATAATTAATATTAAAACTAATTAATAATTAATTTACATAACTTAGGTTAAGTAAATTAAATTATAAATTAATTTATAATAAAAATTATATTAATTAATTTATAATAAAAATTATATTAATTAATTTATAATTAATTCAAAACCTCCTTTTATAATATTATAAAAATATTATAGTATTATTTACTTAGGCATCTTCTTTTGCATTTTGGTCCACATCTGATCTTCTGAAATCGGGCTATCTTTTACACATATTAGAGAACCTAAAACTGATGCTGCCCACAAAAGCTGCCACTAACTGGTGTTGAAAGCTTGACATAAATGACCACTCACTCTTGACATCAATGACAATTTATCTACTCAAAATATCCAACAATATCCCCCTTTGTCATTGATGGCAACCCAAATTCTTTTTACCAGACACTTCACCTGTTTTCGTATTCTTCTCCCCTTGGGATATTGCTCCCCTAACTCAATGCTCTCTTCTTAAACCAAATCTCTCCCCCTTACTCAAATATCTCCCCCTTTGACATCAATGGCAAAGGGTCACCTTTGGGGCTCGGGGCTAAGAATGAGTCTCTTAGCTTAGCCCCTCCCCCACCTCTTGAGGTGGTTAATTCTAGGGTGGGAGCTACTCCCAACAAGCACTGGTCTTTACCTTTATCCTCTTTCCTTCTCATCTAATTTGTCTGATTTCTTTTATTGTTCATGTTTCTGTCCCTATCCATGTCCATATTCATGTTCCTATTCATATCCATATTCCTATTCCTGTCCATGTCCATATTCCTGTTCCTGTTCTTGTTCATGTTCCTGTTCATGCTTGATTCTGGAATGTCTGCTCTACACCACTTTGTTGTATGTCCATCATTATTGCATTTATAACACTTAATGCTATTATTCCTTGGAGGTGCAAATATCTTGAGATTTCTCCTAGTGAAGCCATATCCTTTTCTGTCATGAACCCTGCAATTCATTGTCTTGTGACCAAATTGATTACATGAGTAGCAATACCCATGGAAAAGCTATATGTTTCTAAAATTCCCATTTTCTTGTCTTTCATGTGTCCTGCACTATGAAGCCATGTGCCCAAATCTGTGACATGAGAAACATCGTCCATTGAAACTTCCTTGTCTTGACCTCATTGGTCTCTTAGTCTCTCTTAACCTATTTTGATTGTTGTTTCATTTATTTCTTCTTTGTGCATTGTTCATTTCCTTGTAGAACTTTTTTTTGTCCAACTCATCCTCAGATTTCTCACTCTTTCTTTCTTATTTTGACGCTTCTTCTTTGGTGCTTGAGCTTGACTCTCCTTTTTTGCTTCATATTTCTATTGTTCTTCTTCAAAACTAAGTTCTATTTTGGTGACTAATAATCTTTGTGCATTGATAATCTTGTCCAAAGTCTTTGAATTTTTCTTTTTATGAACCATCCTCTAGGACTTCAATTTTGAAGGTATCATCTTCATCTTCACCGCTACTAAAACCATTGCAATAGTCTGCATCATGACCGATTTGACCACAAACAAAACATTCTTCACGTTCTTGTGAACAATGAGTTGCAAGGTGACATGTCTTCCTACATCTGGTACAAAACTTTATCAATCTGGTTATCTCTACATTGTTTGATTTATCTCTTGAAACTATTTCCATTCTTCCTCCCAAAACAACAACATTAAATTCATCTTCCTTTTCTTTCATGACCATGTGTGTTATTTTCTTCTTATGTCTAATGGTTCTACTTTTGCTTTTCTTTGCCATTTATGTTCTTGTAAGATCTTTCTTCAGGTTGTTAAACCTTTTCTAAAAGAACTCGCTCTAATACCAATTGAAGAACACAAACTTATACTAAAAGGGGGGTGAGCAGTATAAGACTACTTTTTACTTTTCTTTCCCAAATAGTATTATACAAATTAATCAATGGCAATATCAATAGCAATAACCAAAGCAATGCACAAATCATCACACATAATAGAGACACCAATTTTTTCTTGGTTCACCCAATGTGGGCTACTCCATGGAGAAAATATCTCACTAATATTTTCTCAACAAATCCCTTTGGGAATCCTTTCCCTATTACAATGTTTATGGACCTTTGTCCAAAGGAGACACCAATCCCCTAATCAAGTTCGTGGATCTCTATCCACAGGAGAACTCCTTTCTCCTTAGATCTGACTGGTGATCTTCTAGAAGAACTGTTGCCCCCACTACTCTGGCTAATGGATCTCTATCCACTGAAGACACTTGTCCTCACCGCCCTGGCTAATGGATCTCTATCCACTGGAGACTGTCGTCCTCTATACTTTGTCACCCCCAAATCTCTATCTCAAATATGCACTAAATGATGATTACACAATGACACTAAGAGGGGGGGTGAATCAGTGTAGCTATTAATTTTTATATCTACAACATTTAATATGAAATAAAGAGAACTTGACAACTGAAAAACAACTTAAACAAGAGAGCACACCACAACACTCAATATACCGAGGTTCACCAATTTGGCTACTCCTCAAAAATGACTGCTTGGACTCCAATCCAAATCCAGTCTTTGCAAAATCAATTTTACAAACACTTTACCAGCACCAACTGGAAGGAGCACCAACCCCTGTAATTTTCTGCTGCAACAGATGGAGCACCAACTCCTAGTACCAAGCACCAACTTGGACTGCAATTCTGATAAATTTAGAATGACATAAAAATGTCTTCACTTTATGCACGACCCTGACTGGTCTGCAATTAACTCAACTCTGCACACTCTCACGGCTCTGCTTATTTTTCTCTTGATTCTTTTCTAACTCTCCTTTTACAGCAATTTCTCTCTAACAGCAGCAACATCTTCTCTGTACGATTATTCTTTTATAACCTTTCAATTCTGCATGCAATCGAATCACATACTCTGACTGTTCGAATCCATGCAATACGGCTGTTCGGTTCCATGCACTTCGACTGTTCGAAACCCTGCAATACGTCTTTTGAAACCATGCAGTACGGCAATTTTGTTTCATGCACTTCGACTGTTCAATTTCTTCGAATACGGCTTTTCGAATGCTTTTTCAAAATTCCATATATGATTCTTCGAAAGCTTTTCGATTCTTCATGTTCGGCTTTTCTGTATGCTTCAAATACGTCTGTTAGAATGCCTGCAAATACGACCTTTCGAATGCTTTTATTATCCTTCAAATTCGGCTTTTCGAATGCGTTTCAATTATGCATGTTTGGCTGTTGCATTGCATGTCCAACACCTGTCAACGTTTAACTGTCTGCTTTTTCTGACACGTGTCACCTTGCATGCTCCTGCGGGTTTTACCTGCCAGACTGTTACCTGTCATGAAATCGCGACACTTTTAACTTATGCTGACGTCACCCTGAAGGTTGTCGCGAAATCGCGACCATTTTGGCCTTGAAAGCTTTTCCCCCGCTCATGTCGCGATATCGCGACACTTAGAACTTTTGCTGACGTCATCCTTAAGCATGTCATGAAATCATGACCGTTTTGGCTCTTGCAAGCTTTCCCTGCATCTTGTCACGATATCGCGACACTTTGAACTTTTGCTGACGTCATCCTCAATGTTGTCGCGAAATCGCGACGCTTTCGGCTTCCAGCAACTTTCCTTTCATCCTGTCGCGAAATCGCGACACTTTTCAACTTTGCTGACGTCATCATCCTGCTTGTCGCGAAATCGTGACACTTTCGGCTTCCGTACACTCTTCTTTGCCAGCAGCAGCGAAAAAGGAACATGTCACGAAATCGCGACACTTTGTTCTTCCGTACAACTCTCCTTGCCAACTCCAATAAAATGGAACATGTCACGAAATCGTGACACTTTGCTCTTCCGTACAACTCTCCTTGCCAACTCCAATGAAAATGGAACATGTCACGAAATCGCGACACTTTGCTCTTCCGTACAACTCTCCTTGCAAACTCCAAAAAATGGAACATGTCACGAAATCGCGACGCTTCTGCTCTTCTAACGTCATCATCCTTCTTGTCGCGAAATCACGACGCTTATCATCACATCTTCTTGTCGCGAAATCGCGACGCTTCTGGCTTCCGTACGCTCTTTGCTCCATGCAGTAGCGAAATCGCTACAACTTTGTGCCTTGTGCTTTTGACTTGTTACATCTTTAATTTTTGCAACTTTGAATGGTAGCGAAATCGCTACACCTTAGTTTCCCTTTGTTTCAACATGTAGCGCCATCGCTACACCTTAGTTTCTCTTTGTTTCAACATGTAGCGAAATCGCTACACCTTAGTTTCTCTTTGTTTCAACACGTAGCAATCGCTACACCTTAGTTTCTTTTAGTTTCAACACGTAGCGAAATCGCTACACCTTAGTTCCATGTATTTTCATCATGCAACGATATCGCTACACCTTTGTTTCCATTCATTTCAACATGTAGCGATATCGCTACACCTTTGTTTCCTTCTCTGCCAGCATGTCGCGAAATCGTGACAGTTTTGCTCGCATCTTCTCTCTCCTCGGCCATGTCGCGAAATCGCGATAATTTGGCGTGCATTTTCTCTCTCCTACTTTTTGTCGCGAAATCGCGACACATTTTCTCTCTCGACATGTCACGAAATCGTGACATTTTCGGATGCGCCTTCTCTCTCCTCGACCATGTCGCGAATATCGCGACAGTTTTCTTCCTTGTCTCTTTTTGCCATTTTCTGAATCTGGGTCACTTCTGTTTTCCTTGAAACTTTCTGCACTTGATCTGACTGACCTCTGAACTGCATCAACTGCATCAATCTGACTGTGTTGACAACAATGACAATACTTTTGCAATTCTTTTGCTGCACCTTGCTCAACAATCTCCCCCTTTGGAATTGTTGGCAACACACTCGCAACCTTGCTTAATTTCTTCTCCCCCTTTGCCAATAATACCAAAGGGCTCGCTGTAGACTCCCCCGAGTCTATGCACAACATTCTCGGACTTAAAAAGTTTGAATGCTCCCCCCGAGAATGTGTTTCCCATAGCTAGTCGCTGCTTGGGTGGTGTGACTACTCCCAACTTCTTCCGAAGGTATTCAAATACTTCCTTTGGCAAAGGTTTTGTGAATATATCAGCTACTTGCTCTGTAGTTGGAACAAAATCCAATTTAACCTCTCCTTCCGCAACTTTATCCTTCAAGAAATGATATCGGATTGCAATATGTTTGGTTCTTGAATGCATTACTGGATTCTTGGATATGTTGATAGCACTAGTGTTATCACATTTAATTGAAATTGGTTCATTGAAATGAATACCAAGATCTTTCAACGTTTGTCTCATCCATAATATCTGAGTACAACATGTTGTTGCTGCAATGTATTTCGCCTCTGCAGTGGATAGAGATACCGATTCTTGTTTCTTGTTGTGCCATGCTACCACCGTCACCAAGATAAAATGCTCCTCCACTTGTGCTCTTTCTGTCATCAATACATCCCCGCCCAATCCGCATCGAATATGCAATCAAAGTGAAATCTTTACCTTTTGGGTACCACAACCCATAATCCATAGTGCCCTTGAGATATCCGAAAATCCTCTTCTACAATGTTACATGAGTTTCTTTGGGACTGGCCCGAAATCTTGCAACCATACATACCGCTTGTAATATATCCGGTCTAGTGGTCGTTAAATACAGCATGCTTCCAATCATAGACCCGTACATTGTTTGATCTACATCCTGGGATTTATCATCCTTGCTCAACTTGCGACTCGTTGTCATGGGAGTGCCGACCGGTTCATCGTCTTCCATTGTGAACTTTTTCAGCATTTCTTTTACATATTTAACTTGAGAAATAAAAATGCCTTTTTCATTTTGATTGACCTGCAGTCCTAAGAAATAAGAAAGTTCACCAATCATTGACATCTCAAATTCTTTTTTCATTTTAATTGATATGTCTTTGCAATATTCATCCATGCTGCTGCCAAATATTATGTCATCTACATAAACAACAAGAACAATAAGATGACCCTTCTCTCGTTTTGACATATAAGTTGCTATCCACCAAACCTTTCTTAAACCCTTGTTTAATTAGATAATTATCCAGCCTTGCATACCATGCTCTGGGTGCCTGTTTTAATCCATATAAAGCTTTCTTTAACCTGCAAACAAAATCTGGATTTTCACCAAGTTGGAAGCCATCGGGTTGTTCAATGTAAACCTCTTCTTCCAGTTTTCCATTCAAAAATGCTGATTTTACATCCATTTGATATACTTTGAAGTTTTTATGAACTGCTAATGCCGTAAACATCTCGATTGCCTCTAGTCCTGCTACCGTGCAAAAGTTTCTTCAAAATCAATGCCTTCAACCCCGAGCATAGCCTTTACATACCAATCTTGCCTTATTTCCGACAACCTCGCCCATCTTCATTCAATTTATTTCTAAAAACCCATTTAGTGCCAATTATGTTTTTATTTGTTGGTCTAGGTACTAATTCCAGGTATTGTTTTTCTCTATCTGATCTAGTTCTTCATTGATTGCCTTCATCCAACTTTCATCGTTGCTTGCTTCAGCAACATTTTTAGGTTCAATACTAGATAACGGAGAATAGTTCCTCACTGCTGTTCTTCTTGTTTGAATACCATCCGTGGGATCCCCAATAATCTGCTCACTTGGATGATTTTTCTCGCAGATTGCCTGTTTTAAATTTCCTCGTTTTCTTCTTCTTCGATTCAGCTTTTACACTATCTGGATCAATTTTCCGATTCTTCTCTCGTTTCTTTTTCATCATCACCTTCAATGACTTCTTCATACATAGGGTAGTTTTCTTGATAAGTAGTTTCTTGTTCTCTACCTTCATCAACTTTTACATCAGCACTTTCAACAATTTTCTTCAACTTCTTGTTGTAACATGTGTATGCCTTGCTTTTTGTTGAGTAACCGAGAAAGATACCTTCATCAGCTCTATCTTCAAATTTACCGAGGTTATCTTCAGTCCGTTTTATGTAGCACTTGCTCGCCAAATACTTTGAAATGTCTTGTTGTTGCCTTTCTCCCAAACCACAACTCATAAGTCGTTTTGCTTTCATGTGGTCTCAAGGATGCACCTCGTTTTGAATGTAAACTCGAGTATGAACCGCCTCTTTCCAAAATCTGTCGCCTATTTTGTTTTCTCGCCAGCATTGTCCTTGCCATTTCCTGCACTGTTCTATTCTTCCTTTCTACAACACCATTCTCGCTGAGGTGTCCTAGTCTGCTGAAAACTGTCTTCTTATCCCATGTTTTTGACAGTGTTCTGCAAATTCTTCGGAGATAAACTCTCCTCCCCTGTCTGATCTTAGGCATTTAATTCTTTTTCCTGATTGATTTTCAACAAGATTTTTGAAGGTTTTAAACATTTCAAAGGCTTCTGACTTGAGTTTCAAAAATAGTACCCATGTCATTCTTGAGTAGTCATCTATACATAGCATAAAATATTTGTGTCCATTTATGCTTTCAGTTCTCATGGGTCCACATAGATCAGTGTGAATTAGTTCTAATGGCTTGCTAGTGAAGTATTCTTTTGCTTTGAAAGTGGCTCTGGTTTGTTTTCCCTTTTGGCATGACTCACAGATGCTATTTACAAGTTTGCCAATGTTTGGTATATCTCTAATCGCTCTTTTTGAACCGATTTTTGCGCAATTGTCAAAACTAATATGCCCAAGCCTCTTGTGCCATAGCCAGTTTTCATCTTCCTGTCCCATCAAGCATGTTCCTTCACGGTTTCGAAAGTGTATACAGATTTCCTGAAGTTCTCAGTCCAGTGGCTATTAACTTTCCATTTTTTGTCTTTCTTACTTCACAGCCCTCCTTCTTGAAGATTACATCATGACCTCTGTCACATATTTGACTTACACTTAGCAAGTTATGCTTCAGGCCAATTACAAACAAGACTTCTTTTGATTTTATATTGCCATCACTGATCTTGACTGATCCCTTTCCAACAATCTTTGCTCCATCATTATTTCCAAATTTCACAGAACCACCTTCATAATTCTGTAAATTCTCAAACTTTTGCTTGTCACCCCGTCATGTGACCTGGAACAACCACCGTCAAGTATCCAAGGTGCTGATTTGTTCTGAGTTTTAAAAGCAATCTGGACAATCAAAGATTCCTTTTCTTTCCATTCTAGTTTGATAGCAGATTTTGCTATTTGTTTTGCCTTTGTCCTTTCATTAGCATGTGCCTGTTTTTCAAGAAATTTCTGGTTTTGTTTCAACCCACTTGGCCGAGATTTTCTACCCCGATAATTATTTGATGCAAAAGTGCTTCTGAGCTTTCTAGCAATATGTCCAAAATTATGACAATTATAACATTCAACTGCGTAATTCATTAAAGGAGAAAAAACATTTCTGCCGGTGAAATTCCTTTGAGATACATTATGCCGGCAATCTGAAATCTTATGGCCATAAGCATTGCATTTAAAACAATAACCAGAAAATTAATGTTTAAACCTGGGTGCCGGTCTTTGCCACTTTGAAGTAGGAGCCATGACTCTTCTCCTCCTCGGATGTGTGACTTTTGTGAATCCATCTTTGTCAGTATTCTTCTTGAATCTGGCATTATTGTTTTCTTTTGCATTATTTTGTTTTTCTGGTTCAACCCTGATCTTTTCTTCTTTCTTTGTGGGTTCTATATTCAAGTTCTTTGAATCCTTTGAAGATTCTCCTTCATCAAAGCCTAAACCAAATTTGATGCCAGAAGGCCTTTGGTTATTTAACATTTTATCCAACTTTACAGTACTTTCTTCAAACTTATGAAAACAGTTCAATTTTCTATTCATCTCCTCTAACTGCATCCTTAACTTAACAATGTCTTCCTCTAGCTTGTCGCATTCAACTGTCTTTACGATTAATTGTTCATCAAGAACTTCAGACATTTTCTTGAATTCCTCTGTCTGTATTTTCAGATTGTTTATTATGTCTGTGGCATTCTCTAATTTCTTTGAAAAAATTTTATTCTTCTTCCTTTCTGCACTCAACTCTTCAAGTGCAGCAACCAATTCTCCTTCCAAATACACTTCAGCTTCATCCTTGGAATTTTCATCACCTTCCTGATTTTCCTCTGTTCTTTCTTCTTCAAGTGCCATGAACGGAGCTTCACCTCCTTCTTCTTCGGACTCCTCATCTGTGCTTTCTTCAGAACTGCCGACATTCTTGGTTATGAAGCTTTTCTTCTTGAAGTTATTCTTTCTAAAATTTTGTTTCTTCTTCCAATCACCTTTTTCTTGGTGTGACCCTTCACCATTTTTGGTTCTCTCCTGCATTGGACATTTGGCTGCAAAATGACCGACTCCTCCACAATTGAAGCATTTAAAAGGTAGCTTCCCTCTATATTTTCCTTTTCCTTTTGTGAGTTTCCGAACAAAATTGGCTTCTGTTTCATCCAGTGTTCCTTCATCCTCAGATTCATGTTCAGCTTTTACATTCTTGTGTGCTTTAAAAGTTGCTTCTCTGTCTGTAGACTTGGTTTGTCCTATTCTCATTTCATATTCTGTCAGGGAACCATGCAACTCATCCATGCTGAAGTTGTTTAGATCTTTTGCCTCTTCTATTGCGAGAGACTTTGGAGTTAAATCTTTTGTGAAGTGTTCTGAGAACCTTTTTCACAACAACTGCATCATCAATTTCTTCACCAAGTCCTCTGATTGCATTAATAATTCCGTTGACTCTCAAGCATATAAATTTCTATGTTTTCATCTTCCTTCATTTGCAGTGCTTCGAACTGTGCTCGATGAGTTTGCGGCTTTGCTTCCTTAATCTTACTTGTCTCCTTCATGGATGCTCTTCGATTTATCCCACATGTCCTTTGCTGATTTACAACTCATGACTCTTATCGCTTCACCGTCAACAAGCCCACACATTATGGCATTCTTAGCTTTGGAGTTGTTTTCAAATTTCTTTTTCTCAGAGATATCCGTTGGAGGGGTAGTGGGTGCTTGTGTATCCACTATCTACGGAATCCCAAATATCGTATCCCAATGCACTCGGATATGTTTGCATTCCGAGTTTCCGAAGGTGTAATTTGTTCCATCAAATAAGGGAGCTTTGTTGGATGAAAATCCTTCACCACCTGCCATTGTTTCTTCCAAGATCTCCTTAGCTGATTAAGCTTGTACAAGGAACCTTGCTCTGATACCAATTGATGATTACACAATGACACTGAGAGGGGGGGGTGAATCAATGTAGCTATTAATTTTTATATCTACAACATTTAATATGAAATAAAGAGAACTTGACAACTGAAAAACAACTTAAACAAGAGAGCACACCACAACACTCAATATACCGAGGTTCACCAATTTGGCTACTCCTCAAAAATGACCGCTTGGACTCCAATCCAAATCCAGTCTTTGCAAAATCAATTTTACAAACACTTTACCAAGGACCAACCTGGAAGGAGCACCAACCCCCGTAATTTTTTGCCGCAACGGATGGAGCACCAACTCCTAGTACCAAGCACCAACTTGGACTGCAATTTCGATAAATTTAGAATGACATAAAAATGTCTTCACTTTATGCACGACCCTAACTAGTCTGCAATTAACTCAACTCTGCACACTCTCACGGCTCGCTTATTTTTCTCTTGATTCTTTTCTAACTCTCCTTTTACAGCAATTTCTCTCTAACATGAGCAACATCTTCTCTGTACGATTATTCTTTTATAACCTTTCAATTCTGCATGCAATCGAATCACATACTCTGACTGTTCGAATCCATGCAATACGGTTGTTCGGTTCCATGCACTTCGACTGTTCGAAACCCTGCAATACGTCTTTTGAAACCATGCAATATGGCAATTTTGTTTCATGCACTTTGACTGTTCAATTTCTTCGAATACGGCTTTTCGAATGCTTTTTCGAAATTCCATATATGATTCTTCGAAAGCTTTTCGATTCTTCATGTTCGACTTTTCTGTATGCTTCAAATACGTCTGTTAGAATGCCTACAAATACGACCTTTCGAATGCTTTTATTATCCTTCATATTCGGCTTTTTGAATGCGTTTCAATTATGCATGTTTGGCTGTTGCATTGCATGTCCAACACCTATCAACGTTTAACTGTCTGCTTTTTCGACACGTGTCACCTTGCATGCTCCTACGGGTTTTACCTGCCAGACTGTTACTTGTCACGATATCGCGACACTTTTAACTTATGCTGACGTCACCCTGAAGGTTGTCACGAAATCGCGACCATTTTGGCCTTGAAAGCTTTTCCCCCGCTCATGTCGCGATATCGCGACACTTAGAACTTTTGCTGACGTCATCCTTAAGCATGTCACGAAATCATGACCGTTTTGGCTCTTGGAAGCTTTCCCTGCATCTTGTCACGATATCGCGACACTTTGAACTTTTGCTGACGTCATCCTCAATGCTGTCGCGAAATCACGACGCTTTCGGCTTCCAACAGCTTTCCTTTCATCCTGTCGTGAAATCGTGACACTTTTCAACTTTGTTGACGTCATCATCCATCGCTTGTCGCGAAATCGTGACACTTTCGACTTCTGTACACTCTTCTTTGCCAGCAACAAAGAAAAAGGAACATGTCACGAAATCGCGACACTTTGTTCTTCCGTACAACTCTCCTTGCCAACTCCAATAAAATGGAACATGTCACGAAATCGTGACACTTTGCTCTTCCGTACAACTCTCCTTGCCAACTCCAAAAATGGAACATGTCACGAAATCGCGACACTTTGCTCTTCCGTATAACTCTCCTTGCAAACTCCAAAATGGAACATGTCACGAAATCGCGACGCTTGCTCTTCCGTCATCATCCTTCTTGTCGCGAAATCGCGACGCTTTCGACTCTTGATGTCATCAATCTTCTTGTCACGAAATCGCGACGCTTCTGGCTTCCGTACGCTCTTTGCTCCATGCAGTAGCGAAATCGCTACAACTTTGTGCCTTGTGCTTTTGACTTGTTACATCTTTAATTTTTGCAACTTTGAATGGTAGCGAAATCGCTACACCTTAGTTTCCCTTTGTTTCAACATGTAGCGCCATCGCTACACCTTAGTTTCTCTTTGTTTCAACATGTAGCGAAATCGCTACACCTTAGTTTCTCTTTGTTTCAACATGTAGCGAAATCGCTACACCTTAGTTTCTCTTTGTTTCAACACGTAGCGAAATCGCTACACCTTAGTTCCATGTATTTTCATCATGCAGCGATATCGCTACACCTTTGTTTCCATTCATTTCAACATGTAGCGATATCGCTACACCTTTGTTTCCTTCTCTGCCAGCATGTCACGAAATCGCGATAGTTTTGCTCGCATCTTCTCTCTCCTCGGCCATGTCACGAAATCGCGACAATTTGGCGTGCATTTTCTCTCTCCTACTTTTTGTCGCGAAATCGCGACACATTTTCTCTCTCCTCAACGAAAACTCGACATGTCGCGAAATCGCGACATTTTCGGTTGCGCCTTCTCTCTCCTCGACCATGTCGCGAAATCGCGACAGAAAACATGTCGCGATATCGCGACGCTTTTCTTCCTGTCTCTTTTTGCCGCTTTCGAATCTGGGTCACTTCTTTTCCTTGAAACTTTCTGCACTTGATCTAACTGACCTTTGAACTGCATCAACTGCATCAATCTGACTGTGTTGACAACAATGACAATACTTTTGCAATTCTTTTGCTGCACCTTGCTCAACACTAAACACAGTCCTTCAATCTAGTACAAATCTACTCAATATCTATATTTGGTCTGGTACAAACCTATCCTTAAATTTGCACCAATCTCTATCCTTTGATCTGCACTAAACACAGTCCTTTGGTCTAGCACAAATTTGTCCTCAATCTTTGTCCTCTGATCTGCACTAAACACAGTCCTTCGGTCTAGCACAAATTTGTCATCAATCTCTGTCTTCAAGCCTTAACACAAAGCTTGACTCAATCTCAAATAAGCTCTGCTATATCTGCCCTAAACCTTAACTCAAGGTTTGAAAAAATCAATCACTCAACTCTGCTCACAAGTCTTCTCAAAGACATGCCTAAATCTGCCTTGTAATCTTTCACAAAAGCTCACACTAATCTGTCCACAAGTCCTCTCTAGAACTTGTCCAAATCTACTCAACAAGTCCTCACTAGAACTTGTCCAACTCTGCTCTCAATCTGTATTGTAAGCTTCCACAAAAGCTCACACAAATATGTCCACAAGTCCTCTCTAGAACTTGTCCAAATTTGCTCAACAAGTCCTCACTAGAACTTGTCCAATCTCATAGAAACATAAGGAGAATTGTTAGACTCAATATGTTTCTCATTCATCACAATGCTCAATCACTTTCAATCACTTTTTTAAAAAGATATAGAGAATTGTTAGAGACTCAATATGTTTCACACTCATCACAATGCTCAATCACTTTCAATCACTCTTTAACAAACATATAGAGAATTTTTAGAGACTCAATATGCTTCACATTCACCTCAATGCTCAATCACTTTCACTCACTCTTTTAGAAACATATAGAGAATTTTTAGAGACTCAATATGCTTCACACTCACAAACTCTCAATCACTTTCAATCTTTCTTTTATTACAGAAACATATAGAGAATTTATAGAGACTTAATATGCTTCACATTCACCTACACTCAACCTCTCTCTCAAATCAATTCAGTATATAGAATAATTTATTTTATAAAACTTGAGCTATCACTTCACACATCCATTTGACTAGTCTCAACCAACTCTACTCAATCAATCATTCAATGAAATAATCCTTGCTCACAAATCTTAATCCAAACATATGAACACTCACTCAAATGTTTCCAATAATGTTTATCAACCAATCTCACATAACAATGATACTCATTTTCTTTGAAACCCTAGTTCAAGTTCTTCACTCAACTT
The DNA here is from genome assembly GCA_028583015.1 of Wollemia nobilis. Taxonomy (NCBI): domain Eukaryota; kingdom Viridiplantae; phylum Streptophyta; class Pinopsida; order Araucariales; family Araucariaceae; genus Wollemia; species Wollemia nobilis. The sequence goes on along the minus strand of JAQPPZ010002308.1, from coordinate 3,100,241 downwards.
AATCACTTCAACAACAATGCTTATAAAACAAGGTTTTATCAACAACTCTCAATTCCACAAAACCTTGAAGCATTAATTAAAAACACACTCAACAATTATTAACCAAACAATCCTTTTCACTCCAACTTTTCATTCACAACTTTCAACAATCACTTACTAGGAAGAATATGCCCCTTTTGTTGGATGTAAAGGTGCCTTTAGAAAAACCTATCTTAATCACAATTTCCTTCTTTCCAATTCCAATGGTTAGACACAACAATATCACTTCAACACTTTCTCATAAATATTCCTTAGACACAAAATAATCACAACTCAATTTGTGCCTTATTGCTTCCATTTAAAAATAACACTCATCATACCATACATGAAAAATAATTTCTTTGATACACCTTATAAACTCCAATTTAAAATAATATCCAACACTTCACAAACACCTTACAACTTTTTCCAACCATTAAAGCAAATGACATCAAAAAAATTAATTTGCATAACCCTTATAACTCCCCATGCAACCTTATAAACCAAATATAATGCAAAAATTAATTTTTAATTTTTCAACAACCACTTCCGAAATTTTCGATGCCTAAATTCCAATGCATACCTTGCTTTCCCCAAAAAGGGGTTTCGGTGTGATTCGATTCGTCGTCTCCCTAAGGCCTAAGCGCCTTAGCGCTTGGGAACCCACCACGTGGGCTATAGTCCCCATGTGAAGAAAAAAAGCACTTCCTCCACCTTATGCCTCATGCGCCTTTTGACTTTTTCAAAGTCCACTACACTCTCCACTTCGTTGTAGCACGCGTCGCAAGAAATTCGCATTAATTTTCGAAGAAGGCATGGTAAGTTCTAAGGTGGGTGGATCCCCCTTGGTAAGTTCTAAGGTGGGTGGACCCCCCTTTTTATATATTATTTGATTTTTCTCCCACGTCGACGCTTTTAGTAATTCGAATTATGATTTTAATAACCCACATTTGGGTTAAAACATTAATATAAATTAACTTTATAATTAATATTAAAACTAATTAATAATTAATTTACATAACTTAGGTTAAGTAAATTAAATTATAAATTAATTTATAATAAAAATTATATATTTTTTTTTTATGAACACACACCCACCCCCTCACACACTCACCCACGCCGCGGTTTGAACCTTGGACCTCCCGAAGGAAAGCCAAAGCTCAAATCGTTGTGATGTCCCCCTGGGACAATAAAAATTATATTAATTAATTTAAAACCTCTTTTTATAATATTATAAAAATATTATAATATTATTTACTTAGGCATCTTCTTTTGCACTTTGGTCCACATCTGATCTCCTGAAACCGGACTATCTTTTGCACATATTGGAGAACTTGAAACTGATGTTGCCCACTGAAGCTACCGCTGACTGGTGCTGAAAGCTTGACATCAATGATCACTCACTCTTGACATCAATGACAACTTATCTACTCAAAATGTCCAACACTAAAGTCAAAATGTTGGTTTGGCTAGAAGGTCATAGAAGAATTTTATCCTAAGATAACCTTGTAAAAAAAGGTTTTCATGGCCCCTCACAATGTGTTCTTTGTAAAAGGGAGGAGAGTATAGATCTCTGTTGGGACACTACTCAATAGTCTAGAATCTATGGCAATGGATTCTTAACATGTTTGGTAAATGCATGGTGATGAATGGAAGAATTGAATAATGGTTAAAGCAATGGCATAGCACTTTTAAAAGTGAGCCTTTAAAGACAATCTTGAATACTTTGGACTATTTGGCTAGAAAGGAATAGAAGAATATTTAAAGAAAACTAAAGCAGTTTAGAGGTAGTAAAAAGGAAGATTTATTTAGCCATAGAGAAATCTAAACGAACCCTATCAACTCACCCATTCCCTAATCTAAAAGCAAGGAGCATTGATAGATGGAGTCAAGTCATCAAATGGAATTATGATGTTGGGTATAAGAGAAACAAAAAGAAAGCAAAAAATATAGTGGAAACCACTAGATGCAGAGTTGGTCAAATTGAATTTTGATGGAGCATCTAAAGGAAATCCAAGACCAACAAGAGGAGAAATAATTAGAAATAATGGAGTGATTTTGTCTCCTTATGCTTTCAATAGTAGATTTAAAACAAACAATGAAGCTGTAGCTTAGGCAGCTTTGGAAAAACAAATGAAATAGAACAGTGTAGATGGAAGGTGATTCACTCATATTAATAAATGTAATTTTGAGGAAAGCAATGGAAAAACAAATGTAATGGAACATAGTATAGATGTAAGGTGATTCACTCATAGTAATAAATGTAATTTTGAAGAAAGCAAAGGCTCCATAGAAAATACAAGAGATAATTGTGGAAATTCAAGACCTTGCTATAGAGTTTGAAAAAATTAAGTTTACACATCTATTAAGAAAAAGAAAAGGCTCCATAGAAAATACAAGAGATAATTGTGAAAATTCAAGAGCTTGCTATGGAGTTTGAAGAAATCAAGTTTACACATCCATTAAGAAAAAGAAAAGGCTCCATAAAAAATACAAGAGATAATTGTGAAAATTTAAGAGCTTGCTATGGAGTCTGAAGAAATCAAGTTTACACATCCGTTAAGAAAAAACAAAGGCTCCATAAAAAATACAATAAATAATTGTGGAAATTCAAGACCTTGCCATAGTGTTTGAAATAGAATAATAATAACAGCAAACTCAGGTGTTGTAGGTTAGTTGGAGAGGAGAGAGCAATCCTCCAAGGGAGGTCCCAGGTTCAAATCTCCACGCTACCAAAAAGTTGAATTGGGTATCCAAAATCCAATTGATAATGTTGGTGCGGGTAGGGTCGGGTGCGACCCCCGGTTGACTTTGACGCTGTAGAACCCCTGTTCATGGTCTTTTAGACCAAGGCGGCTCCGCAAGGGGTTTTTTGCTTAAAATAAATAAATAAATAATTGTGGAAATTCAAGACCTTGCCATAGAGTTCGAAGAAATCAAGATTACACATCCTCCAAAAGAAGAAAACAAATGTGCAAATAGACTAGCCAATAGAGGCGTTTTAATTGAAGATAGTGAAGTTAAATTATCTTTTTCATGGTTAGAAGTAGTAAGTATTGCAAAAGTTGACAATCAAATAATGATTAAGATTTACTTTCCTATTTTTTATTGGTAATATTTGTTTTATTTTATAACATTAATGTGTTTTCATATAATTTATTTAATGTGATTTTTGGAGTTTATGCTCCAGGAAAGAAACTAACAATCTAAATCTTGTAAAGCAAATAATGATTAAGATTTACTTTACTATTTTTCATTGGTAATATTTGTTTTATTTTATAACATTAATGTATTTTCATATAATCTATTTAATGCAATTTTTGTGGTTTATTCTCCATGAAAAAAACTAGCAATCTAAATCTAGTAAAGCGGGCTCTGATAGTGCGATGTTTTAAAAATATTACTCTATTAAGATATAATGCACTTCAATGTTACTCGTGAACTAACACTCGTCTCATCCCCTCTGCAGAACTAGCTCTCACCAAAAAAAAATAAGCTTTTGCCACTTTAGTTGCTGCCCTCTCATTTTGTCCAACAATGACTATTGGAGGCGCCTGGTTATCTTACGAACTCATTGTCATCATTGGTATAAACTCGTTAGTGATGAAACACATTGCCCTTCAAATAACTTAAAACAAAAATATAATTAAAAATAAAGAAAAAATTAAACTATATTTAAATTGTAATATAAAGCTTTAACAGTTTCAGAAAAATGTATTTGAGTTTTGCAAATGCTCGTCTTTTGCTTGTGACGAGCCAAGACTACTTATTTGGTGCTTTATCCGAAATTTATTCTAGTTTATAAAAAAAAAAATTGTAGGGGCAGTCTTTCCTAAACTTAAAATTGTTGCCACATTTTTTATCGACCTTATAGATGAGTTCAATTTCTGGTCCCCACAAACAAGAACAATATGGATAAAAACCTGTCGTCGTGTCTCAATTCACTCACTAACATTTTTCATTCTAATTGAAGAAGAAAAATCCATCACAAGAAAGTTTTGGAAGAAAATGTAAACAAGTTTTAAAACAAGAAAATGAGTTTTCCAATTTATCACAATTCATATGGGCAATGTAACAGCGTAACAAAACGTTAAACTCAAATTTTTCCTTACCAGTCCACTATTAGGGAATAAGTGGACTTAAATGATATATACATTGAAGAGTGATTGTTCCTGTCATTTTATGAAACTTGCAATGATCTAGACACGTTTTTTTTGGGTGTTTGTAATCATTACTGAAATCCCCTTAGTGCTATAGACCACATCAGCTTATAACTCCATAAATCCCTCAGACAGTTTAAAGCTACCAGGGTACAAAAACTCCACAAAATAAACATTTTTTAATGAATTCCATACAAACTCCACATTGACATTTTAATAGAGAATAGAGTAATTTGTAAGGAAATTTCAAAGACATCATTTACAGAGAGATGAAACAATTAAACAAATTTTAAAAATCCCTTCCAGATATTTAACCCTGCCGAAAATAAGGGGAAAAAGTTAAAGCATTGTATAAATAAACATATTAAAAATGCCAAAAACACACGAGTGATGGATCATGGATATTTAACCCTGCCGAAAATAAGGGGAAAAAGTTAAAGCATTGTATAAATAGACATATTAAAAATGCCAAAAACACACGAGTGATGGATCATGGATTAAACATATTATAAATGCCAAATCCATAAGAACACAAATAGAGTCAAGGTGATGTTAGAAAGTAGTGACCACTGACCTTTCTAATAAATCATTAGGAAGACCCAACTAAAAATCCTAACAGTAACAACACTCACTGGGTCGTAAACTTCATGCCAACCCTTTTTAGCCTTACACCATAATAGCTGTCTATTTGCACCTGGGGGTGCAGCGCAACGATACGGGCTTTGGCTCTTCTTTAGGAGGCCCAAGGTTCAAACCGCGGCGTGGGCAAGTGTGTGAGGGGGTGAGTGTGTGGTGGCTTTGTGTTAAATTCCCTATTGATAAGTATAGCTTTCAACTTTAGGAGGGGTCATGGTTGGGAGGAGACTGCTCAGCCCTGTACGTCGGTCATAGGGATTTCTCACAATAACCAAATCCAAAAAAAAAACTGTCTGTAACTATCATGTTTTGCTTTTTAAGTATCTGGACTGTTTGGAACCGTCTGCAGTCAATTTTGAATAAGATTTCTAACCATGACCCCCTTTTGATAAGATTCCTGCTTGTTAAATTGCCTTCATTTTACAACAATGATTGCAGAATTCATGTTCTTAAGAAACCAGGGCAAGCAAAAACAACAATAATAATACATCACCTATGCTATGCTTATATTGTCAGGTCTGAACTTAATTTTTCACAAAAGCTACTTATGGTAGGTACAACAGTTTCACTGATCATAGTCATGTTACATCAAACGGTAAATACAAAAGTAGCTGAAATATCACTACCATTCCAACAAGTTGATAAAGAAAAATAACAATCATAACAAGAATGAACTTAAACAGTGCTCAGCTCATTCATTTTACATTCACATTGTCCTTCAAATAACCATTGTATTCCATCCTAATACACGCTCATTGTAAAGGACAATACAGGCTTAACTTCTTACAATCATGATTCAACCTATTGTACTCCATTCTAATACACACTCATGTCAAAGACAATACAGGCTTAACTTCATAAAATCTGATTGAACCCTTCAAATCTATAATGGCAAATATCTCAAGCATACATAATGCTAAAGAAAAGGTAATCTAAAATATTTGCAATTGCTCTCCGGACGGCTTTTTTTACTTGGGGCCACCAGTTTGAGTAGTCGGGGGCAAGGAGCTAGGATGTGAAACATCTACACCCATTTCTTTTGTTAGTTCCCCAATACTTCTCTCCAACTCATCAATGCGAGATCCCATCTCATCGAGTGAAAACCAGTAAAGGAAACATTGGCATTATTCAGTGTTTCAGCTTCATATACATTATTAATGAATAAAAAAGACAGTACATGTTCATAAATTTATTTAAACATGTTTATTACTCCTGATCTATCTACATAAAAAGATTTTCAAGAGAAGGATATTTTTTGTGATAATTGAATCTGACATGGTCTGGAACCTGGCTTGCTGTAAAATCCAAAACCAACAGGAATGTTATAGTTGTCAAATCAGATACAGAAATCAATGAAACGTTGTGCCCTCATCATATATGACAGCACATTTGCTCTGCATTATATTAAAGGAGCATAAAGAAAATAAGTACAAGTAGAAAGTGGAAATTAATCTCACCATTTGCTGGAGAAGGTTCTGAACCTGTGACAAAACCACAAAATGTTAAAAAAGAGTATATGCAGGATAAGAGCTCAACTTCTAGAGCATCGATCACTCTGATTCATATGAAGCATCAAGCAATTAAATTTATGGCCAGCAAAGTACAGAGATATCAGACGGGCATATAATTATATGAGATCTTACTTGTGACATAAGGATAAGCTCTGGAATGTGAATTTATTCTGTATATTAACGGCTCTAAATCATAAAAGACAGTTTGCCTCTCAATTAACTACTAGTTCTAAAGACAGATTCCAAATATTTTTAACTGCATCATCATTAATAGTGTGACGTAGAAATGTGAGGCATAAATTTCAATACATTATTTTCAAATGCTTAAGAAACAAATAAGAATCCTCTAGTCACTAAACAAAAATCTACAACCATACTCTATATCATAGTTACAAAAATCGGCAAGTGTTTGAAAAACTCACCGAGTCCGCGCCTGGGTCGGCCATCCCAGGTTTTTTAGGCTCGACTAGGGAGTTTTTCTGGGCTCGCCGAGTAAAAAACCACTTGCCGAGTCCGCAAAATAAACTCAACCACAGTGGCACAATGATGGGAAAATAGCATAAATTTGTTTTTTTCCAAACTGCCCTCACTTTTACTATTCCCACTAGCAGAGAGAGCAGAGATAAGGTGAAATCAGACCAACAAAAACATTCATTTGCATCCTAAACCCAAACTTTTCTTAGTTTTCAAGAATCTAACAGCCACCCATCAGTTGCATTTGAGGTAAAAAAACAAAGTTTCAGCTGTCAATGCTTAAACCCTAGGACTTTTTTTTTTCTTTTTTGAAGTTTCTAACTACTTGCTTATTGTTTCCATGTGCAGCCACATTGAAATAAAATGACGGGAAAAAGAGACCAAGCTTGGAAGTATGCGAAGGATGGAGCAAAGAAAGGGGAGGTCTATTGTAACTTTTGTGGTGAGAAAATTCATGGAGGCATAAACCGCCTCAAATACCACTTGGCGAGGATATCTGGCCATGATGTCAAGCCATGTCCAAAGGTGGAGCCTGAGGTTGTGAGGGAATGCAATGCCCTCCTAACAGATTATAGTGAGAAGAAAGAACTAAAACGAAAAACAAGTGATGCTATGGCTACTCCTTCTCAGCCTTGTACAGAGGGTACTGGCAGCACCGTAGTGGATCAAGTCCATATGTGGCAAACCCAAGGAGTGTGACATAGGAGTCATTTTGTTCCATGCCAGGGTCACAAGTATGACTGCATGGAACGAGGAGAGGCACAAGGCCGCAAAGAAGGCTTGTGCAAGTTTTCTGTATTTTTCTGGCATTCCCTTCAATGCGGCGAGGTCTCCATATGGCAGGAAACGATTGATGCCCTCATAGTTTGCAGCCCAAGATTTAAGCCGCCCACTTAAGATGATTTTAAGGGCCCTCTCTTTTAGGAATCCGTGGAAGATATCCAGCTCTTGGTTGAAGAGCAGCTCAAGGTATGTAGAAAAAGGGGTTGCACAATCATATCCAATGGGTGGACTAATGGGCAGAATCGGACATTGGTTAATCTTTTGGTTGCTTCTACAAGAGGAATTATGTTCCTCAAGTCGCTGGATGCATTGGCACAAGTTATGAGTGTCGAAATTCTTACTAGGTTGTTGGAGGAGGTTGTGTTGGAAATAGGGGACGACGATGTTGTCCAAGTTATCACGGACAATGCATCAGCGTATGTGGTAGCTGGAAGGATTTGGAGGAGAGATTCCCCACAATTTTTGGATACCATGTACAGCCCATTGTCTTGATTTGCTTCTCGATGATATTGGGAAATTACCTTGGGTTTCTGAGGTTGTACATAAGTCCAAATGTATTACTAAATTCATCTACAACCATACATAAGTCCTCCAGCTAATGACCTAGAGTTACACAATTTGCCACAAACTTCATCACATTGTAGAGCCTCTTTGATGCAAAGGGGGCATTGAAGAGGATGTTAGTGAGCAAGGAATGGATTGGAGAAGATGCTGGCAGATATCGACTCTCTAGTGAGGGCTAAAAGGTGTACGATTATGTGTTTGAGGAACCCTTTTAGACAGCTATACATAAGGCAATCAAGGTACAAGACTAGGTTGTTTTTTTTAACATTTTTCCATTTGCAAATTTTGAATTGTAATCCAAATTTCAAATATCAAAGTTGCTAACCATAACTAAAATCTCTCATTTTACTTCAGGTGTCAAAGCCTTTGGTGAGGGTTCTTCGTCTTGTTGATGGTGAAAAATCGGCAATGGGATATGTATATGAGGCCATGGATAGGGCCAAAGAGGCACTTGCCTCATTTTATAATTATTGCGAGCCCAAACAAAATCCCATTTGGAAACTAATTTACCAGCGATGGACTTCTCAGCTTCATAGCCCACTACATGCAACAAGGTACTACCTCAACCCCAAATTCTTTTATGATGATTCATTTGAGGCCAGACTATGAGGTGAAGTTGGGCCTTCAGCAATGCCTTACCCAGATGGTACCAAATGAGCACACCCACAATATGATACAAAATGAGTTACAAGATCACAACAGACGTGAGGACTACCTATACACAACCCTATAGTGCATTCGAGGAAGGGCAACTATGAGGTCAAGTAACCATTATGGATCAAACTATCATCGATTTTGTCTTTCGATTTTGTATTAAAAAATAACCTCAATTTACAATCTTACATTAATTATTAATTTTTTTTTTTTTTTTTTTTTTTTTGGGGGGGGGCATTTTCTAGATTTATGGTGAGAGGACTTTGATGTGTATACGCCCAATCTTCAACGCTTTGCCATAAAAGTTTTATGTCAACCATGCAGGACTTCAAGTTGTGAGCACAATTGGAGTATGTTTGAGCACATTCACTCCAAGAAGCACAATAGACTCACATAGCAAAAGTTGAATGATCTTGTATTTGTTCATTACAACCTTCACCTCCACCACAAAAAAATTGCAAGATCAAATTATGAAGCCATTGATTTTGCCATAAACATTTTATGTCAACCATGCAGGGCTTCAAGTTGTGAGCACAATTGGAGTATGTTTGAGCACATTCACTCCAAAAAGCACAATAGACTCACATAGCAAAGGTTGAATGATCTTGTATTTGTTCATTACGACCTTCACCTCGACCACAAAAAAATTGCAAGATCAAATTATGAAGCCATTGATTTTGCCATAAACATTTTATGTCAACCATGCAGGGCTTCAAGTTGTGAGCACAATTGGAGTATGTTTGAGCACATTCACTCAAGAAGCCCAATAAACTAACGTAGCAAAAGTTGAATGATCTTGTATTTGTTCATTACAACCTTCACCTCCACCACAAAAAAAATGCAGGATCAAATTATGAAGACATTGATTTAGATGAGATAGCTCCATCATCTGAATAGATCACAAAGCCAAAGAAGCAAGCAGATAGTTAAAGCAATGTCTTTTCAATGGATGATTTTGATAGTATAGAGGAGATAGCAACAAAGGGAGAGGAAGAGGCACGAGCATGGGCATGGGCTCCAAGAGAGAGGACTATAGCTTCAGCTAGGGCAAAGGGCAAAGGCATTGCAAGACGCTAGATAGTGGGCCTATTAAGGCATTTTTGACACATTTTGTACCTTTTAATATCATAAGCAATACAAGAATATTAGAATTTTGGAGGCATTAAAATTTCTTTAATGGAAGCATGTTTTTTCACTATCATGTGTAGTTTAAGGTTGTATCACTTACAGTAATTTTGGATTTATATAAAGTTAATTAATTGTGATACGCATTAAAAAAAAACTTATTTCCGATGAAAATTTGTATTTTCTTCCCTTTTTTTGGGCCAAGTTTTTCCAAGTATTTTTGTCGGGTCTGAGTCCAAGTCAAAATTTGGCCTTGCCAAGTCCGCATCAAGTCCAAGTTTCTCTACTATGCTCTATATTGCAAGTGAAAAGCAGGTGTTCCGCTCATGGCTTATAGAAGATATTCTAGCTCTTATTTTGTTATAGTCCTTGAGTATCATTCCATTTCAACAATTGGGCATATAAATTTGTTAATACGTCGAAGGCTGTAATCACAAATTGAATTTTGATTATGTGAGTTAAATATGACTTAGGTGAGGTCAAAACATGGACTTATGCTTAGGTGGGGTAAAAACTACAAAATCATGCAAACTTTGTCTTGCTCTCACATGTTTATCTGCCGAGAATGGTAATCTATGATATGCAAGTAAATTTTAGATTGCATCTCCCCGTGGATCTTTTGTATTCCCCACACCCTTTGGGGCCTATGGAAAGAAAGGAACAATAGAGCTTTCAAAGACATAAGGAGAGATTGCAAATCCATAGAGACAAGAATATGTGCAGCTCTTGTTGAAAATGTACAAAGCATTGATTTTAAGGACAATTGGGAAAGCAATGAGGAAGCTTTGATTGCTGCTCAATGGGGCCTTGTTCTTGCCCCTAACCACTCTACCCAATCAAACCCCTCAATTTGATCACAAACAAGATGGAAAGTGCCTCCACCAGAATGGGTCAAATTGATTTCAACGGAGCATCGAAAGGAAATCCCGGTAAGGTATGTGAAGGTGGGGTCATCAGAAACCATGAAGGGATGAATATCATGGCCTATGTGGAAGGGTTGTGTACTCAATCTAGCCGCTTCTCTGAAGCTAGAACCTTGTTAAAAGGAGCTCTATTACAAAGGAAATTGAATATTAAAAAAGCGGTGATAGAGGGCAATTCACTTAATATAATCAACTGTGCAAAGGGCTCACAAGAGGCTACCTAGAGTATAGAGTATATGATAGCATCAACTCAAAGGAGTATTCAAGACTTGGAAAGCTCTCAAGTAAATCACATCTTCAGGGAAGGCAACCAAGTTGTCGATATTATGGCCAACTTGGGTGTTAGGGCTAGATTCAAATAAAAATCAAGCTAAATAATATTAACAATTGCTAAGGTTAAATAGGCCCAAAGTTGCCCGAAATACAAGTCACGCACAAACCGCGCGTTTAGTTGTCCAAAACGCGTAGTGCGATAATAGGGAGGAAGCAAATCAAAGTTGCTTAACAACTCCTAATAATAGTTGAACGACTAACAAATATGCCAACTAATCTAAGTACACGTTAACAATAATAATACTTGTTGACAATCAACCAACAATAAGTTGCCGACAAATAATAAGGTGCAAGATTATTAAACCTAGGAAGAAAATACTATTCTAAGCCTAGGGAAATGTGATACCCTCATCATACCTCCCCACTCAAGTAGCATTGGACTCCAATGCGTACACAGTAGGAGTGGAAGGGTGAGTCACCAATCGCTGCAAAGAGGTCTCATAACTAGGCGAAAAATCATCTTGGATACCCTGGGATGTCGATGTAGAGACGCAACATCGAGAGGACTCCCTTGCCAAGGAAAGACAAGGAGTAAAGACCTGTTGCTGGATATGCATATGTTAATGAAAAACCTAGAACTTGTGAATAACTAGAACCTGTAAAGAGGCCATTGCAGTGCTCAAGGTGGAACAATAGGAGGTGCAGTAGAAGCAATAGAAGGAGTCTTGATGAAGGAAGAGGAATGACCACCTGAGAACGACAAAGGTCCTGAAGGCCATGAGACTAATCATAGTAGCTATCCTAGCCATTTCATCTGCCAATAGAATAGCCTTATGTTCGCTGGTGCAAGCCAGAAAGGCTATCAAAAATGTCTCAAATAAATGAGTACATATCGCCCATGTGGGATGAAGTGGTCTGTGTCAGAAGGAGAGTGTCGGGTACCACCGAAATGCACTCCATACAAATCCACCAAAGTGTTGAATCCCAAAATGGGAGGAGCAATTGAACTCCTCAAAGATCTCATGGATCTTATCCACAATGTCAAGTGGATACAAATGTCTACAAAAACATGTTTTCTGAAAGGTCATAATGGTGCTATGAGTTTCAAGCACTCTTTGAAGCCAAAAGGTCTTCTATCTTTGCCTCGCAGGGCAATACAATGTGCTATGGTTTTCAAGCACTTCATGAACCCAAAAGGCTTTCATGTTTTGCCTCACAAGGCAAGTACAAGATACTATAAATTTCAAGCACTGAAGCAAAGTCAAATTTGCTTTTACAATAATTTGCCTCGTAGGCAATTTTCAAAACCACATGTTCCCAATGCTTGGTAGATTTCAAAAATTTTGCAAAAATAACAATGCTTCCACGAAGGAAGTTGCAAAAAGTTGCAAAAGGATGAGCCTCGAAGGCTTTTACAATGAGTTTTTCTAAATGGAAAAACAATTAACCTATAAGGTTTTTGAAAAACATTTCCACTGTGTGGAAAAATTGCTAAATGTTTGCAGAAGAAAGCCTCATGGGCTTATTACAGATTTGCTCAAAAATAATTGCAAAAATATATGCAATTCTATTTGAATTGAAAAACAATTTAAATTATTTATTTTTAAGTTTTTTAAAAATAAATGAAATATATATATAATTTAATTTATTTAAAACTTAAAATAAAAACATTTTTGAGCAAAAATAATGTATTGGGAGGGTCAGCGGGAATGGAAACCCCGACCTCCCTCACGCAAAACTTACTACGCCAATAGACCAACCGTCTGAGCTATGTAGCTTGACGGTAACAAAAGGCACAAGGGTATATTTAATTCCAGATTTCAACGTTGATCTCACTAGCGGCCATCTTCGATCACCTATCCATCTTCGATCGCAAGCAATCGCACATACCGCCACTACTTGCTGACAATTGTGTCACCCTGTAATGCCAAGATGGCCGCCTAGAATCGACTGCCTGCAATGAATGATTTTAAACCGCCCATGTGAACCCTCCGTCGTGCATCCGCAATTTCATATTGTTGCGCTATCAACGAAGAACACCTGTGACATCGTCTGCAGCAACATTGTGTGCGCCTCCGTGAGCAATATGTCGATCTTAGTCAATCGTAGTGACTAGTTCATTCACAAAGAAAGATGTTTATGAAAACCAACGAATTTTCTATCATCGAAAAATGCATGGAAGTGCTTCTAGCTTGCAAAAACTTTCGAAACTGCAACGCACGAAGTATAGCCAGCGTCTCTATCTAAGCAACCACCTAAAGAGAATCGGCCATTGAATGAGCCCTGGGAACTCCGAAAGAGCACCCAAAAAATGCTTCGTAGCGCCACATGAAAACAAGGGAAGCCACTGCATGTCGGCTCGCAGCAACAATGCAATGAACAATTGTCTGCAATCGAAAAGAATCAATGTGGTAATTCTCTCTAGAAATGGCTGCTAGGGGTGCCTTTTGACGGTGTCTGCGACTCATCGGTAAAACAGAAGCAAATGTGCATCCAACTGCAAATCAAAACGGAATCGAATCCACAAGCAAATATGCGTCCAATTTTCCACAAAATGAATCGCATACAGTACCGCAAAATGAATCGAATATAGTACCATGGCCTCCAGCAATTTCCCTCTGAGAGTAAGCGGCTAATCAGAAAACACCTGAAGCGGTAAATATCACCTGCAAAATGGGGAAGTCTGCAAGGTTCTAAAACGCTGAAACACATTCGTCATCGAGTGTCCAAAACACAACATGCCATTGTCTACAAACTAAGGGCCGAGAGAAGCGAAAGACCTATTTCTCCAGTGTCGTCTTGGTCTTTGCAGTCCAAACGGTGCCAGGTTGAAACGAAGATGCCTCATGATCGCCGAAAACACGCCATAGATGGCTAGTAGTTCAAGTGTGGTGGGGTTCGTCTTAAAACTGAGTTGGTGAATAAAAACCTGCAGAAATACTTTGGGATAATTATACCAAATACATAGTACGCTTGATGAAAAACAATTTAAAATGATCCACACACGAATTAGATGATGACCATCGTAAGATGGTCTAAACCCCTCACTTTTGTCGGTTAGCCAAATCACATCTTTCCGATCACGTGTACGCCACTTGTCATTGGGCCACCATCCATCTGTTCACCTCTAACCGCGTGCGGGTTGACCGTCCAATTGGCCAGTCCTCCCTATCCAAAGTCACACCTTAGGAGTACGCCTTGTTGTCTGCGAGTAGCCACTAAAGCGCCACCACGTCATGGCGCATCAAGGTGGTCCATCGCGTTCCCATCGTAGTGCATCAAGGTGGTCCACCACGTTTCACGCGTTGTCTGGCTAGCGGGTGTTGTGCGCCAATACGTAGCAGTCCAGCAGGCGGGCGTTGTGAGCCCTGCCTAGATCACACCCACAATGGAGGTGGATCCCGTCCAGGTCGTCAATTTGTGGCTCCATATCGCCACTTGTTCGCAACAGAATGTAGAACAAAATTGCCAAATTGCAATAGACCAGGATGAGGGAGAATTTCCCCTCCCCTCACAGGCCGAAAGGAAATTTCTGCTCTGATACCAAATGTTAGGGCCAGATTCAAATAAAAATCAAGCTGAATAATATTAACAATTGCTAAGGTTAAATAGGCCCAAAGCTGCCCGAAATACAAGTCACGCACAAACCGCGCGATTAGTAGCCCAAAACGCATTGTGCGATAATAGGGAGGAAGCAAATCAAAGTTGTTTACGCTAACAATAATACTTGAACGACTAAAAAATATGCCAACTAATCTAAGTGCACGCTAACAATAATAATACTTGCCGACAATCAACCAACAATAAGTTGTCGACAAATAATAAGGTGCAAGATTATTAAACCTAGGAAAAAAATACTATTCTAAGCCTAGGGAAATGTGATACCCTCATCACTGGGCATCTTAAAAGGATCTCAAAGTCTGGGAAAGATATTTTCCTCCAAAGCTCCTGGAAACAGTGAATAAAAAGAGACCCCTCAACCTGGAAATGGGGAATGAACGGTCTATGGGCCTGCCTCTTCCTATCAAAGCTGCAAGAGGACCAGGTTCTCCATCACCAAATTGACTCTTGTCAATTTCATCATTTGCCACCAAGATGCCTTGATTATTGGGATGGGGTTTGGATTGCCCTTTGAAATTTTGTATATTTAAATTTGTGAAAGGTCTCGTAGGTTGAAATTATCCAATATTTCAAAGCTTTAGGAACCTCCTCACCTTCACTAGCCCCTTTCTGGGGCATTATTAATTTTATTTTCTTTTGCTTATCAAAAAGATATACATGCAAAAGCAAAAATTGGTGCATAATAAAATCGATGTTGAGAGATGCTATCTAAATTTTTTTTTTGATTAGTTGGCAAAGGGGTTTTTGAAAGGGCCCCAACCCTTTTACAACCAAAAGATATATCAAGGCAAGCTCAGAAGAGAATTACAAAAAATAACAAAACAAACTACATGATATAAACATGTAATCTCTTAGGAACAACACTTCAAACTATAGAGACAAAACAAAGAACAACACACCAACATAGCATAACATATACAAAACCTACAAGAGTCAATCTGGTGATGGAGAACCCGGTCCTCTTGCAGCTCTAATAGGAAGAGGTCAGCCCATACTTATCATAGATTGTTCATTCCCCATTTCCAAGTTGAGGGGTCTCTTTATTCACTGCTTCCAGAAGCTCTGGAGGAAAATCTCTTTCCCAAACATTGAGATCCTCCTGAGACGTCCAGGTTGCCTTCCCTGAAGATGTGATTTATCTAAGAGCTTTCCAGGTCTTGAATACTCCTTCGAGTTGATGCTATCATATCCTCTATACTCCAACTAGCCTCTTGCGAGCCCTTTGCACAATTGATTATATTAAGTGAATTGCCCTCTATCACCACTTTTCTAATATTCAATTTTCTTAGTAATAGAGCTCCTTGGAACAAGGCTCTAGCTTCAGCAAAGTGGCTAGATTGAGTGCCCAACCCTTCCACATAGGCCATGATAATCATCCCTTCATGGTTTCTAATGACCCCACCTACATTTGCCTCACCGGGAATTCCTTTCAACGCTCTGTCAAAATCAACTTGACCCATTCTACTGGAGGCACTTTCCATCTCGTTTGTGATCAAATTGAGGGATTTGATTGGGCAGAGTGGTTAGTGGCAAGAACAAGGCCCCATTGAGCAGCAATCAAAGCTTCCTCATTGCTTTCCCAATTGTCCTTAAAATAAATGCTTTGCCATTTTCAACAAGAGTTGTACATATTTTGTCTTTGTGGATTTGCAATCTCTCCTTATGTCTTTGAAAGCTCTAATGTTCCTTTCTTTCCATAGGCCTCAAAGGGTGTGGAGAAGATAGAATATCCAAAGGGGGATGCTATATGAAATTCACTTGCATATAATAGATTACCATTCCTAGCAGAATACCATTCCCAATTGTCCCCGTGCTTTCCACTATTAGCCAAGGTACCAAGATTTCAAATTTCTCCTCATGTCGCATGGAGTTGGCCCCGATGATTTGGCAGAAGGAGGTGGATAATCTTCTGGCTCGGGACGTGATTTTTCCCACGAACAAGACCCTTCTTTTCGGTATTTCTCTATCACGTGCCATAGGACATAGTCGTTTTATGTAGGAACGAACCGACATGTTGCATCACCTTCACTGTTTTTTGCTTCCTTTCTCTCCCCTCACTATCCTTTCCTCCGAGAGCTTCAGCTGTATCTTCTGGGCAAGTCTGAAAATGGGGTGGAGTCTGTTGTCCTTTCTTTGGACAAGGATGTTGAGGATATCCTTAACGATGATGGTTTTCTTCCCTTCTTAAAGAAATTCTACGGCCACAACAAGGACCTTTCTATGGAGTTGGCCCACAC
Organism: Wollemia nobilis; assembly: GCA_028583015.1. Taxonomy (NCBI): domain Eukaryota; kingdom Viridiplantae; phylum Streptophyta; class Pinopsida; order Araucariales; family Araucariaceae; genus Wollemia; species Wollemia nobilis. The sequence continues at coordinate 3,083,262 of JAQPPZ010002308.1, read as the reverse complement.
TTTGGATGAAGGCAGAGGAAAAGCCAAGGACTTCGAATTTTCCATCAATGTGGCTCTTATTGCAAAAGTCTCGAGCCTCACTACTAATGTTGGGAATGCATTAAAAGGGAAAAGCATTCCCTAGCGAAAGAGTTGATCATCTTCCGTGACAAATGGGAAAGCATGGATAAGTTTCAAAACGGCATTCTTCAGAAATCCCTTCCCAACCCTTGGGGCAAAGTCGTTATTCCCATTATGCACTACTTCACTCTGGACAGGCAGACATCCATCGTCAGAAGCTTCCACTTCGCCTTTCTCAACCACATCCAACGGAAGAAAAATATGAACATTTTGGCGTTCCTCTTCAAATCAATCAAGAAATCCATGAAGCAAGTGCAAAAGGGCAATTCCTCTTTTCCGCTTCACCAAGGGCTTCTCAAGTTAATGTTCCTACACATGACAAAGGAGGGCCATGGGGCTTTGGTGAGCCTTGGCCCGAGGCTCAGAAGCCCTTCAGATGCAGCAAGACACAACACTCTTGTGGAGATTGTTGGGAAAGATCTTGAGGAGGCAATCCATCATGATGGTGTCGAGCCAATCGCGGCCAGTAATGGCATCCCCCCAAAAGGTAAAAAGGAAATCGCAAGTGGGGATACTCATACTCCGCATAGGGGTGGCATCAAGATCAAAAAGGACCCGGAGTAGGATGGGGGAACTATCCCTGCTTCCAGAGAAAGGACTGAGATCTAGAGACGGTCCAAACATTTGAAATTTCAGGCTAAGAAAGGAAACAACTCTCTTATTCATGTCACGTCTGAGCACAATTCTGAGGACTCCTAGGAATCCTTCCCTAACCCCACGCCTAACAAGCTTGGCAGTGCAACATTCCCCCATTCTCCCACCCTGAAGGAGGCCACGTAGCACAGTGCTTCCACTAATGAAGAAAGAAACATGGCGAAGCAATACTCTAAAAACGTAAACTAGTTTTTGATTCACAAGATCACATATGTGCAAGTGAAGAGCATACTCCTAGTGCTGCAAGCTTTCTAGTTCACCAAATCACATTACGTGCAAGTGAAGAGCATAATACCAGCAGCAAAAACGTATTAGAAAACAGAAGGAAAAAACGAGGGATTATAAACTTAAAGAAAGAGACGAGTTAGGAAAGGAACAAAAAACATTTGATTGAATTTTTATTCCATCAAAAAGAAGTGATACATCTACAAAACTCCAAACGCGTTTCGACCTATAGGTCTCATCAGGCCAAGTATTAAAGCTTATGATAGTTCTCAAAGCTTTGTTTAATTATTTTAATTTAAGATTCATATACTTGTTTATGATTACAGTATGACAATATAAATGATCCTGACATAATTGTATAACAGGCATATGAGAGAGACAATTTACGTCCTCAATTTCATTTGGATTGCATATCTTACAATTTTTATTGTTTTTAAGGAGTCCTCGAGTGGGTCCATCTACCAACTCCATTACAAAGTCCATGAGAGTGGTTCTTAATTGTGCTATTACAAACCTCTTGTAGGTAAAAGAGACATTCCAATTTAGACTTCATCATTTTCATATAATATCAAAGTTCTTTTTTCTTATCTTTGATTTTATTCCGTCACTCTTGATGATTTTGGAAAAAATGTTTTAGATTGTCCAATTCTTTCATATCCTATTTGTCATGAACATCTCGATATTTTGAATATTTATGTAAAATCATTTTGCCAAGCTTTTCTTTTAGTCTAAGATGGGTAAAACGCAATTATCGGGTGATGTGAGAAGACTAACTTGGCTTAGATTGGATAATTTGTAATTTATATATATATAATATTTCAAGGCTTGACTTTCAATATATAAAAGACCTGCTTATATGAAGAGAACAGGATAGGACGTTTTATATGTAACTCTACACTAATTAATTAATGACAAATGGTTTTGCATTTGCTCAAACTTGTTTCATTTATTGGAAGACAAGCTTCCAGCTTGTTTTGCAAAACCATAGAGAATAATCCACATTTCTAGACTATAGAATAACAATTCTGCCTTATCCCAATTTCTGAGTTTGGAATTTCTACGATTATTTTTAATCCTTTAAAAGCTTTCCCACTACAAGAATTCTTTTTGTATTGTTACAATTCCAATTCCATTTCTATTAGAGATTAAGTTCAAGGCCAACATGTTTTGTATTTAGGAATTAGTTTTAAGAGAGATTGTCAGTGGAAATTGTGGTGAGCTGTTTTTTAAAGTTGATTATCATGATTTTCATCTCATCAACATTTACCATTACGCCAAACTTGTTGCAAAAATTTTTGAAGAAATTTACTTGCTGTTCTAATATGCAAGAAATTTTGCAAGTACGACTGCATTGTTAGCATACAGAAATAGTATAATGGTCAGACTAGAGAGAGTAATCCACACAATTCCTTCCTCTTATAGAATATAAATTCATATATAAAGAGAAAGACACCTTGCTTGTTAATTATTGTAAGAAATTTACTATTACATCCTCTATATTGTCATTCTAAAATAAACAGGAATTCCTATTTCTGCCAAATATTTCCAGTCATTCCCCCTTAAGGTTATGGTAAAGGCTTTCTTGAAGTCAATAAACAAGACAGTAGATCTAGTTTATTGTTGAGTCAATTTCAGAGGTATAAGGATGAAAACAAAGGTGGAGTGTTGAGTTCTAAAGTCAGCCACAAATTGATGGTCGGCTGTTAACTTCTAAATTCAGCTTGACCTTTACCTCTTAATTCATTGTCATCCAACCATTAGTAGATATTCCTTTTTAACAAGGCAACTGCAAATCATTATTCATCTATAATTTGAAGGGTCACTTTTGTCACCAACTTTGTAAATAGGTATGATGGCACTTTTATTCTGTTGCTCGAGGAAGCCTTGTCTCAATGCAATGTTATATAGGTGTTGGTATGATGGCACTTTTATTCTGTTGCTCGAGGAAGCCTTGTCTCAATGTAATGTTAAATAGGTGTTGAAAATGTAAATCAAAACAGAACTTCTATTGATAGAGTAAACCTTGATTCAGTCAATGTTAAATAGGTTGAACATGTAAGCTGTATGCTTACTGCAGTGGTAAGGGCTTTGGCCTCTCTTTGAGAGATCCAAGGTTCAAACCCCACTCAGTATGAGGGGACCAGGACCCCTCATAAAAACCTTTGTAAACTCATTGAAAAAAAATAGGTTGAACATGTAAAGCAAATACAGCATTTCGTATTTTACAGATTTCAACTTGATAACATTCAATACTTTTGCTTCCCTTCTGTTAAATAATATGTATAACATGAAAGGGAATAATAATAACAAAATGAAAATGACATAGGGACTAACATATTTTTTTTAATTGATTATATTGGACTGAAACGGGCCCAACCCATATTACGTCATGACCACATAGTGGTAATACAACAGCTTGTCAATTATGCATGTATCACTTGACATGATTTGAACCTAGGTCTCCTCTATGAAAATAGATTACTTTAACCAGTTGAGCTCATGCCATTTGATCATAGGGCCTAAACATAATGACAGAAACTTTCTATTCATTTTCTAGTAAAATAAATGTTGCATTCTTACAATATAAACTTGATTTGAGTAGTTATGCTAATGTCTATCAGTCTGAATAAGAATGCATAAAGTTTTGTCAATCAAATGCAATGTAAATACAAAACACCTACTTCAAATACCATTCTCGGACAAGTTCTGGTCATTTTTAACAGAACTAATGATGACCAGGGACAATATTTTGTGATTAATTTCAGATATTTCTGCATTTTCTTGGAGACAGTTTAGGCACTCAATCTGAACATGGCACATTAGATAGTCTGACTGATAGTTTTTTGAGCGTCAATGAACATGATGCTAAGTTGTTTTACTTTTTCCTACACAAAATGTACTTACAAAAGCGGTCATATCAGCAGTGCTTTGAGTTGTCTCTCCTGGCTCATGACCTTGATTTTGCCCATGCCTCCCTTCCTGTTAAGAAAAAAATTATAAGAGACCATCAATTTGCAAAATAAAAAAAATTGAATTGCATGTAAGAACAGTCACTTAGTTTTTTTCCCAAATTATTTATGTATGAGAGAGTTACAAACCAAAAAAAAAAACAAACACTACTAGTGATAACAAAATGAAAAACAAATTGCTAATTCCTAGCCAAAAAAGCATTCAAATAGGCCAAGAATCAGAGCTAGTAGAAGACTAATTTTGGTTTCTCACTGATAACAAAATACAAATTCACACATAGAAGATGTTCGTTTCTATGATGCATGGAAATGGATACAGTATGCAACACAGACACAATATCAGATAGATACACCGAATTTAGGACCCCCAAATACAGACACTACCGGATACAACATTATATAAAGCATTTACATTTTATATATTCAAAGAGAAAAGATTGAACACAAAAATAAATTTTAAACACAATATTTCCATTAACTAAGAAGAAGAAGATGGTTGCTTTTTTAATTTCAAATTTATTATAAAAATTTGCATATTCTTATATTCTTTTTTCATCTCATGTTATGGATACAGCTCTAGAGACACCTAGGCCATCTCCAGATGTATCATATATAAACAAGACAGAATCATGTATTGGATACATGTGCATACAGTATCCATGCATTCAGTTATGTTTAGACATGCTACTAGAGAAGTATTGTATCAGTATCCATATTTGATGTGTGGATATGGATATCCCGGAAGTAGCGTTGGATACAGCATCTCTGGTTCATTTGGTAGAGGTTATAGTATATATTCAGTATATAGGTTTTGTTTGAACCTGTTGATTCTTATAATGAAATTGTCTGATCGTTGAACATCATCGTCACTTCTTCAAAAACACTAGCCAACCTTCACCCAAAAAAATTGCTACTAAAATTTTAAGACCATAATACAAGGTCATTGTGTGTAATTTGGAATAGGAATTTAAATGACATCTGCAAAGATCCAAAAACAAAAGATGATCCATTGGTTTTCACACCAAAAGGAAACGGCTGAGTTATTCCATCAATAAAAACTCATTAAATAACCCAGGTGTTGTAGGTGAGTTGGAGAGGAGAGGGCAATCCTCCAAGGGAGGTCCCAGGTTCAAATCTCCACCCTACCAAAAAGCTGAATTGGGTATCCAAAATCCAATTGATAATGTTGGTGCGAGCAGGGTCGGGTGCGACTCCCGGGTGACTTTGACGGTGTAGAACCCCCTATTCGTGGTCTCTCAGACCAAGGCGGCCCCGCAAGGGGTTTTTCGCTTTTTAAAAAAAAAAAACTCATTAAATAAATAGAAAACATAAAGATGTATAGCATTCAAAGGAAAAGTTTGATCGCTAGATTATTAAACATGTTAATACAATAACAAATACTCAACTTCATAAACAGCCCTAAACTCCACATACAGAACCAAAAGCAAAAACTGAAACTTGACGCCCTTGCAATACCCATAATGCTAGCCCTCAAAATAACAAACAAGGGACATGCACACTATCAGCAAAAAAATGTCACAACAATCATTCATGAAATAAAATCAAAAATTCAGAAATAAGCATGCAAACAACAAGAAGTGGGGGGACACAACAAAGTCGAGGGAGAATATAATGTAATAGATGTGAAGGACACATCTTGAAAATATTTGCAGTTGGGAGTGAACGCAACCGGAAGCGAGTGCAAGCACGAGACGGGAGTGAGTGCATTCGGGAGTGAGGAGTGCGAGCACGAGACGGGAGTGAGTGCAGTCGGGAGTGAGGAGTGCGAGCACGAGACGGGAGTGAGTGCAGTCAGAAGCGAAAGTGTGAGCGTAAGCCGGGAGTGAGTGCAGCCGCAAGCAAGTGCGTTAGGGGCAAATATGCATTATTTTCTCCTGTTCAGAAATAAATGGAGGCCCATGGTTTAGGGCAAAGATGCATTATATTTAAGACCTTGGAGTGAGAATTTTTTTGTGGACACAGAAACTACTAAAAGGTTTCTGGTATGGATTAGGCTTTTTTGACGGCCTTGTCAACTTATCAACAAGGAGGTTTTGAAGAATATTGGTAATACTCTAGATGAATTCATCCAAGAGGGACCAACTACTAAGGAGAGAAGGCATGTTGTATACACTCAAATATGTGTTGCCATGGATATTTCTAAACCTTTACCACAATCGATTAGGATTAAATCTGAATCAAGAGAATGGGATCAGCAAGTGGATTATGAAAACATTGCATTCCGTTGTCGCAAATGTCATGAAACTAGGCACGTGGCAAGATACTGCAAAGTGAAAATAGAGGAAGAGCAAATGTCATGAAACTGGGCACATGGCAAGAGACTGCAAAGTGAAAATAGAGGAAGACATGAAATTTTTTTGGCATGAGGGTAGCTTCAATTTGAAACAAGGAGACCATATCACAAGAGAAGCTAAGTCAAATCAAGGATTTTCCACTCCTAAGAAAGTGGCTAGAAAAATCCCTCTACATAATCAAATGGCAAAGGCCATTACAATTCACTCGAATCAGCCAATAGAAGAAAAAAATGATATGGGGAATGAGGAAGTACAATGCGCAAGTTCAAATATAGGAGCTAAAGGTGCAAAGGAAGATGTCATGGCAAATTTTAAAACAAAGGAAGATGGGGAGACGAATTTTAAAGCAAATGAGGTGAAGGAGGTCAAACTTAATCCAAGCAAATCACCTTTATTATCCTCAAGTAATTTAAAATCTTCTCCTTACAAAAAAAAATGAAAGTAGCACGGAGTGTATTCCTTGCACTTTAGGATTTCAAGAGAAGTATAGTAAAGAAAATCTTATGGAGAATATCCAAGGAAATTTAGGGTTTTCAAGCCAACATAAGAAAGTGATGACTATAGAGGATCATCTATGCAGTTTAGAGTTTTCAAGGCAACATAAAGAAGAAAATGCTAATGAGGCTATTACTTGCACTTTCAACTCTTTAGGGCAACATAAATCTTTTGAAGATGAGTCTCATTTTAAACAAAATGGATGAGATTGATGAAGATGAGAGTGTTGGCGGGAATGGAAGAAGGAGAGGAAGGCCATGAAAGAAGGAACAAAGAGAAAAAGAAACTCAAAAGGATATTGATCTGGGAAGTCAAATAAAAATATCACAGGTGTTAACAAGAAGTGGGGCTAAGCCCACTAATAAAAATAAAAAATGTTGATGATGAAAATGATATCATGGAATATTAGGGGTATGAATAAAACCCCTAAAAAAAGAGTTATTAAGGAAATAATAGGTTGTTATAGCCCTGATTTTATTTTAATACAAGAAAAAATTTAAGCAGTGAGGAATGTAAGGATGCTTTTAAGAAGATTTGGAAGACAGGTGATTGTTTAGCAATTTCTTCTACAAGAGCTTCAAGCAGTATTGCAATAATATGGGACAAATGCAAATGGGATGGACAACTATTAGAAGTAAAAAGTAATTGGGTTGTTGGATTATTTTGCAAGAAAGAGAAAAACATCAAAGTTGGGGTTATAAATGTAAATGCTCCAACTATAGTTACTCCTCGTTAAAGTTGTTGGAAGGATATCCGCGTGATGTGGTCTACCGGCAAGGACGCTACTTGCATTATCGATGATGTGACCCGGGTTCAATCCCCGCGGCGGATGTGTATAAGAAGTATCACACCAAAAAAAAAAATGTTGGAAGGACCTTAGTATATTTTTGTCAAATACAATGATGATTCATTGTGATCTATGGATTCTTGAGGGTGATTTTAATACTGTTCTATCTCCTTTGGAAAAGAAGGGTGGCATTCCAAGATGGTCTAAATCAATGCAAGATTTTGCTTCATTTTTCAATTCAAATGACCTTTGGGATGTTAGTCCCTCAAGCTTTCAATATACATGGGATAATAGACGCATTGGGAAAAATCATATAGCAAAAAGACTAGATAGATTCTTGTTATCCAATAAATGGTTGCAAACAAAGTATACAATATCTTAAAATATTTTATTGCAAGCAAGATCATATCACAAACCCATTCTTTTGAATTGTGAGTTACCTAATAATGGTCATCCAAAGCCATTTTGCTTCCAGTCTATATGGCTCCAAGACCCTGATTTTTTCAGGATGGTTATGTTATGGTGGGATGAATCAAAATTTGAAGGATCATGTATGTACAGGTTTGTTCAAAAGTTGGAATATTTAAAGGAGCAAATGAAGATATGGAATGCCAAATCTTTTGGTAATATTTTTTAAGAAAAAAAATGTTACCAAAAGAAGATATGGAATGCCAAATAGAAAAAAAATGTTACCAAATGAAGATAAGGAATGCCAAATCTTTTGGTAACATTTTTTAAGTTTTTTGTTACCAAATCTTTTGGTAACATATTTAAGATATGGAATGCCAAATCTTTTGGTAACATTTTTTAAGTTTTTTTTTTTTTTTTTAAACTTAAAAAAGGTTTTAAGTTTAGATAGTAGAAATTAATGGAATGGCTCAGGATTCTTATGTGAAAGAAAAACAATTACTTTCTGATTATCATAATGCATTGAAAAAGGAGGAATCATATTGCTTCCAAAAATCTAAAGAGAAATGGCTTAGGGAAGGAGATAGAAATACCAAAAAAATTCATGCTACAGTAAAAACAAATTTTTTTGTTATCATATCAAAAATATTATAACTCCAGATGAAAGAAATATTGAGGACGAAGAAGATATAAGGAAGGAAGCAATTAATTATTTCAAAAATATTTTATCAAATTCTAGGCAAGATAAGGAGGCACAAGAAAAACTTTTGCAAAATATTCCATCAATTATCACTCAAGGACAAAATGAAAGCTTGATGAAGAAAATATCTATGGAGGAGCTCCATGAAGCAGTTTTCTCTTTCCATCCTAACAAGGCACCTAGCCCCGACGGATTTCCTGCAATTTTCTTTCAAAAATTTTGGGATTTATTGAAGAGTGATATGTTAGATGTGGTTGAAGAGGCCCAAAAAAGGAAGGCTATAATAAGTGAGATCAATGCTACTTTTATTACCTTGGTTCCCAAGAAAGGCGACAAAATATTTTGATAATTTTTGTCCAATAAGCCTTTGTAATATGATTTATAAGATCATTTCAAAAATTATGGCAAACAGGTTGAAGGGCATTCTTGGGTGTCTTATCTCAGAGGAACAAGGTGGTTTTGTTCATGGTAAACAAATTCTTGATGATATAATTATTGCACAAGAGGCCATACATTATCTTCATTCCATGAAAAAAACAGGTATGCTTTTGAAATTAGATATGAACAAAGCATATGATAGGGTTTCCTGGAATTTTCTACATGCTATTCTCAGAAAGTTTGGCTTTGATTATAGTTGGTGTGAGTGGATTAAATGTTGTTATAGCACTGCAAAATTTTCTATTTTGATCAATGGTTCTCCTGCTGGGTACTTCAAGTCATCTTGTGGACTTCGTCAAGGTGATCCTCTTTCTCCTTATCTATTCATTATTCTGGCGGAAGCATTAGGGAGAGCCTTTTCAAAGGCAAAAATGGAAGGAAAAATCAAGGGTATTCAAGTTGCAAAAAATGGTCCCTTTGAATCTCATCTCCAATTTGTTGATGATACTTTTCTTTTGGGCCATCCCTCGGTCAATGAGGCCATGGAGTTTAAATCAATATTATCATGCCATGAGAAGGCTACTGGACAGTTGGTAAATACTTCAAAATCCAGGATTTTTTTATTAATACTGCCCTAGATTTACAACAAATTATTGTGAATATTTTAGGGTTTAAAATTGAAAAGTTTCCATCAACCTACTTGGGTATTCCTTTGTCTGATAAAGGAAATAAAAAGGAGCTTTGGATCTCTTTTTTGGATAGAATGAAAGCTTGCTTGGCAGGTTGGAAAGGTAAGTTCTTAACCATGGCAGGAAGGCTACAACTCATAAAGACTACTTTGCAATCCATTCCTATTTATATGATGTCACTTTCAAGACTGCCAACAGGTATTGCATCAGAAATTGATAAAATTCAAAGAGACTTTCTATGGAAAGGTTGTGAGGAAAAATTTAGGTTTCCTCTTTGTAAGTGGGATAGGGTTTGCAAAGGAAAGAATATTGGAGGAGCAGGCTTGCAGAATTGCAGACTTATGAATTTGGCATTAGGAGCAAAGCTTGGGTGGAGATTATTCAGAGATCAAAGAAAGAATTGGGCAAAAATATTACTTAAAAATATATAGGTTCTCTTGATGCAATGAAATTGTTTAGGAAAAGAACTCTACCCAAAGGATCGTCAACATGGAACTTCATATCAAAGAGTTTGCAATTGATAAAGAAACATATTAGATGGTCAATCAATGAGGGGAGTTATGCAAATTTTGGTCTGATGCTTGGTTGAAGCCTTATCCTCTTATCTCTAACTCAAAATGGAAACCATTGGCTCAAGCATGCCTAGCATGTAAAGGTCCAAAGGTCAAAGATTATATTATTATGAGCAAAAACTCTAGATCATGGATTTCTTTTAGTAACCTGGTTGAAGGAGAGGAACTCAAACAAATTGCAGATGAACTTCAAAAGATGCTTCGAGAGTTTTATTTGCCAATTTTTACACGAAAGGATGAGTTGGTTTGGAATTTATCAAAGGATGGTGGATACTCGGTCAAGTTGGGATATGAGGATTTAGAACAATCAAAATTTCCTTCTCCCAAAGATTTTCCTTGGAAGAACGTTTGGTCATTAGAGGCTCTCCTTAAGGCCTCAACATTTCTTTGGTTAGCAGTTCAAAGTAAGATTCTTACGAGAGAGAGTCTACAAAGAAGAGGATATTATGGACCCTTCAGATGTGCCTTGTGTGAGAAGGATTTAGAAACATCAGACCATTTACTTCTTCATTGTCCGTTTGCTCACACCATTTGGGGTTATTTTTTAAAAAATATGAAATTATATTGGGTAGCTCCATCAACATTGAAAGAGTTGATAAAATGTTGGATAAATTATTTCAAAGCTAAAGCATTATGTATTCTTTGGAGGATTGGCCCTGCCATTATTTGTTGGAATTTATGGCTTGAAAGGAATAACAGAATTTTTAAAAATAAATATCAAAATCATGCCCAAGTTTGGAACCGTATTAGTGCCTCTCTTGCAGAATGTCTACAAATATGGTGCTCATCATGGGAAGTCTCAATTGCAGAAAAAGAGGTGCTAATAACTTGGCTACAAGATTTGAACATACATGGAAGAGTCATCTGCGACAACGGAATTAAAACAAAGGATCTACTTCGATCTATGGTAAAATGGAAATGTCCAAAAATTGGGTTTATCAAAATTAATTTTGATGGTGCTTCTAAAGGAAATCCAGGAAAAGTTGGTGGAGGTGGTGTTTTTAGAAATAGTGAAGGCAAAATTCTCCTCACTTATTCAGAATCATATGGAACTTCAACTAACAACTATGCAGAGGCTAGGGCACTTCTTACAAGGATTAAAATTGCAGTAGAAAAAAGATGGAAATATATTTCAATTGAGGGGGACTCACAAATTATCATCAATGCTATTAACAAAAATGGATGTGGAGACTGGATAAAAAATAATATTATTGTTGATGTTCATCATCTATTACTAGAGGCAATCTCCTAGCAGTGTGAGCATATTTATAGAGAAGGAAATCAAGTAGTAGATAAATTAGCGAATTATGGTGTTGATCTTCATCTCGGTGAAATTCAAATTTTAGAAGGCAACTGGCCAAGTGAGATTTTATGTCTTAATCAAAATGATGTCAAGGAGCTGATTGTGGAAACATAGCACTTCGAGGAAGTTGAAGAATATATTTAAGAGAAAAAAGAAATGAAAAAACTGTGATAAAAATGTATGCTGCAACAAATGTAATATTTTGGTATTTTGATGGGAGTGGCCCCCAATAGAAGCCACATATAACCTATTAAAAAAATTAGGTGTGAAGGACCCCATTTGAAAAAGAACCATGTAAGTTATCCTAAAAGAAACCACAGACAAAATAGATAACAACCAAAGAGCTTCTAAATTTCTAATATAATAAAATGCAAGACCAAACTTAGTATAATGATCATACCTTCAAAGACAAATATCCAATTAGTCAACCCCATACCTATTAAGCATCCATACTGATTTTGTTTTCAAGCGGTCCTTTATCTAGAATGCCCACATTGCCTAGAAGGTAGTCTTTAGAGGTTCCAAAGATACAAATCAGTTGAAGACTTTGAAAGAAGCTAAAGAATAAAAGCTAGTATGTATCCGCCATGAATTGGAGGTATTCCTGTGCATAAGATCAAGAAGAGCAAGCTGAATGCTTAGGCTGCCCTACATTAAACACCCCATTTCAGGCTGTTCCAAGATAAAACAGTATAGTGGATTTGTACGTCTCACCAAAACTCTGATGTGTATGTATGCTAAGTTCTTTCATGACTAAATTATGGCCCATTTTTGGGAATATACATTTCTTATGTTAAAAGCTCATCATAATCATTTTCTGAACATGTTAAACAAACTACTTGTTAACTTAGGCATTGTATAAGTCTTACATGGCCCTTTTCAAGCAATCATCAAGCATGTGCATTTTATGTATATAGGGATGCAAATGAAATTATTAGATTGGGTATGTTTTATGCATAAAATCAAAATGCCATAGTGTTTTTGGCATGTGCTGTCAAATTACATTCCTTAACTTGTGTCTAGCACGGCAGACCTTTGGTATGATATGGTAAGGGCAATCACAATACTCAGTGTTCCTCCATATTTTTTTTATTGAGGCCATTTTGCATCCATGCATACATGGTGCAAAGCAATTTTTTCTTCCTACATGCATTGTCATTGTTTCCCAAACGAGATTCATACAAGAAGTCAAAGATTACCCAAAAACAATTACTATCTGTTTATAAACAATTTTAAAAAAGAATCCAGTAGAGATACATATGATATAATACATTTATAAATAATATAGACACATCAATATGTAGTCTATGAGTGACTAGTACACTTGACCCAGTGCATTGCCCATAATACCCTTGGAGAATTTAGACCCAAGTTAGCAACCATACCCGCTGAGACAAGTTATGTTTTCCATTCATATACTGTTAAGCTTATGTTCACTCACAATAGAAGTGCTTTTTCTTTTCAGTTACAAATGTACAAGCTATTTTGTTGTGTCATTATTTTGTTTCTAATTTCCAGTTCTACAACAGAAAAATATTAAAGAAAGGTCATTTTTTCCTGTCTAAATTCTGCTATAGTTTCAAGTTTAGGTTTTCGGTTACAAAGATGTAAGACCATCGTGGTATCGGAGCTGATGTCCAAATTGCTTAGATCAGGTTTTGCTTGAGTTTCAGATTTAGATTTCCAGCCAATTTCACATCATGAACGCAACAAGTAGCCATGTATAATATAGCTGTTGCAGCCACATAGTGAGCTAACAAAAGTTGCATGGTGCAAAGCAATTGTTTCTTCCTACATGCAGGGTCATTGTTTTCCACAAACGAGATTCATACAGGAAGTCAAAGATTACCCAAAAAAAAAACTATATGTTTATAAACAATTTTAAAAAAGGATCCAGTTGAGATACATATAATACATTTATAAATAATATAGACACATCAATATTTAGTCTATAAGTGACTAGTACACTTGACCCAGTGCATTGCCCATAATACCCTTGGAGAATTTAGACCCAACTTAGCAACCATACCCGCTGAGACAAGTTATGTTTTCCATTCATAAACTGTTAGGCTTATGTTCACTCACAATTGAAGTGCTTTTTCTTTTCAGTTACAAATCTACAAGCTATTCCGTTGTGTTATTATTTTGTTTCTAATTTCCAGTTCTATAATAGAAAAATTTTAAAGAAAGGTCATTTTTTCCTGTCTAAATTCTGCTATAGTTTCAAGTTTAGGTTTTCAGTTACAAAGATGTAAGACCATCGTGGTATCGGAGCTGATATCCAAATTGCTTAGATCAGGTTTTGCTTGAGTTTCAGATTTAGATTTCCAGCCAATTTCACATCATGAACGCAACAAGTAACCATGTATGATATAGCGGTTGCAGCCACATAGTGAGCTATCAAAAGTTGCATGGGGCATCAAAGATTGTAAAGTGGCATTAAACAGTTCCAACTTCCAAAGACCATTCAACTGTGTAACCTTTTATCATTACTGCATTCCCTAACCTAAGGCAGGGTTTCATACTCAAAGAGAACAAAAGGAGCAACACAAAAGCAAATGAAATCACAAAGCAATACTCAAAGTGAATCCTACGACCAAATATTTTAATAGCCACTGCAGTACACTTACTATCCAAATATCAAGTCCTTTCCATGTAACTTTGGACTTTTCAATGATTGACTTATAGTTTAAATGCAGACATAAAAAAGGAAAGGAAAGGAAACTAGTTTTTACTGTCCAAAAGGCCATCATCCATATCTGATGTTGTTATTTATCCAATATATGTAAGATGTAAGACCATCGTGGTATCAAAGGTGATGTCCAAATTGCTTAGATCAGGTTTTGTTTGAGTTTCAGATTTAGATTTCCAGCCAATTTCACATCAGGAACGCAACAAGTAACCATGTATGATATAGCAGTTGCAGCCACATAGTGAGCTATCAAAAGTTGCACGGGGCATCAAAGATTGTAAAGTGGCATTAAACAGTTCCAACTTCCAAAGACCATTCAACTGTGTAACCTTTTATCATTACTGCATTCCCCTAACCTAAGGCAGGGTTTCATACTCAAAGAGAACAAAAGGAGCAACACCAAAGCAAATGAAATCACAAAGCAATGCTCAAAGTGAATCCTACGACCAAATATTTTAATAGCCATGGCAGTACACTTACTATCCAAATATCAAGTCCTTTCCATGTAACTTTGGACTTTTCAATGATTAACTTATAGTTTAAATGCAGACATAAAAAAGGAAAGGAAAGGAAACTAGTTTTTACTGTCCAAAAGGCCATCATCCATATCTGATGTTGTTATTTACCCAATATATGTAAGAGGTAAGACCATCGTGGTATCAAAGCTGATGTCAAAATTGTTTAGATCAGGTTTTGCTTGAGTTTCATATTTAGAGATCCAGCCAATTTCACATCATGAACGCAACAAGTAACCATGTATGATATAGCGGTTGCAGCCACATAGTGAGCTATCAAAAGTTGCATGAGGCATCAAAGATTGTAAAGTGGCATTAAACAGTTCCAACTTCCAAAGACCATTCAACTGTGTAACCTTTTATCATTACTGCATTCCCTAACCTAAGGCAGGGTTTCATACTCAAAGAGAACAAAAGGAGCAACACAAAAGCAAATGAAATCACAAAGCAATACTCAAAGTGAATCCTACGACCAAATATTTTAATAGCCACTGCAGTACACTTACTATCCAAATATCAAGTCCTTTCCATGAAACTTTGGACTTTTCAATGATTGACTTATAGTTTAAATGCAGACATAAAAAAAGGAAAGGAAAGGAAACTAGTTTTTACTGTCCAAAAGGCCATCATCCATATCTGATGTTGTTATTTATCCAATGTATGTAAGATGTAAGACCATCGTGGTATCAAAGCTGATGTCCAAATTGTTTAGATCAGGTTTTGCTTGAGTTTCAGATTTAGATTTCCAGCCAATTTCACATCATGAACACAACAAGTAACCATGTATAATATAGCGGTTGCAGCCACATAGTGAGCTATCAAAAGTTGCATGGGGCATCAAATATTGTAAAGTGGCATTAAACAGTTCCAACTTCCAAAGACCATTCAACTGTGTAACCTTTTCTCATTACTGCATTCCCCTAACCGAAGGTAGGGTTTCATACTCAAAGAGAACAAAAGGAGCAACACAAAAGCAAATGAAATCACAAAGCAATACTCAAAGTGAATCCTACGAGCAAATATTTTAATAGCCACTGCAGTACACTTACAATCCAAATATCAAGTCCTTTCCATGTAACTTTGGACTTTTCAATGATTGACTTATAGTTTAAATGCAGACATAAAAAAGGAAAGGAAACTAGCTTTTACTGTCCAAAAGGCCATCATCCATATCTGATGTTGTTATTTATCCAATATAGGTTACGGCAACCCAACACCAATACTCTGTTTACCAAAGTTTGGTGTACAACCTTAAACCTTCAAGATTCAAACTTTGAACCTCTTATTTGGAGTTCCAAAGTCTTCGCCAAAAAGCCCACTCTAGTTGTAAAAGCACCACTCTAAGGTTGGCAGTTCAATGTACACTTAACAAAATAGCAAACTAGATCAGGTCAATTGGAATGTGTATGACAAGCATTACCCGTACTTATGCGGAAATACAGAGGCACGATAGCAAAATCAAAAATGCTAAAATACATTACATTATATTGAAAAAGTCCCAGCAAGTCTTCGAGAAAACTCCTTTGGCACAATATGTTGAAATTTTCCATAAAAGACTAAAATCCACTACAAATCTACTTAAATATTGACAAATAACAAAGTCCAAATTTTCGATACGCCTATCCCACATAGGCATTTTCATTACAACTTAAGTTCAGAATTGTCTTAAACTGCAAAGAAGCCCTAAGTGCAGGCAAATCTATCCTAAGTAATTTTGAAAATATCCCAGGGTAGCGATGGACTAAACCCTAATAAAAAAGAAAAGCAAATTTCCTCAATCAAATAGGCTTGAGTGATGACTAACCCTAATAATAATGTCTTTAATGACTAAAACATAAAATCCCGCAACTCTTCTGTTCAGTTTTGATATAAATAATACTCAACTAAAATTTATGGTAATGACACCAAATTTTACCAAAAACAACTAAAGAAATCAATCAAAATGTTAAATTCGACATGGATCCGACGAACGATTGAATATATATCACATGAACTTCACATCTAATCTTGCGTTCGGATTTAGTTTCCATATTTCCTCTGCGCTAAAATCATTAGACATTAGTCTAAATTGAGGTATATACATTGTGTATGTGTCGAAGTATAAGGGTTCCGAACGATTACATACCATTATTTACAGCGCAGAGAGCCGATTGGAAACTCGACAGGAGGTAAAAAGAACGTCCGACGTGGATAAAACCCTCTCCAAATTGCGAGATCCCGCGATTGAACGGTTTAATCTTCAAATTTATAGCTATGGACTTGAATTTACTGTTCAATACGACTTTGGGTTTGAGGGCCTCGTTTTGAAGTTTAAATGTCAGTAACATTTTTTTTAAATATATATATATTTTGGTTATATAGTAGAATTGGTCATAATCACACAATTTTTAATTAACAAATGCAGGGTTTGAAACCCATTTTGCTTCGTTATTATTTACCCGGCGTGGAGGGGACCACTCGTTTCTCTGGATTCGTATCGTTATCATCGGTTTAGTACATTCGACGTGAAGAGATCACTGTCACTCGGTGTTTGGGTTTGTATCGTTATCATCGGTTTGGTGCGCACTCAGAAGATTCAGATCAGACTACTACTTTTGAAAACAGGCTGTCCCCGATGTTTGAATATGGGTGTCTTATTAGTAAATGTCTAGCCACACAAGCACTTACCAATCCACCTAGCTCTCAGGTGCTAAAAATTTTAGGTTAATGTGAAAAACCTCTACGAATGCATGTAGTCTCCTCCCAACCATGACCCCTTGTAAAGCTTTATTTTTCTAGAGAATTAACACACAGCGACACACACATGGCGGTTTGAACCTTAGACCTCCCGAAGAAGAGTCATGTCATTGCAACAATATTTTTTTATTGAGGTTAGTGTGAGAAACCCTTACAACCAACAATCAGGGTTGGGCATCTTCATTCCAACCATAACCTCTGATAAGGGTAATCGTTGAGCTTTATCAATAAGGATCATACACACACCCATACACACTAGTTTGAACCTTGGACCTCCCAAAGAAGGGTCAAAGCTCTAAACGTCGTGTTGTTCCTTAAAGACTTAAAAATTTATTTGGTAGTATGATAAACCCTTACGACCGATGCATAGGCATAGGGATGAGCAATATCCTCCCAACCATTACCCCTTGTAAAGGCGAGAGCGACACTTATCAATAGAAAATTAACACAGCCAAACGCTATAATTTAAACCTTAAACCTCTCGAAAAAAACCTCTCGTAAAGGCGAGAGCGACACTTATCGGTAGGGAATTAACACAGCCAAACGCTATAATTTGAACCTTAAACCTTCCGAAAAAACCAAACCCGAAACTATTATGCTATCCTCAAAACTAAATTGAATGAATAATATGATAAAAACCCTACCGACAATTTTTTTAAATTTACTATGGCTTTTAAAACTATGAAAATGTTTTTTTTTCTCAATTAATGTTATGCATTTATGGGATGTTGAGGATTATAAAGGGACTCAACTCTTTAAGTCTTTAGAGTGAGCAGGTCTCATTCACTATTAATATTAAGTTCTTAAGATTAAAATTAATTAATATTTTTTAATTAATTATGTTGGATTGAAATTGATATAATTATGTTGGTATTGTTGGATAAGTTTAGAATTTAAGTTTTTATATAAATTAAAGAATTTTGTTTGTTGAAGAATAAGGGGTTGTACTTGGGTTTTTTGTCCGTTAATTCTTTTTTTTTTGGAGTTTGAGAGTTTACAAACAAATTCAATTCTCATTTCAATTTAGTTGTTATAACTAGATATCTATATTATTTTCATAAAATATTTGAATATTTTTTTTATTTTTTATTTTATTTTTTTTATTTCTTTCGTTTTATATGTGAATATAAATATTTCATAATTCAACATCCTTCTTCTTGATATTTTTCTATAGTAGCCTTCACAAAACCAAAACTCTACCTTTATTGTCTAGGCATTGCATGTTAATAGAGTAATATTTTCAAAACTTTGCGCTATCATAGTTTGCTTTACCAGATCTAGATTGCTAGTTTCCTTCCTAAAGCATAAGAGCTGCCACAAAAATTGTAATAAATAATTTATGTGAAAAGTAGGGAAGAGAAATTTGCTCTACTAGGGTTTGATGCAAGACTGCATAAGAGCTACCACAAAAATTGTAATAAATAATTTATGTGAAAAGTAGGGAAGAGAAATTTGCTCTACTAGGGTTTGATGCAAGACTGGTTGTGCGTTTTTCATAAGGGTTTCAGTGGGAAAATCTTGTCTGCTGCATTAACACCGCCTTGAGGCGGTGTTAATTCACCCTTTTTAATGGTTGCCGCTCATGCAGTCGGCTCCATTTATTTTGAGTCTGTTGGAGAGCTCAATGGTACCGAGGAAGCGTCCGTGCAAGTTCATTCTGACAATGTATCACGAGGTAAAGGCCCTGTCCTTGAAGTTGTTATTCCTTTGCATGAATTCCATACAACTTGTGAATGGTTTGAGAGTCATACCCTAGTGGGTTATTTTTTGGGTCGTATCCCATATGATACCCTTATTCGTTCATGGGTCCAACAAGTTTGGGGCCCATATGGAGTCAAAGTGGAGAATGTACAAAACCTTACAAAAGGGTATTTCATTTTTCGCTTTTCGAGATCCGAGCTCAAGCATAGAAGGTTTTGTCTAGGGGTCCATGGACTGTCCGTAATTCTCTGTTGATTTTGCAACCCTACTCTCATAATTTCCAAGTCAGTGATCAAGCTGCACTGGAAGTCCCGATGTGGGTTGAATTCCCTGGTCTTCTTGTTCCTCTATGGGGTTTTTTGCAGACTTTAGTTGCCCCCTTAGGTAAGTTTTTTTGCCTTGAGCCAGAAAAGTTTTTCTCCACTCGACCCACTAGAAGGGTTTGTATCAAAGTTGACCTTACTAAGGATTTGCAGGAGTTTATTGATATTAAAATCGAGGACCAATCCATAAGGCAAAGAGTTGCCTATATCAATTTACCCAATACATGTTATCGGTGTCAATCTGCGACTCACAAAATTTGGGAGTGCCCTTTGATGGAATGAAAATATAAGGCAAATCCCTCGCCCACTCCTACAGCTCCCGCTAATGGCTCGCGGGGAAACACTGAAGAATGGACTACTATCTCTAGCAGGAAATCTTGTGGTACTAAGCAACAAGAATCTTCGATTTCTGCTGCACAACCTGCCCCTTCTCCTTCTCAAGACATGCAAGCTTCTGCTGAAGTTGTTCAGAATCCTGGTGATACGGCCCCTCCGGTTGTTGACATGCAACCCCCAGTTCCACCAATGTCTCAACTTCTTTGGTCGGGCCCTTCTTTGGCCTCAGTGGTGGCGACTCCAAATAATTCTTCAGTGGAGGAGGGTCGGGCCTTGAAGGTTCGTCGCTCTCGTATCCCTATTTGAAATGATAAACGTCGACAACTGAACAGTGATGCTTTCCATGTGATCTCCAACTATTTTGGCTCACTTACAGGTTTGGGTGATGCAGAGGATGTCATGGAGATCATGCATCCTGACAAATCCCAATGATTTTTTTATCATGGAATGTTCGAGGACTGACGGACCCGATCAAAAAATATTTGGTCCGAAATGAGATTTCAAATGTTTCTCGAATGCATGGAAGCCTCGATATTTTATGTCTACAAGAAGTTAAGATTTCTGATTTCAATCTGCAGTGTACATGTGATTTTTTGTGGCCACGAAGTACCTCTTTTGCCACAAAGCATTCCCCGAGAAAAGGAGGAGCCGTCACTATCCTTGGGCCTCGATTACAGAATAATGTTGTGACTTGGGCTGTTGACCCATCCAATCAAGTTGTCTGGATTTTGCTCGAGATTTGTGGAAAACCGCTTGGGGTGGTTAATGTGTATGCCTCAAATGTCGCTTCTGACAGATACGAGTTGTGGAGATGGCTTGCCATGAATCTGCCATTTGCCACTTGGGTGCTCTGTGGATATTTTAATATGGTGGAGAAATCTTCTGATAAGATCATTCATGTCCCGATGCGGTGGTGTTTACGTGAAAGAGAAGCTTGGTTTTTTATGAAAAACAAGCTTTGCCTTTATGACCCTAATTCCTGCTTCTCGCCTTCTGACTTCCCACAGGCTCTTTGGCACACCTAGTCCAATTTTCAGGCAGCTTCTTCTAGGGTTTTGGTAAGATTGGACAGAGCCATGATTTTTAAGTGTGTTAACTTTCAGTTCTCCCGTATTTTGCCTTCTTCACCGTATATGTTGACTTTGCCTGGTACTACACTGTCTGATCATTCACCTATTTTATTCTCGGTGGCAATGTTAAATTTTCAACCTAGAGTGCATTCTTCACAGTTTTATCTAAATGTTTCTTTTTTGCATAGCTTTAGCATGAAAGCTCATATATGCCACATTTGGAATTTGATTCCTAGACCCGATGGTATTTACGGAAGGATTGAATGGTGGAATGCTACCATTCAACGAACCACTAAGGTGTTGCGAACTTTGGGTGTTGAAGTTGCAAAACGACGAAAATAGGCTAAGTCTGCCTTGCAAAGTGAGCTATCCAAAGCCTGTCTCAGGCTTGAAGCCTCTTCTTTCAACTCAGTTGCTCAATCTCAAGTTTCTTCCATTCGGCATGAGCTAAAAAAGGTTGATTTGTATGAAGCCAAGGGGGCTCAATTACGTGATCGAATGCATTGGCTCAAAGTGGGGGACAGAGTGACCAAAGAATTTTTTCAGCGCCTCAGACCTCCTCGCTCAACATTCTCAGTTTCAAGCCATTCAAGTTGATGGACAGAGATTTACAGATCTTTCGGACATTGTCAAAGTATTTGTTTCACATTATCAAGGTGTTTTTGCTTCTCAACCCCTTGATGATGCTAGAAGGAAAGCTCTTGCTGATTATACCGTTGTTGTCCCCAACAAGCTTTCTCCTGAGCAAATGTTATTTTGTGACACTCCTCTTTCTCTGGAAGATCTAAAAACTGCCTTGTCACTTATGGCCAATGATAAGGCGCCTGGGATTGATGGCTTCCCATGTGAATTCTATAAAGAATTTTGGGATATGCTTGGTTCTGATCTCCATAAAGTTTATCTTGAAGCCCTGCAATGTGGTTCACTGGGTTCCATTATTAACAAAGGCAATGTTAAATTTATTCCTAAGTCTGGAGATCCTGAGCTCATCACTAATTGGAGGTCGATCACCCTACTTAATGTGAGCTACAAGATTATTGCTAAAGCCCTTGCGCTTAAGCTTAAATATATTCTGCCTTTGATTGTCAGACCTGAACAAACTGGATTTGTTAAGGGAAGATACATTCTTGATAATGTTCTTGCTGTTTGGGAAGGTATGGAGTGGGCAAGAAATTTTGAACAAGATGCTTTATTCATTAAGATAGACTTTGAGAAAGCCTATGATAAGATGAAGTGGTACTTCATAAGCTGCCATGCTTCAGGCTCTAGGTTTTGGGCCAGTATTTGTGAGCACCATTCTTATGTTATTTCAAGATGCTTCAGCTGTTCTTACCTTGAATAATAGTCAATCTCAATCAATTTCTCTTGGTCGATCTGTGAGACAGGGGTGCCCTCTTGCTCCATCTCTTTTCATTCTTGCTATAGAGGCTTTTGGCTATTTGTTGGCCCATAAGATGGATCAAGGATTAATCAAGGCTATTGCTCTCCCTAATTTTGACCGTCAGTTGGTCAATGGTCATTTTGAAGATGATTCCTTCTTAACGCTTCAAGAAGATGAGCAATCCCTTTCCTCGGCTATTAGTTGCTTAGAGGTGTTCTGTTTAGCCTCTGGTTCTTCTATACAATGGAAAAAAACATCCTATTTTCGGCAATCTCAATCTCAACTGCCACACTGGTTACATCAATTCCAATGGACTTGGATTCATCCAGGTGAGGTGTTTAAATTTCTTGGAATTCCTTTTGCATTTCATGGTTCCTCTGCTCAATTGTGGCAGTATGTTATTGATAAAGTGGAAAAGAAGCTTTCTTATTTGGACTAGTACGAAACTTTCTCTCGAGGAAAATTTTAGATTTGTTCTAAGGTTTTAGCCACTACCCATGTCTATTATTCATCTTGTTGGGTTCCATCCAAATCTTGTTATAAAAAGCTGGATAAGCTTTTGAGAGACTTCTTGTGGGCCAAAGACTCTGTCAAGCAAGGTTTTCATCGGGTAGCCTGGGAAATTTGTTTTTTTCCCAAGGATTGTGGAGGCATGGGTTTGTTTGATTGTCACCGACAAGGTCTTGCCCTTTGTGCTAAATGGATCACCCGATCTTTAATTGGGGATGAATCTTGGAAAGTTCTGGTCAGGCATTGCATTTCTTCTGGTTTGCTTTGGGGGAAGAAAATTTGGAAAGGGGTGGGATTGCAATCCATTCTTACCGCTCTGTCCCTATTAAAGTTAAAGGTTCTTTTGTCATTCGGAGTATTTGGAAAGCCTGGGAGGCCTTCAAACCCTGGCTTAGTTGGAAAGAGAGTTTTTGCAAAGCAGGTGCCTCTTTGTCTTCTATGAATATTTGGTGGTCTCCTGTTATCACTTGGCAAGGTTCTCCCTTAGCTCTGGTGCAGTGGGTCAAAGTGCAGAGGTTCTATAAGCGTGGTATTGCTTCTATTTTTTATTTCTTCTCTCGACATGCCAGGTGTTGGATACCCTGGGAAATTTTTTGTCAAATTCACAATTTAAATCCTGGTGATAGAGACACTTATGAGGTGGTTATTGATAGTATTCTGTTTTCTATTTGGAGCAAACTACATAAGCATTTTCAAAAACCCTGGTGGTCAGATTGGTGTTGGCTTGGGGAGCTTCCTGTTTTGCAATATAAAGCTCATCTTGGTTACAAATGGCTCACCCCACAAGTTCCAATGGTTGATAAGCTCACTCTGAGATGGAATTTAGTCTCTCTTCCCTCCCAATGGAATAAGAGGTTTTCGATTGCTTGGGCTACTTATATTGAACCTAAACAGAGTTTTTTTGCTTGGAGTCTCTTACATCAAGGGTTACCTGTTGGCAGTAGGCTCAAGCATCTGGGTGTTCATAATCTCATTTTCCTAGTTTGTGGACAAGCGGAAGATTTACTGCATGTTTTTTGGTCTTGTGATCAGGCTCAATCAGCTTGGGAGTGGCTTCTTGAATTTTTCAGACCTTTTATGCAGGAGGATTTTACTTGGGTGCATGCTATTTTGGGTGACCCTATTACTTTTTCCTTCAACTTGGATGTTGTTTGGAATATTTTTAGAATTGGTACCTTGTTTTTTCTATGGAAGTCCTAGAATAGAGCTATTTTTTCTCAGCAAGATGTCGGACATGTCTTCTCTGTTGCTGATAAATATGATATATTCTTTGATTGATGGTTACAGATTCAAGTACAGGTTAAAAAAGTATAGGTGGAGTTGCAGTACTTGCGTACCCTTATGGATCATTGGGGGAATGCACCCTACATTATGAGTCATGTGCATCTTCCTTCCCCTTCCAAGTGGCAATAATTTCTCGGCTTCTTTCTTTTCGAATGCATATTTAATACTGTTTTGGCAGTTGTTATTGGCAGTTTGTGGGTTGTTTTTGACACTCTTGTATACTCTTAACCACAATGGTTAATGTATTGGTTTACGGGGTGTGCTAATCCCACCCACCCTTTTTTGTATGATTAAACATTATTTTATTAATATAATGGCTTTTTCATCCAAAAAAAAAACAAAGCAATTATAACCAATGGAAAACATTAACGTAAATTTTAATCATTATTTGATTCAAGCAATCAACATTTTCTTGTCAACTTCAATTAAACTTTCTACTTCCTCTAAACATGAAAAATATAATTTAACTTCACAATCTTCAATTAAAACCCCTCTACTAGCTAGCCTATCTTCACATTGGTTTCCTTCCCTTAACATTTGTGTAAACTTGATTTCTTAAAACTTTATAGCAAGGTATTGTATTTTCACAATTATCTCTTGTGTGCTCCATGCAGCCTTTGATTTCCTCAAAAGTGCATTTATTATTGTTAGTGAATCACCTTCCATCCATACTCTATACCATTTCATTCGTCTACATATGAATAACCCTTCCAAAGTTGCCCAAGCTTTAGTTTCATTATTCGTCTTAAATCTACTATAGAAAGTGTAATGAGACAAATTCTCTCCCATATTATTTCTATTTATTCCTCCTCCTCTTGTTGGTCTTAGATTTTCTTTAGATACTCCATCAAAATTCAATTTGACCATCTCCACTACTGGTGTTTCCACTTTATATTTTTTGCCTTCTTTTTATTTCTCATGTACCCAATATCATAATTCCATTTGATGACTTGAATTTATCTATCAAGACTTTATGCTTCAAGATTAGGGATTGGGTGAGTTTATAGGGTTGGTTTAGCCTCCTCTATCGCTAAACAAATCTTTTTTTTTGTTACCTCTAAATTGCTTTCCTTTCCTTTAAATATTCTTCTATTCCTTTCCAACCATACAATAAAAAAAATTGCGTCTTTTGATATATTTCAGATTATCTGTAAAGCACCACTTTTAAAAGTGCTCTACCATTGCTTTAACCATTTTTCAACTCTGCCTTTCATCACCATGCATTTACCAAACATGTTAAGAATCCATTGCCATAGTTTCCAGACTATTGAGCAGTGTCCCAAGAGACGGTCTATACTCTCCTCCTTTTTATATAGAATACATTGTGGGGGCCATGAAAACCTCTTTTCATAAGGTTATCTTAGGATAGAATTCTTCTATGACCTATTAGCCTAGAATAGAATAATAAGACCTACTCCTGATACAAGCAAGACAAAAAGAGGAAAACCCTCAAATTATCAAGTGAGATCTAAGGAAGCAAGAGCAAATATAGAGAAAGAAACACAAACTATGTTGGTTGAACTTCTTTTTACCAAACAACAAAATGATACTAGTAATTCATAGGGAGGGCTAGTAGCCCTTAATGAGTCATGATTACCATATCATGGAATATAAGGGGTGTTAATGCCCCCTCAAAGCAAAGATGTATCAGGGACCTTTGTTTAAGTAATAAGCCTGATATTCTTTGTATCCACACAACTAAAATGACAAATAAGTTTTCAAAACTATGAAAGCAATATGGGTAAGATGTGAGTGGGATAATATGGATTCTAAAGGAGCAACAGGGGGATTCTAACAAAATGGAATCATATTAGAACCTCTTGTGTAACCATTCAAAACACTAGGCATTGGATAGCCTCTTTCATCACATGTTACTTTGCAGATATTTGCTTCATCTTTATCAATGTCTATGGACCTACAACTTAGTCAAGCAAATTAGAAGTATGGAGTAAGATTGAAGTCTTTATGAGAAGTAAAGACCAAGAAACCCTACTCATGTTCATAGGAGATTTCAATGCCATAACCAAGTTTGACGAAAAATTTGATGAAATTAGGAAATTAACACAAAGTATGAGAGATTCCTCGAGTTTTATTCAAAATAATAATCTTTGGAAGGTTGAGTTTGAAGAAGACAATTATACATGGACCAATAATAAGAGAGGCCATAACCTATTAGCAGAAAAATTAGACAGATGCATACTCTTAGATCATTGGCTAGATGAAGGGACTTGTGCTAAAATTAATACCTTGACAAGGATTGATTCTTATGAGAAATATAATTCCTCATTCCATTAAATATTAAATTAAAAGATTACTTAATTATTAATTAGTAGTTAACTATTATTAATTAATAGTTAATTGTGATTAACTAAAACATAGTTTAGTTCATTATTATTAACTAGTAATTAGTTAATAGTTATTTTTTATTAACTAATAATTAGTTAATAGTTAATAATTATTAATTAATAATTAATATAACTTTATAAAAAATTAATTGAAAATGCATATGAAACATCATGCCTTCTCATGAAATGTAATATTTATATTGAAAAATAATGAATGAGAATACTTGGCTTTTGATTTATAACATTATATCTTCTTACCCATTGTCTCCACATTAGTGGTATCAGAGCATATTGATCCACCTATGGATCAAGTCACTCCATAATTTGACCTCTACCTTTTGTCCATTCAACACAATTGACTGTATTTCCATATCGTTCGGACGTCAAGGCATGCCTTTTGTTCATTCAACACGATTGATTGTATTTTCGAACCATTCAAACATTAAGGAGTTTTAAAATTTGAGGCCTTAGCCTTTTGTCCATTTAATACGATCATCTAAAGTTTTTGGACTATTTTTGGACATCTAGGAGCTAGCACCATGTTGCCTAGCCCAAAATATCTCTAGGATCTACAAGAGATCCAAGAGCTAGCATAGACAACCAAAGAGCTATGTGCTCAGATGATGAAGAATGTGTCAAATATAGAAGACACAACTTGGAAAGAGTTCCTTGGTATTAAATTTGAACATCAAAAATGATTCTAACCCTACTTCGTTAACCACAAGCCTTAGCTTTGTGGATAACATAATCAACATGATCAAAGTCGATTTGATAAACAAGATTGAGACTCTTGCCCAATCCTTGGAGACCCTATAAATAAGGGTCAATATATGCATGAATGGACAATTATGTGTTTTACAATTTCCTCTTCTTCCTACAGGTTGACACAAATATGTTTCAATATGTGCAAAAGCGAAATTCTTACAACAAATTTGTTGTTGTGGTTAAAGAAGTTTTAGAAGTCGAGACTCCTCCTTTGCCTCCACTAGTGTACATTGTAGAAGACAATATTTCTAGTCTTATTTCACTTCAAGAAGTGTCCTTTATTAGTGGATTAGTGGACCAAAATCTTGAAAATAGTTTGGAAAATACATCTAAAGACAATCTCGTTGAGGATGAGACTCATTTCTTCACTCAACCACTTATATTAGGAGTGGGCTATGATCACTCTATGCAAGCTTGTTCTCAATATACAAAGTTGAAGAACATATTCCTAGATGAAAGTCTTGTCCAAGCAAAGTTAAATGTTGGCACACTTGCTTCTATTGTTTCATAAAACATTTACATCATTGTGAAGGATCTGGATTCTTGGAAAGAGAGTATCGTTAATATGCTTCAAAGAACCTCCCTACGTGCCCCTTTACACACTTGATACCACTTCATTGGCCCCCCACATGGTTGCCTCATCCTCCAAATCATTTCTTCCTCCTCTTCTGAATGCATCGGGGTCCAATGCACATATTGTTGGGAGGAATGACCAGGAAGAAAATTCCTCATTCCATTAAATATTAAATTAAAATATCAATTATTATTAATTAATAGTTAACTTTTTTTCAATTGGTTATATGGGATTGAAATTGGCCCCACCCATATTACATCATCACCACATAGTGGTATTACAACAAAGCTTGGATATTATCCATATATCACTTGGCAAGATTTGAACTTTGGTCTCCTCCTTAAATATTGAGGAATCTTATTGGTTGAACTAATGCCACTTGATAATTAATAGTTAACTATTATTAACTAATAGTTAATTATTATTAACTAATAATTAGTTAGTAGTTAATTATTATTATTTTTTTATTTGGTTAGTGTGAGAAACCCCTATGACCAATGCATAGGGCTAAGCAATCTCCTCCCAACCATGACCCCTCATAAAGCCAAGAGCTATGCTTATCAATAGAGAATTTAACACACATTCACCACACACCCACCCCCTCACACACTCGTCTACATCACGGTTTGAACCTTGGACCTCTCGAAAAAGAGCCAAGGTCCAAACTATTGCGTTGTTCCTCATAATTAGTTAATAGTTAATTAATAATTAATAATTAATTATTAGTAATTAATAATTAATTTAAATTTATAAAAATTTAATTGAGAAGGCATATGAAACATCATGCCTTCTCATGAAATATAATATTTATATTGAAAAGTAATGAATGAGAATACTTGGCTTTTGATTTATAACTTTATATCTTCTTGCCCATTGTCTCCACATTAGTGGTATCAGAGCATATCGATCCACCTATGGATCAAGTCACTCCATAATTTATCCTTTATCTTTTGTCCATTCAATACGACTAACTGTATTTCTAGACCATTTGGACTTTGAGGCATACCTTTTGTTCATTCAACATGGCCTACTGTATTTTTGGACCATTCGAATATTAAGGAGTTTTAAGATTTGAGGCCTTAGCCTTTTATCCATTTAATACGTCCATTTGAAGTTTTTGGACCATTTTTAGACATCTAGGAGCTAGCACCATGTTGCCTAGCCCAAAATATCTCTAGGATCTACAAGAGATCCAAAATCTAGCATAGAAAACCAAAGAGATATGTGATCAGATGATGAAGAATGTGTCAAATATAGAAGACACAAGTTGGAAAGAGTTCCTCGGTATTCAAGTTGAACATCAAAAATGATTCTAACCCTACTTCATTAACCATAAGCCTTAGCTTTGTGGATAACATAATCAACATGATCAAAGTCGATTTTATAAACAAGATCGAGACTCTTGCCCAATCCTTGGAGACCCTACAAACAAGGGTCAATATGCGCATGAATGGACAATTACGTGTTTTACAATTTCCTCTTCTTTCTATAGGTTGGCACAAATATGTTTCAATATATGCAAAAGCATAAATTCTTACAATAAATTTTGTTATTGTGGTTAAAGAAGTTTCAAAAGTCAAGGCTCCTCCATTGCCTCCACCAGTATACATCGTAGAAGACAATGTTTCTAGTATTGTTTCACTTCAAGAAGTGTCCTCTATCAGTGGCTTATTGGACCAAAAGCTTGACAATAGTTTAAAAAATACATCGAAAGGCAATCTGGTTGAGGATGAGACTCATTTCTTTTATTTATTTTTATTACATAGGAGAGTTGGTTACAACCACTATTTTTAGTAACTGGCCAATGCAGGGTTCAAACCACAGGGACTGCTCCCAACAAACCTATTTGTCTCATTCTTGTTGATCCGACATGAGATGGGGACCACCAGTCTCTCAGGGTTCGTACCGTCATCATCGGTCTAGCACACACTAAAAGGATTCGAAGTAGACTACTACTTTTGCAAAGGGTTGGCTTCCCCCCAAGGTTTGAACCTAGGTCTATTATTGGTAAGTGCCCAACCACACCTGCACTTACCAATCCACCTAGTCCTTGTGGGTATGAGACTCATTTCTTCACTCAACCACTAACATTATGATCACTTTATGCAAGCATGTTCTCAATATACAAAGTTCAAGAACATATTCCTGGATGAAAGTCCTATCCAAGTGAAGTTAAATGTTGGCACACTTGCTTTTATTGTTCTAGAAATCAAATCCATCATTGTGAAGGATCTAGATTCCTAGGAAGAGAGTACCATTAATATGCTTCGAAGAACCTCCCTACGTGCCCCTTTGCACACTCGATGCACTTCGTCGACCTCCCCCACGGCTGCCTCCTCATCCTCCAAATCCTTTCTTTTTCCTCTTCTGAATGCATTAGGGTCCAATGCACATATTGTTGAGAGGAATGGTGAGCAATAAAATTCCTCATTCTATTAAATATTAAACTAAAATATTAATTAATAGTTAACTTTTTTTTCAATTGGTTATATAAGATTAAAACGGACCCCACCCATATTACATCATCACCACATAGTGGTATTACAATAAAGCTTGGATATTATCCATATATCACTTGGTAAGATTTGAACCTTGGTCTCCTCCTTAAATATTGAGGAATCTAACCGGTTGGACTAATGCCACTTGATAATTAATAGTTAACTATTATTAATTAATAATTAGTTAGTAGTTAATTATTATTAACTCATAATTAGTTAATAGTCAATTTTTTTTAATTAATAATTAGTTATTATTAATTAATAATTAAGATAACTTTATGAAAAGTTATTTGAAAAGGCATATGCAACATCATGCATTCTCATGAAATATAATATTTATATTAAAAAAAGCAATGAATGAGAATACTTGTCTTTTGATTTATATCTTTATATCTTCTTACCCATTGTCTTCACATAAGTGGTATCAGAGCATATTGATCCACCTATGGATCAAGTCACTCCATAATTTATCCTTTGTCTTGTATCCATTCAACATGACTAACTGTATTTCCAGACAGACCGTTCGGACATCAAGGCATACCTTTTGTTCATTCAACATGGCCTGTTGTATTTTTGGACCATTTGAACATGAAGGAGTTTTAAATTTGAGGCCTTAGCCTTTTGTCCACTTAATATGTCCATCTAAAGTTTTTGGACTATTTTTGGACATCTAGGAGCTGACACCATGTTGCCTAGCCCAAAATATCTCTAGGATCTACAAGAGATCCAAGAGCTAGCATAGACAACCAAAGAGATATGTGCTCAGATGATGAAGAATGTGTCAAATATGGAAGACAACTTGGAAAGAGTTCCTCGATATTCAAGTTGAACATAAAAAATGATTCTAACTCTATTTCGTTAACCACAAGCCTTAGCTTTGTGGATAGCAGAATCAACATGATCAAAGCCAATTTGATAAACAAGATTCAGACTCTTACCCAATCCTTGGAGTCTCTACAGACAAGGGTCAATAGGCACATGAATGGATAATTTTGTGCTTTACAATTTTTTCTTCTTCTTCTTCTTATAGGTTGACACAAATTTGTTTCAATATGTGCAAAAGTAAAAATTCCTACAACATATTTTGTTGTTGTGGCTCCAAAAGTTTCAAAAGTCGAGGTTCCTCCTTTGCCTCCACCAGTGTACATTGTAGAAGATGATGTTTCTAGTCTTGTTTCACTTCAAGAAGTGTCCTTTGTTACTGGCTTAGTGGACTAGAAGCTTGACAATAGTTTGGAAAATACATCTAAAGGTGATCTCATTGAGGATGAGACTCATTTCTTCACTCAACCACTTATATTAAGAGTGGGCTATGATCACTCTATGCAAACTTGTTCTCAATATACAAATTTGAAGAACATATTCTTGGATGGAAGTCCTATCCAAGCGAAGTTAAATGTTGGCACACTTGCCTTTATTATTCTAGAAATCAAATCTATTGATGTGAAGGATTTGGATTCCTAGGAAGAGAGTACCATTAATATGCTTCAAAGAACCTTCCTGCATGCCCCCTTTGTGCACTCAATGCCACTTCATCGACTTCCCTCGTGCCCCCCTCCTCATCCTCCAAATCATTTCTTCCTCCTCTTCTAAACGCATTGGGATCCAATGTGCATATTTTTGGGAGGAATGATGAGGAATAAAATTCCTCATTCCATTAAATATTAAATTAAAATATTAATTAATTATTAACTAATAATTAATTATTATTAACTAATACTTAGTAGTTAATTATTATTAATTAATAATTAGTTATTATTAATAATTAATATAACTTTATGAAAAGTTAATTGAAAAGGCATATGAAACATCATGCCTTCTCATGAAATGTAATATTTATATTGAAAAAGTAATGAATGAGAATACTTGGCTTTTGATTTATAACTTTATATCTTCTTGCCCATTGTCTCCACATCAATGGTATCAGAGCATATCAATAAACCTATGGATTAAGTCATTCCATAATTCATCCTTTGTCTTTTGTCCATTCAACACGACTAACTATATTTCTAGACCATTTGAACGCCAATGCATACCTTTTGTTCATTCAACATGGCCTACTGTATTTTCAGACCATTCAAAAATTAAAGAGTTTTAAAATTTGAGGCCTTAGCTTTTTGTCCATTTAATACGTCCATTTGAAGTTTTTAGATCGTTTTTGGACATCTAGGAGCTGGCACCATGTTGCCTAGCCCAAAATATCTCTAGGATCTACAAGAGATCCAAGAGCTAGCACAAACAACCAAAGAGATAGTTGCTTAGATGATGAAGAATGTGTCAAATATGGAAGACACAACTTAGAAAGAGTTCCTTGGTATTCAAGTTGAACATCAAAAATGATTCTAACCCTATTTTTTAACCGTAAGCCTTAGCTTTGTGGAAAGTAAAATCAGCATGATCAAAGCCGATTTCATAAACAATATTGGGACTCTTGCCCAATCATTGGAGACCCTACAAACAAGGGTCAATATGTGGGTGAATGGATAATTTTGTGTTTACAATTTTTTCTTCTTCCTATAGGTTGGCACAAATTTATATCAATATGTGCAAAAGCAAAAATTCCTACATAAAATTTTGTTGATGTGGTTAAAGAAGTTTCAAAAGTCAAGGCTCCTTCTTTACCTCCACCAGTGTACATCGTAGAAGATGATGTTTCTAGTCTTGTTTCACTTCAAGAAGTGTCCTCTGTTAGTGGCTTAGTGGACCAAAAGCTTGACAATAATTTGGAAAATACATCTAAAGGTGATCTTGTTGAGGATGAGACTCATTTCTTCACTCAACCACTTATATTAGGAGTGGGCTATGATCACTCTATGCAAGCTTGTTCTCAATATACAAAGTTGAAGAACATATTCCTAGATGGAAGTCCTATCCAAGCGAAGTTAAATGTTGGCACACTTGCCTCTATTGTTCCAAAAATCAAATCCATTGTTGTGAAGGATTTGGATTCCTAGGAAGAGAGTACCATTAATATGCTTTGAAGAACCTTCCTGCATGCCCCCTTTGCGCACTCGGTGCCACTTCATCAGCCTCCCCGTGGTCGCCTCCTCATCCTCCAAATCCTTTCTTCCTCCTCTTCTAAATGCATTGGGGTCCAATGCACATATTGTTGGGAGGAATGATGAGGAATAAAATTCCTCATTCCATTAAATATTAAATTAAAATATTAATTAATTATTAATTAATAGTTAATTATTATTAACTAATAATTAGTAGTTAATTATTATTAACTAATAATTAGTTAATAGTTAATTATTTTTAATTAATAATGAGTTATTATTAATAATTAATATAACTTTATGAAAAGTAATTGAAAAGGCATATGAAACATCATGCCTTCTCATGAAATGTAATATTTATATTGAAAAAGTAATGAATGAGAATACTTGACTTTTTGTTTGTAACTTTATATCTTCTTTCCAATTGTCTCCATATCAAGTTCAAATCACTAGCCAATAAGAGTTAAAATGGTGGTAAGTGAATTTTAAAAATATCATATTTTAAATATGAACAGATGTGGGAATACCATCCTCAATTCGTTGATATGATAGCATAAACTTGGAATTCTTAAAGAAATGGTAGGTTGTTTACACTTTCTAAACAAATTAAATTAATGACATCTAGATTAAAATAATGGAAGAACACTTTTGAAAATATTTTTGAGAAGAAAGAAGAACTAAATGATAAACTTTCAAAATTATTAAAAGGTGATCATTACAATCCAAGTTTAGAAGAAAGGGAGTTTTTTTTTTGCTGGATAATAAGGGGTTGTACTCAGGTCCCCAACCCTTGAAAAATTATAACTATCTTCTTTAGATCTTGAGAGTTTACAAATAGATACACTTCTCATATCAATTGAGATGCTATAGCTAGAAACCTACATCATTTTACATAAAATGTCTAAATTCTTGATTTTTATTTTCTAGATCTTTTCAAATTTTTGTATGAATATAAATATTCCAAAATTCAACATCCTTCTTGATATTTTTCTATAGAAGCCTTCAAAATACCACACCTCAACTATCTATGCATTGCATCTTAGTAGAGTAATATTTCCAAAACATCGCACTATCATAGTTCGCTTTACCAAATTTGAATTGTTAGTTTCCTTCCTGAAACACAAGTGCAACCTAGAGGAAAGGGATTTACTTAGTGAATATCATAATATTTTGAGCAATGAAGAGAAATCTTGGAGATTAAAATCAAGATATACTTGGTCAAAATAAGAAGATAAAAATACAAAGTTTTTTCATAGGATGACAATACTATAGAGATTAACATCCAAAATTAGTACAAGTAAATCAACAATAGGGGGTTGGATTGAAGACCAGAGTGAAATAAAAAAGGAGGTAAGGTTTTTTTACCAGAATATTTTAGGGTCGGAGGAATTTTAAGTTCTTAATGATAAACTACTACAAGAAGTACCTTCAATAATAACAGATGAAGACAATAGGAAACTAATGGATCCTATTACTCAGGAAGAAGTTTATTTAGCTCTTTTCTCTTTTGATAAGGATAAATCCCTAGGTTCATATGGGCTTTCTACAACATTATATCAACATAATTGGGATATAATGAAGGATTATTTATTGGTGGTAGTGGAACAATCTAAGATAAAACAATGCATTCCTTATAAATTAAATGCAACATATCTTACCTTAATTCCAAAAAAGAAGGATGTAGAATTATTTGATTCATTTAGGCTCATAAGCCTATGTAATATGGCATATAATATTATCTCCAAAGTGATGGAAAATCGATTAAGACCTTTGTTAGACAAAATTATTTTAGAAGAACAAGGAGGATTTGTGAAAGAGAGTCAAACTTTGGATGGGATCATTGTAGCTCATGAAGTTATGCATTCAACAGTTAAGAAAAGAGAGAGCAATGATCTTAAAACTTGACATGAGTAAAGTCTATGATAGGGTTAAATGGGATTTTATTTTTTTAGTATTAGAAAATTTTAGATATGGTAAGAAATGGGTTAGATGGATTAAAGCTTATGTCTCTATAATTTTATATTCAGTATTGGTCAATGGGTTAGTAACAAAATTATTTAAATACAAGAGAGGTCTTAGACATGGAGATCCTTTATAACCATATTTGTTCATTATTATGGTAGGGCTTTTGGGTAGAAACTTGAAGAAGGCTAATAAATATGGGTTGATGAGTGGTCTTAAGGTGTCTAATAATGTCGACAACATCACCCATTAACGGTTTGTAGATGATACAACCCTTTTTGGGAGGGTAAGGATAAACGAGGCCATAGCTTTTAATAACCTATTAAAGGAATACAAAAGAGTGTTAGGGAAAAAATTAAATAGGAAAAAATCCAAAATTTACTTCCTAAACACCCCAGGTAGAATCAAAGCACGGATATGTAGGTTACTACAAATGGAGGAGGTAAATTTACCAACAACTTATCTAGGGATGCCCTTATTTCAAGGGAGAATGACGATATATTTATGGAATCCAGTTATAAGTAAAGTTTAAAATAAACTATTGATATGGAAATGTAGATGGTTATCCATAGTAGGAGGAGTGCAACTAATCAATTCAGTCTTACAAGCCATTCCAACTCATTATATGTCCTTGTATACTATGCCAAAATTGATAAAAAAAAGCTTAATCTATATTATGCGGTCCTTTTGGTGGTCATGTTTACATGATAAAAGGAATTTTCCTTTGGTGAAATGGTGTAAGGTGTGATGATAAAACTAGGGGAGATCTCAATTTAAGAGTTCTTGTGGATGAACAAATCCATTAGCCTATTTGGTGATTAATCTTCGCAAAGGAATAGGGCATTTTTTTTTTGAAATATATCTCATATTTTAGGAGTCGTATCTTCATGAAGAGTTATCAAATTTAAGTGATTATTGGACCAATTTGTGATTATATGACATATTGTATTTTTATAGAAAAATGTTTTAGAACAAGCGATCAGGCAAAAGTTGCTTAAAATTAAAAAGTGTAGGTTATGCTATAATGAGAAAAAGAAGAATTTCCTAGAGTAGATCCAAAGGTCAACAAAAATTTAAAGTGATGTAAGCCATTGGATAATTGATTCATAAAATGGTACGAGTAAGCTACAATTAGACAAACAAACAATTCTTTAAAAGGATGGCAATCTACTTGATATAATTAGAAGGATGACTCTTGGGATTATTGCTAGACAATTATGGACTGTCTGATCAAGATGTAATATGGAGTTAATGCAAAAGGTGGAAATATACCCCTTTTATCTGACTAGGTATGAAGAAAAAATAACTTCATGTCATGCAAATCCAACACTTAAGGAGGAACAAAGATATTTTCGTGTGTCACTCTAATGGAAATGGGATAAACTTAAGTCGAGTGAAAATATATTGAGAAGGGAGGAACATCAATTCACATGAGGAGAATTTAGTGCAAGTAGGTGCTTCCATCACAAGGGAAATGTTATAAAAGGACTATTTCTCAGTAATTTTATCATATATCAAATTTGTCATACTAGAGGAGTTATTCATTTATTCATAACTAAATTTACCTTTGAGTGACTTCATACCAAATATATAAAACCTTATCTTTTGGCTTTATTACCTTCTACAAGAACAAAACCCTTGTGAGCCTTCAAAGCTGTAGTGAAAGTTTACTACAAACCATCAAATAAAGGGTGGATTTTACTAGTGTTGTTTTGGAACTAGGTCAAAATAGAAATTTCTTAGAGCTCTACTACCTTCCAAAATAATTGTGTTGAGAAATAACAAAGGAGCCATCACCAAAGGCTGATAGTGGATGTAAAACCCTTGGGCTATGAGGCCATGATAGTAATTAAATATTAACATTTATTTACCCAAAATAATACCTCAGTATTTTCGATGATAACTAAATCAAAACCCACCATTAGTAGTAGCTCATGAGCCATTTCAATGATAACTAAATTGACTCTACCTTTAGTAGAGGTTCCACCCATACAATGGTTGTAGAATAGCTCATAAATCAAGTTTGCTTGCACGTCTGTTTGGATTTTTAACTCTAGACCACCCGTCCATCATCTATCCACCACATGCACAAGATAAATTCATTAGGAGATCTAGGTGGGAAGAACTAAACAACTACAAAAGATAGATAGAGATTCACATGATCTCATCATGATGATTCTTCAAAAATCATTCAAATGCAATATTGGAGGCTCTTATCAATCTAAAATTGTAGATAGATCTTTGTTCTTGGTTGGGGGTTTGGTTGGTTAGGCCTCTCTTCATAAATGATTCCTTAGAGAAGAGGTCAACACTTACAGAATGATACAGGTGCAAGAGGTATATTGGAGCACTTTAACTTAGAAGCTCCATTGATCGTCGAGACATCATGACTAATGGTTCACACTGCTCCAAGAGAGGTCCAATAGAATGAGGTCTTGGAATACCTTTGATGGAAGGTAATAGAAGAAAAATTTGAAGGTCCAATCCATTAGCAAGCCTTTTGGGATATATTTACATCTAAATTTTTTACCTTAAAATAACTTGGAAAAAGCACTAAGGCAAGAAAGGCAAAATGCAAATAAAAGGTGTTGAGCAAATTCAAAGAAACATTCTGACCATATGAAAAGAAAAGTTCCAACCAAATAATTGTATCCATTTCACAAAAGCTTCAACCAAAATAAGAAATCAAACATTGTGAGAACCCACAAAGTAAATATTTTAAAATTTGAAAGATGGCAAATAAGTTCCAAGGAAGCAAAGAAGAAAAATTATGACTATCAACTTGCAAGTCTCAAGAAACTTTTGAAGGTGGGTAAAATAAAAATATTCAAAGAGAGAGACCCTTCAAAAGTTTTTATGAAAAGGTAATATAAGACACTTCTATAAGTATTTCGACGAGAGTTCAGGTTGACCTAATAAGTTTATAAAATTTTGACATGGGGAGATGAAGAAAAGTTCCAACAACCATCTAATAGCTCTCATCAACTCAGAAGATAAAAGGCAATTGAGGAAGGAACAAAAATACTCCAAGAGGTGAAACATGGTGCATAAAGAAATCAAAAGGAATAAGGGTTAGATTGCAAGACATAAATACTAGTGCACAAGCTTCCAAAAGGGTGGATGAGCAAAATTGATAAGCTATTACTAAGAAAAGTCATGGATCACGTACTCACATCAATTGGGATCAAAAGCGAAGTAAAGTGGATGGACTAGTAAAGGAAAGAGCATGGTAGCCTTTATAGCAGTAGTATTGAATATGAAAATATTAATTATAAAGGATGCTTCTAATCAATTTTTAGGATTTCTAGGGTGAAATTTGAGCATCCAACAATTAGAATTGATGATCCCAGATCTAGATACCTTGAAGGGATAAAAGTAATGTAAGGAGAATTAGATCAAGGGAGCAATAGAGAGGCTTTTTTAGAGGCTCCTATAATTTTTTTTGAGGGAATATATCCCCATTTTCTATAGAGTAATTATTTGGGCATTGTAAGACATTGACGAGTTGCTTATTCAAGATCAAAGCTTTGTATGTAACTTGCCTTTTATTTTCCTTTGTATAGCAGTTTAGACCCAAACCCTAAGTGGTCTTGCAAACAAGATTTCAAGCCCTCACTTATGACATAATATATAATTTTTATACTCATATATATACATTGGAGGCCATGGCTACTAGGATTTTTTTGTTCGTTTCTTATGTATATGTATGTTTATGCACATATATGAGAGGCTATGACTATTTGATTTCTATCCCATTTTTCTATATGCAATTTGTGCTTAACTATACATGTTGAGAATATAAAGTATTCACTTTGAGTTGTCGATGCGTTAGACTCACACATTCATTTATCCTACTATTATGTAAAATAATCTTACAATGATCTTGGCACATCGTCCCCACTAGCCTAGGTTAGCTTAGGATCTTTTTTCCTTTCCATTATCTTTATTTTTTATGGTTTCTCTTTCCCTTTTCCTCTATGCACATAATAGCTAGGTATATTAGGTTAGAGAGCATTTAATATCATATCTTAAAAGAATTCAATCTTGTAAAAAACCTTAAAGGCGGTATGATCAAGTTACTTATCATGCTCTTGGAGCTACCCTACTATTTTGTTCCACTCGAGGTGTAAGAGTCCAGTTATTTGGTCGTCTGCTTCTAGTGATTGTGATAATTAGAGAGGACAATAGTAATGAAAAGGAATTTTGTTTTAGCCATAGAGGAGTCTAAACCAACCCTATGAACTCACTCAATCCCTAATATTGAAGCAAATATACTTGATAGATGGAGTCAAGTCATCAATTGGAATTATAATGGTAGGTACATGAGAAACAAAAGGAAGGCAAAAAATATAAAGTGGAAACCACTAGAAGTAGAGTTGGTCTATTAGAGTATATTATATCAGTCGGGTCATGTAAATGTATCACCTTTGGTACATAACTAGAGTAGGAGTTTACTTTAGAGTAAAGTTAGTTAGTTACTTCAAGTATTGTAATAAATGAACAAGTGTCAATGTGCAAGTTGTGAATGTGCATGGAGTCCACTTGTACATTACGTATATAGGTAGAGTAAGGGCCAAGGAATCTATCTTACTATATAAAGGCCTAATAATGAGTGTT
This sequence comes from Wollemia nobilis, assembly GCA_028583015.1. Lineage (NCBI taxonomy): Eukaryota > Viridiplantae > Streptophyta > Pinopsida > Araucariales > Araucariaceae > Wollemia > Wollemia nobilis. Next base: position 3,043,339 of record JAQPPZ010002308.1, on the reverse strand, counting down.
TTTATTGCATTAGTAAATATAGAGTGTGTGGTATAGTTTAGTAGTATGATACAATATAGTCCTTCCATATATGTTCATGGAGTGTTCATGTCCTCCATTATATATCATTGCACTAATTTCATCACTTTCATTAATGGTATATTTTAGAGTTATTTGTAGATGTTCATCTTATTATTTTCCTACATATTATTGTGTCATTAGTTTATAGTTATCTTAGACTAGTTATATTTCTTCTTATGGTTGTATTTCTTCTACTACGGTATCATCAAAAGCTAACAGTGGTATCAAAGCCATGGTAGATCACTAGGAGTAGTGAGAGAGCCATAAGAGATATTGAGAGGAGTCCAAAAATTTTAGTTTTAGAATTTTTAGAAATTATAGTTGGCTAGAGTATTTCCACAGGGTTATAGGAAAACTCGTGAATACTAGGACTCAACGTGGATTCCACTAGATTGACAAATAAACTAGTGAAGATTTGTCATCTCTAGATTTAGAGTTTATTTCATTTTAATTTTTTAATATTTTTTTGCAGGGAAAGGAGATTTGAAGTAAGTTGTAAAGCTTCCTACACGGAGCTAGGAAGAATATCTTCTTTTGAATAAATTCAACACCAAAAGAAACAAATAGAATAACAAATATTTGGAGGCCTGAAGGAAAGGTCCCATTACTAGATATTGCAGACCTACAAAGTGTAGGAGAAAAGCCCATAGAAGCCTTGTTAAAGATTTGAGAGAGAGAAGAAAAATCTAGTGAAGAGTCTCGATGAAGATAGGAGATTGGTGATCTCTAGTGTAGATTGAAGACTTCACCCTGAAGAAGTTGAAGAGACCCTTAGAAGGTCCAGTTAAAGAACTCCTAATTCTAGAATATTGGAGGTTGGTGATCTCCATTGAAGCCTACAGATTGCAAAAGTGAAGGACTATCAAGGTCCTATTCTAGATTCTAGATGTAGCAAATTTTAGAGATCCAAGAGAAATATATCATTACCAATACTTCCATGGTAGAAGGTTGAAGGAAAGGTCTCATTTGGAAGACCAAAAGAGTTGCGAGGTTGAAGATCTAAGAGAGTTCTCAAGGGGAAATAAGGGGAAGGCTTGGTGAACCTTATTTTATAATTCAAAGAAGGCCATTAAAGGAGTTCCTAGGAGAACTCATTAGAGAAATCTACCACTAAGGAGAAGTTCCTGATAAAGGAAGATTTTTGGATAATTATCGCCATCCGACAACAAGGCCAAACTGAGATAGAATTGGAAAGAAGCTTGCCATATCTCAGAGGAGATTGGTGAAGACCTCAAGACTCTCAAATTATTGATAATAAGGCTTAGATTGAAGTCAAAATTTGACAAGGATACTGAAGGAGAAATGATCCAAACATTACTACCAAACTTGAAAGGTTTGAAGATTACCTTTGAAGGCTAGAAGGATTATTCAGATATAGGGGTTTGTTGAATCTTTAGCATAATACTGAAAGGTTTCTTGAAGAAAAACTCAGATGCAATTTGGGGGAGTTCCCTACCAAATTTTTGAGTTCCAAGGATAGCATTTAAGTGTAGAAATTGTCTGCAAAAGAGCATCAATTAGGATAGCATTACTAGCTGTAAAACTTCAGATTTATAGATAGCATCTTGAAGGAGAATCTAGACCACCATACTACAGTTTCAAGCAATAATATAGAGGAGTTACTAAGTTACAAATTGATGAGTTAAGGAGCTATTTAGGATAGCTAAGAAGAGCTACAAGTCCATCCAGTAAAAGGTAGCAATAAGGTGAATCTAATCACCTTTGAAATCCTTCATCTATAGAGTTTGTTAAGGTAAGCAACTTGGGTGCAAATGGGTTCATTAGTTGAAATTTAAATTAATTCATTATCAAGTTATATTAAGCACCATATTAGAGTTTTAAGAAGTTTCAAAGATAAGGTTGCATATTATAGTCTTCAAAGGGAGTGCAGAAGATAGTTTATTTTAAGGTTTATACTTGCACATTAAAATAAGAGTTAGATATATTTCAACAGAAAGAAAATATCATCTTCCTATTATCAAGTTACAATAGATAAGACTACATTAGGTTATACAACTTTTGAGAGTTCTTTAAGAGTTATTATTAGTGCATATTACAAGTTATTTTTTAAGGAGTAATAAGGAGATTGTAGTTGCACTATATTAACTTCTATTACAGCTTATTTAAAGTGCACTAAGGATTTCAATAAAAGTAAAAATTAGTGCAATATTAAACCATTCTATAGGGCATATTAGCTACATGATTATTAGCTTGGATTCATTATTAAGTTAACCAAGAAAAGGAGAGAGATGTCTAGTAAGGAAGACAACATCGAATCATCCCTTACCAGCCACGAATAGTACAAAGAAGCTGCCATCAAAATCAGTAAAAATAAAGCTTCCAAAAGGAGATTTTAAGATCTCAAATATAGGTGTAAATTTAAGGTATTCTATTCTAACTATTGTAAAACTATTTATATTAGTTTTCTACACCATAACATCTTGTCCTACATAGCAAAAGAGGATAAAGCTCGAGGGTCTCAAGTGTTGGAAGTTAAAAAGGGTTTTACTAGAAAAGGGGGGTAAAAATGTTTTTACAACTGTAAGCTTTGGATCTTACCTTTTACCTTCATGGACGGCAGCTGACTCGACAGGATTGGACGGCATGGACGGTAGGGAGTTAGACTCCTAAGTTAATTTTTCCTTTCCTCCCTATTATTCCTCCTTCCCTAAAGTATCTAGATTATGGTTATTAATCTAGTATTTAAGCTTTGTAACCGAGGGTTTGAATAATGAATTTTGTCGCATTTTTTCATTCTGGTTAATAATCTCTAGCTCCTAACTTTGTGCCATTTCATTTCCAATATCTGGTATCAGAGCCGATGGACACGGATCCCGAGGAGTAGGCTAGATAGGCGGACATAGAGCCCGAGGTGATCGATAGGCGGACACGGATCACGAGGAGGTCCAGGAGGCCCGTAGATCGACGAGCTCGAAGGAGGCCCACAGGATAGCACGGATCTCGAGGAGATCGAAGCACACAGATCGAGGAGCTTACATGGCGAGCAGACAGACAGACACGTGGCTAGCAGATAGACTGACAGAGATGCGACAAGTGGCGGACACACATGGGAGACAGACGTGACACATGGCGGACACACGTGGGAGACAGACGCTACACGTGGCTGACAGACGTGGGAGACAGACGCGACAAGTGGCAGATGACAAAGGCAAAAGGCTCGATCGACGATCGCCCGAAGGCAATCGAAGACCTTTGTGTCTTCAAAGGGTTTTAAACCCTTACATTGGCTACGCATAGCCAATGTGGGACTAAAGTCCCATGTTTTTTTTTGGAACTACGTGGCCACGACAGTTCAAAGGAGGGAAGCCTCCTTTGGCTTCCATCGGGCCATGCAGTCCGACTGGCTCGAGGAGCCAGCCTAAGACGTAGCCGCCCGCTTGATCACGGGTTCGACTCCCGCCCGCTGCCTTTTTTTATTGATTAAAGTTTTTTTTTTTTTTAAATTCAAATTTATTTCCATATTTAATAAATCAATTATAATTGTTTTTTTTTAATTCTTCTAAAAGAACAATTATTTTTTTATTAAATAAGTTTATAATTTTTTTTTTAAAGAAAATATAATAGTAGCAATTGCCTAAGAGGCAATTTTCTTGTAAAAGGCAAAGTTTTTTGATTGATTCGGGGAATCATCAAATTGAGATTAAAAAGCCCGAGAGGCTTAATTTTGTAAAAAAAAAAATTGTAAAATTGTAACTAGGCATTGATGATAAGACCGAATGGTTGTTATCATGCCTTATGTGCAATTTTAGCAAGAGCAAATCCAAAAATATTTGATGACAGAGTAAGGAGTTACGGACTCCATGTTGTATTTAATGAACTTCAAAATGCAATAATCGCACATCAAAGGCATCCTGACTCAGGGTACGAGGCTGATTTTGAAGACAATTCATTGAGGAGTGAATTTGAGCAATCCGAATCAATTGCAATTGAACATCAAGAAACTGAATATACTCATTATAGTAATTCAGTAGAATTTCTAGAACCAGATCCACCAGAGATCATTCTAATTAGCGACGACGAAGAAGAAATAGCAGACAATTTTGTTCCTCAAGAAGTAGCAGCACCACAACAAGAGGAACAAGCCATCAGTGATAGAGTGAGTCAAGCCAGATTTGACTTAAATTTGTAATCTCTTCTTTCTTCTTTCTTCCTTCTTTCAAAAAGCAGAGTACTTTTTTTTGTAACCGAGAAATAAAAGTGTTTTAGAAACTATGGACTCAAGAAACAACATACCTATTCCAGAATTTAATGGATATGACTACGAGTATTGGTCTATCAAAATGAAGACCTTGCTCTTAGGGAAAGGTTTATGGGACATAGTAGAAGAGGGTTACACAGAACCCACAAACTGGGCAATTTTAAGTGTCACAGATAAGAAAACACTAAAAGAAGGACAAAAGAGCAACTCTTCTGCTCTTTCTCATCTTCAATCAACATTGGAGAAGAATATATTCCCTAGAATCGCTGCTTGTACAACTGCACAAGCTGCCTAGAAAGCTTTACAAGATGGATTCCAGGGTAGTGATCAAGTGAAGCAAGTGAGGCTTCAAACACTAAAAAGAGATTTTGAAAATCTTAAAATGAAAGAAGATGAAAAAGTAGGTGATTACCGTGTCAGAGTAAAAGCAATTGTTGATAAAATGGTTACACTTGGCGAGGATATTAAGCCTGAGACAATTGTAACAAAAGTGTTGCGAACACTTCCAAAAATATGGAATCATGTTGCTATGATCATAGAAGAATAAAAAAATTTGTCCACTTTTTCATTTGATGCCTTAATCGGATCACTAATGTCTCATGAAGATAGATTACAGGAATCTACTTCCACCAGCTATGGAGGTGATGATAAAGCCTTCACCTCAAATGAAAATACTGGAAGAGGACGTGGAAGAGGCCAAGGCAGAGGTCAGAGACAAGGTAGAGGTAGAGGCAACTCCAACAGAGGAGGCAACTCCAACAGAGGAGGCAATCAAAACAGAGGTGGAAATCAAAATCGAGGAGGAAATTTAGGACGAAGTGGAAATCAAGGGCGAGGAAGTGACAAGTCCAAATCAGCTTGTTTCAACTGTGGCAAGACAGGTCACTTTGCTCGCGATTGCTGGTCAAAATCTTCTCAAGACAACAACAGTCAATATGGAACCTATGGAGAAGAAGATGAACAATCTAATATTTTTCTTTCATATGGTCAATCAGAACAGAATCTCAATGACACCTGGATTCTGGATACTGGTTGCTCAAACCATATGAGTGGCAGCAAAAATCTATTTGCTACTCTAGATTCCACTTATACATCCCAAATCAAATTAGGGGATGATAAAGCTTTGCAAGTCAAAGGCATCGAAACCATGGAAGTTCCAACAAAATGAGGACTCAAGACAGTGAATGACATCTACTACACTCCAAAGCTTCAACACAATCTGCTAAGCATTGGGAAAATGATGGAGAACAATTACAAACTTGTTTTTGATGAAGGAAAATGTCTCATTCTTGATAAAAACAATTGTAATCGAGTCATCACACAGGTTCCTATGACCAAGAATCGGTTATTCCCTCTCAATTTTGGTGAGCCAGGGGGAGCTAAACTTGCAAATCTAGCCATAGACAATCCAAGTGTACTTTGGCACTTGCGATATGGTCACCTTAATTCCGCTAGCTTGAAATTACTAACTTCTCAAGCTATGGTGACAGGACTTCCCAAAATGACAGAACAGAAGGAAGTCTGCGTAGGATGTGCTTTGGGAAAGCACTCAAGATCAAAGTTTTTGAAAGGACAAGCGTGGAGAGCCAGTTATCCACTTCAGTTAGTACATTCGGACATCTGTGGTCCAATGCAGACAAAGAGTCTAGGAAACAATTCTTACTTTCTCACTTTCATAGATGATTTTTCTCGCATGTGCTGGATTTATTTCTTGAAACATAAAGATGAAGTTTTTGATTGCTTCATAGATTTCAGAAACAATGTAGAGAAACAAAGTGGGAATTATGTAAAATGTCTTCGGACAGATCGAGGAGGTGAATACTCCTCAACAAAATTCTTGGCATATTGTAAAGCAAATGGGATCAAAATGCAATTCACCACTGCTTATACCCCACAACAGAATGGTGTAGCCGAAAGAAAGAATCGCACCATTGTTGAGATGGCAAGAACAATGCTTCAGACTAAGCATCTGACTAATATGTACTGGGCTGATGCTGTAAGAACCAGTGTATATATTCTAAATAGAAGTCCAACTTCTAGTTTAGATGGTGTCACTCCTTATGAGGGGTGGTACGGAAGGAAACCAAATGTAAAGCATCTCAAAGTTTTTGGTTCTTTAGCATATGCACACATTCCTGATGAGAAGAGGAAAAATCTTGATCCCAAAAGTCAAGCTTGTATATTTATAGGGTATTGTGAGTCTACTAAAGCTTATAGACTCTACAATCCCAAGACCCACAAGATTATCCTTTCTAGGGATGTAATTTTTGATGAAGGGGGAGAATGGGGTCATCAAAATTTTTTATTGATGATGGATCCCAAGATGTAAATTCTACACAGATTCAGCAGGTACAACAAATGTCTCCAAAGAAGAAAGGGACACCCCCTCCAAGCTCAAGCAAGAGTACTACAGGTACATCAGACACCAGTGCAAGTCCTTCTCCACAAAGATCTGTAAGTTCTTCACCAATGGACATTGACTCTCCATCAAGAGGTAGAAGAACTTTACAACATCATCCATCATATCAAATGTTGGATCAAAATTTCCAGCGAAGATTCACTAGAGGCCAAGCTAGTGAAATGAATTCAATTCTGCAAAAACTTGAAAACTTGCAATTGTATGGGGATGATGACTCTCATGAACCTAGAGGAGATGAAGTCAATTATGATTTATTGACTAGTTCACAACTAGAGCCAACTAGCTATGAGAAGGCATGTAATCAAAATATATGGCAAGAAGCCATGGAAGAGGAAATCACCTCTATAAAAAATAATGATACTTGGGAGCTAGTCAAGCTACCCAAAGGTAAAAAATGTGTTGGATGTAAATGGGTCTACAAGACCAAGTACAATGCTGATGGAAGCATCGAAAGGCATAAGGCGAGACTAGTAGCGAAAGGTTTTACTCAGAAATATGGCATTGACTACGAGGAAACTTTTGCTCCTATTGCAAGACAAGAGACAGTCAGATCAGTTCTTTCCTTAGCAACACATAAAGGATGGAATGTTCAACACATGGATGTAAAAAGTGCTTTCCTAAATGGATACTTGATAGAAGAGGTGTATGTTCAACAACCTCAAGGTTTCCAGGAATAGGGAAAAGAAAACCTAGTTTGCAAATTGAAAAAAGCACTTTATGGCCTCAAGCAAGCACCAAGAGCTTGGTACTCACGCATTGATGGCTATTTCAGCAAGTTGGGATTCATAAGAAGCAAAAGTGAACCAACACTGTACTACCTAAAGCATGGAGTAGACATTCTCATAGTTTGTTTGTATGTGGATGATCTAATATTTATGGGTAGTAACACTAGAATGAATACGGAGTTCAAAAACTCCATGATGAAACAGTTCGAGATGAAAGATCTTGGTCTAATGCGATACTTCCTAGGTATGGAAGTGCATCAATCAAATAGAGGGATCTTCATATGTCAACACAAGTATGCTCGAGACATGATCAAGAAATTTTCCATGGAGCAGTGCAAATCAGTTGCAACTCCAATTGGACATGGGATCCAATTGAGCAAGGAAGACGGAGCACCAAAGGTTGACATGACCAATTACAGAAGCATGGTCGGGAGTTTGATGTTTCTCACTAACACAAGGCCCGATATTCAATATGTTGTTTCTCTAGTTTCAAGGTTTATGGCAAGTCCATCTAAGCTGCATTTACAAGCAACTAAAAGAATCTTAAGGTATGTAAAAGGTACATTGGATTTTGGAATCCATTATCGCAAATGTAATTCTATGAAATTAGTTGGCTTCAATGACAGTGATTGGGGCAGCAATATAGATGATAGGAAATCTACATCAGGGAACTATTTTAGTCTAGGATCAGGACTAATAACTTGGAGTTCCAAGAAGCAAACTGTTGTAGCATTGTCATCTACTGAGGCTGAGTATATAGCCATCACTCATGCTAGTACTCAAGCCCTATGGTTGAGAAAAATCCTTGAAGAGATTGGAGAAAGTCAAAGTGGTCCAACTCGACTGTATTGTGATAATATCAGTGCCATTCAGTTGGCATACAATCCAATCCACCATAGCAGATCAAAACATTTCGATATGAAGTATCACTTCATTCGAGACATGGTGGAACAACAGATAGTTGAGCTGAAATATTGCAGCACTTTGGATAACATTGCAGATATCTTCACCAAAGGCATGGCTAAAGCTCAATATATAAATCTGAGAGACTGTATAGTCAGTCCTCTCAACTTTAAGGGGGAGAATGTTGGAAGTTAAAAAGGGTTTTACTAGAAAAGGGGGGTAAAAATATTTTTACAACTGTAAGCTTTGGATCTTACCTTTTACCTTCATGGATGATAGCTGACTCGACAGGATTGGACGGCATGGACGACAGGGAGTTAGACTCCTAAGTTAATTTTTCCTTTCCTCCCTATTATTCCTCCTTCCCTAAAGTATCTAGATTATGGTTATTAATCTAGTATTTAAGCTTTGTAACCGAGGGTTTGAATAATGAATTTTGTCGCATTTTTTCATTCTGGTTAATAATATCTAGCTCCTAACTTTGTGCCATTTCATTTACAATATCAAGGACACTTTAACAACCAACAAGAATCATTACAAAGCGGCCAACAAAAGGGCACTATCTGAGTAAGGTAGAGAGCCAACAAATGGCTCACATTAAGGTGTCTAAAGACACCCTCATCAGCCATAAAAGTGTCCACAACCACGTATACCTATAACCAATAGTAGAAGCTCATCATCCAACACAAATCCACGTAAGGAGGAAAACATAACAAGGTCTTCATAAAAGTGGACATCTATCGATTAATTACCAGCGCATAAGATAATACTAAGGAGGACAACTCATTATAGTGAAAGGAAAGAAGATACAATGAAAAAGAAAGAGGTATTACCTAGTTATATCACAGATGGATTTCTAGCTAAAGAGTAGCACCATAGAACCACCATCGAAGTGCCCATCGAATCACCATTGAACTAGAGACAAATTTTACCTAAAGGAAGCATTGAAGATAAGAAACAACAATGCATCCATTGGCAAGAAGTATATAAGGTTTAATAGATGTTGAAGGAGCCTTACATGCAAGTGAAAGTGAAGAGCAGAAAAATGACGCACCTAACAAATAAAATTGAAATGCATCTAATGTTCTAAACAAGCATGCAAAAGAGACGATGGTGTAAACAAGTAAATGAAAAATAAGTTAAGAAAAAGAGGGATTCTCTTTGTATTCATTAGTGTTAGCGTACTTAACAATAGTTTGTCTGTATTTTATTATTTAGCATTCTGTTGTTGCACTGTTACAACTCCTGTAACAGATCCGCCTATTCCCGGCTATTGTAATTGTTATTTAAACATTGCTATTCAATAAACATAATGTTGCGTATTTCATTTCATGGCATCAGAGCCAGTGGCGAGAAGAGAGGCTGGGGAGAGTACGCAGTTTATTTTCTGAAGCGTGCTGCATTTTTTTTCTGCTGGGAGGAGAAGCTGTGTCTGGCTAAGAAATTGGGATGCGATTTTTTTAATCACGCCATTCGCGTGATTATTTTTTCAAAAAAAAAAAAATTGCGCGGGACGCAGACATCCCGCGCCCCGCAGCCCCTCCCCCAGACACAGCCAGTGGACTGCGCAGAGGGAGTAGCAAGGCACAGCCACAGCCCTGCGCGTTCTGTCGCTGCAGAACGTCTGCGTAGACCCTGCAGAGCGCGCAGACGTCTGCAGCCTGCGCGCAAGCCCGCCCGTGCACGCAGGAGAGGAGGGGACGCCCCCCCCCTGGTTGAAGGCGGGGAGCACGCGCAGAGGAGGGACCCCCCCCCCCGACCCGCGCGAGCGCGACGAACAGCCGCGCGCAGACCCGTGCGTGACGCACAGCCGCAAGGGAGGGACGTCACCCCCCGCCCCGTCGGTGGAGACGGCATGCAATCGCGTGCGTCCCCCAACACCACCCCCTCCCCCCCGAAATTTAAAATGCCCCCCTCCCCCGCCCGCATGCTAATTCCTGCCCGCACGGGGAGTATAAACACCCCCCCGCCGTGAAATGCGCGACGCCCTCCCCCTAGTTTTTTTTTTTTTTTTAAATAAAAAAAACCGGAGACCCCCCCCGGGAGAATTTAAAAAAAAAAAAAAAAGGTCGGGGAACAGAGGCACGCAGACGGGAAACAGCAGCACGCGAGGGCGCAAAGAAAGGAGGAGGACCATCCGGTGTTGAAAAGGGAGGAGGTCCGCTGATCTTCTCGGATCAGCCCGCTGGCTCACGTGGTCGTGAGTCGTGCGGTAAGGCTCAGGGAGCCTGCAGGTCGGGGGTTCAAATCCCGCCGACTCCCCCCAAGGTTTTTTTTTTTTTTTTTCAAAGTTATTTTTTTTAATTATTAATTTTTAATTAAAATTTTTAATTTTAATTTTTTAATATAGTTTTTTAACTTTATAAATTAAAATTAAAATTTTAATTTATTTTTTTATAAGTTTTAAAACTATATAAATTAAAATTGTTTATTTTAATTTTAAATATATAATAATTATTGAAAATGCTTTGTTAAAGGAATTTTTTTAAGGGGGGATATTTTTTCAAAAAAATCAAAGGGGGATTGTGAGTAATTTTTCGAAAAATAGCAATTTGGCAAATTGTAAAAGGTGCATTTTCGGCTGTGACCGACACCTTGTGGGTTATTCTTGTGGGCAGTTTTTATGTTGTATGTTGCATATTTCATTTTTGCACTATAACATTAAAAAATTAAAAGCAAATTTACTCTCTAAGTCCCCAGAATAATTAAAACCCATTTGTGCAATTTATTGCACTGTAGCGTTCGGTATTTGTGATACCTCTGGCCAGCATTTACAGGTAAAGCTGTCGTGATTTGGCTACTGTATCCGCCGCCTAATATAGCTGCTACAACAACGTCTGAGCTTGTTCTCTATAAATCGTCGGGGAGGAATAAGTACGCCATTTTTTGCTTTTTTTTACTCCATCCACTACCCTTTATCGCACTTGTGTTTAGGCGTAAATCCTGACAAAGTATTCTTCATAGTGTTTAGGGGAAGTTACGCCCCACGCATGAGAAGAATCTTCTATGGTAGGTGCCATCAACAAGGCGATTCCCTTTTAGCACCGCTTATGTTCCACGTATCGTATGATCTCTAAAATTCACCTATAGTCTCCCTCACGTAAGGGCGGGTGATTTTTGTTGATCTTTCTAAATACCTATAGTTTCCCTCACGTAAGGGCGGGTATTTTGTACGGTATATTGGCCTAGCAAAAGGTATATCGAAAGGGGGACCAATTGGTGATATAAGGAACCTTCACTATGGCCGATGTTGCAAAGTTGATGACCGATCCGCATCGGTTATTGAAAGGTCCAAATTATACACCATGGAAACATAAGATGAAGGCTATTCTCCAAATGGAAGATTTGTGTGATATTGTTACTGGAGTAGCAACTAGGCCTTCACCAACAGCAGGATCCACAGGTCCTTTAGCAGATCAGATAGCCTTTGACAAGAAAGACAGTCGAGCAAAGGTGCTCATTTTGTTTGTTGTTTCAGATGAAGTGCAACCTCATATAGCTGACAAAGCAAGTGGTAAAGAGGCATGGGATGCCATTAGAACCATCTATGAGGGGAAGAATGAATCCACCATTCTTCATCTTCAACAACAACTTCATAACCTGAGTTTGAGACAGGGTGAAACAGTTGAACTCTTTCTGTGCAGAGTGTCTGAGTTGAAAGAGAAATTGAGTTCTTTGGGAGATACTGTGGACGAAAAGCTTCTCATTTCACTTGTGATGAGAGCTTTACCTTCTTCATTTGATATGTTGATAACCTCCATCTAGGTGTCTCAACGACAAATTACCTACATCGAGTTGGTCAATCTGCTTCAACAACAGGAGGCACGCCAACTTCACAAGGATGATTCTTCCAATACAGCCCTATACACCAACAGGCAGGGTTCTAGGAAGAAAGGTAATGGGCAAAAAGGAGGCAACTTTCGAAAGGAGGAAATTCTCAATAGGATACGAAAGGAAAAGGCAAACAACCTCAACAGAAGAAGAGGTGGTGCAAGATCTATGAGAAAGACAACCATGACACCAATAGGTGTTGGCATAAGAACAAGCAAAAAGGCCAAAACAAACCACAAAATAAAAACAAGCAACCCCAGGTGAATGTTGTCGTTGAAGAATCTGACTCAGATTCTAAATGGGCACACAAGGTGCTCATGACTACCACAGATTCCAATCAGAGGGATCCTATTTGGTATGTCGATTCCGGAGCTAGCAAACATATGATCGGCGACGGATCATGGTTTGAATCATTTGTGGCCAAGGAGGGCAAACTCGTCACCATTGCTGATGATAAAACCTACAGGGTTCAGGGAGAGGGTACAGTTTCAGTCACTCTTCCTGATGGAAAGTGTCAGATTGACAAAGTCCTCTATGTTCCAGGATTGGCCAACAATTTGTTGTCAGTGACACAAATCCTGGATAGAAATATGGTTGTCAACTTTCATGTTGAGAATGGAAAGAAGTGTTGTACCATTACCAGGAAGGGTAAGCAGATTGCAACAGCTTCATATAAGCACGGCTTATTTGCACTAGATGCTATCTCTACTCCACATGTTGCCATGACTGTCTCTACCAAGGAGGCAACTTCCCTATGGCACAAGAGATATGGGCATCTTAGTTCTAGCTACTTACTTGAGCTCAGCAAGTATGAGATGGTAAAGGGTCTTCCTTCCCTTTCTGCCACATTGCCAGTGTGCTCTGACTGCTTGGCAGGAAAGCAACATAGAGTACCATTTGAGAAGAGATCTACAAGAGCACGAAAACCTCTGGAGTTAATTCATATCGATCTGTGCGGTCCTTTCACACCCAACAGTTGTGGAGGGAAGAGGTACTTTCAGTTATTCGTAGATGACTACTCACGAAAGATGTGGGTTTTCTTTCTCCAACCGAAATTGAAGCTTTTGCATTCTTCCAGCAGTTCAAGAAATCCGTTGAGAAGGAGTCAGGAGCTTCTATTAAAACCCTTCGCTCAGATCGAGGGGGAGAGTTTACCTCTAATGAATTTTTTGCATTCCTAGATAAGCATGGAATCAAGCGACAGTTAACAACTGCCTATACTCCTCAAAAAAATGGAGTTGTTGAGAGAAGGAACCGTTCTATCATGGAAATGGTTCGTTGTATGCTCACAGGAGCTACTCTTGGGCAACAATATTGGGCAGAAGTCGTCACCACCGCAGGTGTATCTGTTGAATAGGGCACCCACAAAGGCCCTAAAAGGAATGACTCCACAGGAAGCATGGAGTGGTCGAAAACCCTCCATATCTCATCTACGTATTTTCGGGTGTCAAGCTTTCATGCACATACCGAAAGAGAAAAGGAAGAAGCTAGATGAGAAAACACTGAGATGTATTTTTCTTGGTTATTTTGAGCACTCTAAAGGATATCGGTTGATAGATCCTTTGACCAAGAAAATTCATATCAGCAGAGATGTTGTCTTTGATGAAGCTTTCACATCACAGAGCACATCTAAAGTACACCAAGATATTGTGAAAACTAAGGAAGAGAAGATTCCTTCATCAACACAGACAGGAGGTCCTTCTACATCTTCTTCAACTCCACCAAAGAAGAATCCTAAATGGTGTACAAATACAATCAGAGACGCAAATTTATCCACTCCTCCCAATTTGAATTTGGATAGACCTCGTACATGCAGTATGGCTCAAAAGGAAAAAGAAGCCAAAGAAACTAGTGAGGTTGATGATCTTTGTCAATCTTTTGAGGAACTTTCTGTAACTCCAAGTATAGAAGTTGAGGATATGGATATTGATGATGACAGGGCATTCATGTCTACCATAGATAGTCTTGAACCTGCATCAGTGCAAGATGCTCTCAGTGAGCCTCAATGGAAGGCCGCTATGGATACAGAGTATGAGTCTCTGATGAAAAATAAAACTTGGAAGCTTGTTGATCTGCCACATGGAAAGAAACCTATTGGCTGCAAATGGGTATATAAAGTCAAGTACAAGGCAGATGGAAAAATTGATAAGCATAAGGCCCGACTTGTTGCAAAGGGTTATGCTCAAAAAGAAGGCATTGACTACGAGGAAACTTTTGCACCTACTGTTCGGATGACCACAATTCGGGTTATGTGTGCTATGGCAGCACAATATGGGTGGAAATTTCACCAGATGGATGTCAAGAGTGCCTTTTTAAATGGTGATCTCCAAGAAGAAGTTTATATGACTCAGCCTGAAGGATTTGAAGTGGAAGGCCAAGAGCATAAAGTTTGCAAATTGGTCAAATCCTTGTATGGTCTGAAACAAGCTCCTCGAGCTTGGTATATAAAAATAGACAATCACCTTATGCAGCATGGATTTAAGAGATGTCCGTCAGATGCAAACCTCTATTTCAAGAAACAGGGTTCTGAGATAGTGTTGCTTGTACTCTATGTGGATGATCTGCTCATAACAGGGAGTTCATAAACTATGATCTCTACTGTCAAAATAAACTTGTGCAAATATTTTGAGATGACAGATCTCGGACTTCTCCATTATTTTCTTGGTCTAGAATTCAGCCAGAAGGAGCACTCCATCAAAGTGTCTCAAAAAAAATATGCCAAGACATTATTGGAAAAATATTGCATGACTGACTGCAAGCCAATGGCAACTCCGATGGAGAATGGACTTCAGTTATCACGATATGTTGATTCACCTCAAGTAGATGGTACTCTCTATCGACAGTTGATTGGGAGTCTCATATATCTGACCAATACTAGGCCAGATCTCGTATTTGCTGTCAACTATCTTTCGAAGTTCATGCAGGAGCCTAAGACCACTCATTGGAAAGCAAAAAAACGTGTTCTTCACTATGTCCGTGGTACTATGGAATATGGCCTAGAATACAAGAGGAACAACAAATTCTTCTTGCAAGGATACACGGACTCCGACTATGCCGGATCATTTGATGATTGCAAGTCAACTTCTGGATACATTTTTCATCTGGGATCCGATCCTATCTCTTGGCACAGCAAGAAGCAACAGGTGGTTGCTATTTCATCAACAGAGGCAGAATATCGCGCCGCACGTGAAGCTGTGTGCGAAGTGATATGGTTACGTCGCATTCTGACAAGTATGGGCCATCCATCAAAATCTCCAATACACTTGTTTTGTGACAATCAGGGTGTTTTGTCAAATAGGAGGTTACACAATACATCCCCTTGAGGGTTTTTAATTTGATACATTTCAAGTTACAAAGTTTGAAGGATTCAATCCCTCGATGAACCTATGATGCGCTTTCAATGTTCCTCTCGCACTCACGATTGTGGAGCGGGCTTGCGCTACCACTAATTTGAAATATATTTCTTCTACTCTTTAGCTCCTCCCTCATGCACTAGAATATCTGTACCTACACACAAGAAATTAAAATATGTTAATAGCATATATGTATTATGATAAAAACCATGAAATACATACAATATTGAATGTGAAAAGTGGAATCGACTGGTCTAAACTACTCCAAATGATATGAAAAATTAGTATGATGTATATAATATGATTTTGTAAAGATATAAGTAGGAATAAAAGTGATATTACGAGCAGAACCTATGGTCATCCCTGAGAGGGCCAACTAGGAATGTAATCACAAAAACAATAATCACCAAATCAAAACACTCCAAAATTCACCAAAATTGAATATGATACTAATATAATTCTATTAAATTTATCTATACTAAAATTAGATCACAATTGTGGGCCAATTCATGGCCATCCCTGAGAGTTCCAATTGGGACTGTTAACCATCCCTGGTGGAGATGACCACAAAACAGGGTGGTTCTTGCCACCAATTCCACTTGGATATGGTATAGAATTCTCCTAGGGGTGTTGTTGTCAAATTTGGTAAATTAAATCAATAGAATTGATAGGTTTTAAAAAGGATGAGCGTATTTGGGTATGCCTTAAAAATACCTTTGATTGATGAGGTTTCCAAGGGAAAATATGAGGGAAAAAGGTGAAGGCAAATATCGACAACATTTCATGGTCAATAATTGCAAAAGTCTCTCTTTGAAATTGAGTGCAAACACTTCAATTTATAGCCCAAGAGGGGCAAATGGGAAAGTTTGGGCATGCAAGGAAGGTACCGTCACTTGTCACCATCTTTGCCATGCATAGGGTAGAAGAGGCTTCCCATTTGAACCTTCAATTTGCAGTCCCTAATGGCTATGACAATCTCCCAATCTGTCATAAGTGATTGGGTAGGATAAATAGCAGAAATTGATTACCATTTATCACACCATTTGACTTTTGAGGGGTTTGGATCATGACCATCCCACCCAGGGATGGTTGCTTGTGGTCATCTCTAGGTGGGATGGCCATGAACTGTGGTCGTATTTTGGTGGGCCAACCATGGCTACATAGCCCAAAACCTTTTAAAATTGGGGTAAACCTTCCCAAAAGTTGTTGGGACCCCTAATTAACCCTTGAGGGTTGCCCAATAGGGCCATATGGTATCAATAAGAGTGGCGCCTTAGCAGTCTTATCCAATTTACACAATTTTAGTATCTACAGATGCCCCTTTTTGAGATGTGTGAAAAAAAGCGTGGAGCAAAAATAGATGTCTAGATCATTAAATTATTGAGGTTATTTAGTAACCTAACCAACTTTAGATGCCTACATTGTGGAAACAACATACATTCTTGGAATCCTTGCTTTTGACATAGTTGAAGGATTGATTTTGGTATACCTTTCAACCACTATGCAATGGCAGTCATAGGGGCTTACGGTATACTTGGTCTTGGTTTCTTGTTTCACTCATAATCCTTTATTTAGGTAAATTCCCAAGGCTTCCAGGAGACAAAGACTTTTTTTTATTGCTTTTGCTAATTATTTGCCCCAACATGAGCTTGAAAATTTATCTTTGGTAATGATTCTTTTGAATGTATGCAAGTTGCACTTTTGAGTGTTTAAATGTTGATTTTGATTATGAATTCATTATTATGACTACCCTCTCAAGTGATGGGTCGATGAGGGCATGACCAATTATGAAAGCAATATGTCACTTGACCCATATGACTTGATTGGGATAACCATCAGTTTTGCCCATTGTAATATTTATCAAGTTTGCTATGATTTTGATCGTTTTGTTGATATTTCATGGAAGAAAAAGATTAAATACTTCATTCTCGTGGAGTGGTCTAGATGGAATGACCTTCTTGGGAAGTGAAGTAGAAAATTTTTAGAGCATTCATGAATAATTTGGGTTCAATTTTGTCAATTTTGACTTGCTTTAGGTGGGTTTTAGGACATTTTTTATATTTTTTAGCTATTTTTGTGAGGTTTTTTAGTGGTCATCCTAGGGTGGGACGATTGCATAGTTTATGGATGTCCTAGGATGGGAAAATCGACCATGTTTTGCTCTACTACCTTATTATATGTATGCAACGTTTATGATGTATACTTCATTGATGCTTTTATGGATGCTTATCATGGATGCAGGTAATGCAATATAATGTGATTTGATGATATGTAGATGAGCATATGCAAAATAAAATGATTGATTTGTTAATATTTACTAATGAGATATGAATACTATTTGAAAAAGTAGATGCTAGCACCATAGACTGTACAAAATTCATCTTATTCATTTTGACTTTATCATGAGATTATATAATGGATTGTGAAAATGTAAATTAACAAACATGTGATAAGATGATATGTAATGGAATAAATAATATGAGGTTATATAATGTCCTTAAGATTTTCATGAGACTCAAACACTCTAGTGATCTAGTAAAAAGTTGTATATTAACCATGCAAGACTTTTTGGTAAGGTATAAATCTGCTAGGATGACCAAGATATTCAATATCCTTGTGTGTGCATATGAGTTAATTTTTATGATAGCGCATAAAGTTACCCCAGTGCCAAAAAAGATCTATGCAGCCCATCTGTACTAAAGATCACCCTGGGAATATCATTATTCTAAGTTTTGTATGTAGTTGGATTAGACCACTAGGCAATACAGGCTATCAAAAGCTAACTCATCTGCATGCAAACATTGGTCTGTATAAAAGCAGGTTTCTAGTGTGACAGACATATCATCATGCGTAAGGATACCACCATTGCCAGGTAGGCTTGATGCCACCTAACCAGTAATGAGGATCACCTCATGGTTTATCAAATTCTGAGAATTCTAGGGATTCAAGTTCAATACTCCCTTCTTATATTTTATATTTGAATTGCTCTAGGGATTTACTCATTTTTTTTTTTGGTGAGCAAGGGAGTTTGGTAGTGGTGAGAACCACTGATTTTACTTTTTTCTTTTGCTAATGGTGAAACCCACTTTTTATTTTGAATATTATTAAGTGGTAACAACCACTATTTATTTTTCTTTGGATACTTACCCCAATTTGGCATGAAGCAAGGGATTTTGATTATTTGGGGTAAGGAGGAGCTTGTCATTTTGTCAATTCTTAGCATTTGTTAACCACTTGCATAGGGGGATGAGCGAGATAAATTTTTTGCTTAGGGTAACATGGATCACTTTGTAGGTTTTAGCTTTCCTTGTGCAATACTTGGATTTATTAGTATGAAAATGTGTTGGGATTTTGACATATACAAGGTACAATCTAATAAGGATTCTACCTTCTAAAAATCATGACAGCTTTCTACAAAATCTGAAAAGAAAACTAGAGATGGCTGAGTGACTGTAAACCCTAAATATGCCTTATGAACAATGGTTAAGTGAAGGGAAACATACACACAGTATGGAATGTGGATGGAAATGATAAATATAATGTAAACATGTGGTAAAACTGACCTTTTGACAACATTGATTTTGACAGATGCCTAGTGTATATCCCTGGTGCTAGACATGTATGATCAACTCTAAAATACAAAATGCAATGATTGGTATACCTAATGCAAATGATGTTATAATGCAATGATATGAAATGTAATGCAATGCAATATTTTTGTGTTTTTGATGTTTTAATGATATTTTTGGATTTTTGATATATATATATATAGTATGACCAATGGGCTTAGTGAATGCCATTGGGGCTTTTGGGTGACCAAAGAGTGTATAGATACCTTTGGGGCTTTTTGGGGTGACCAAAGGGCTTATATATGTCTTTTGAGCATTTTGGGGTGACCAAAGGGGTCGTAGACCGCCTTGGAGCATTTTAAGGTGACCAAAGGGATCGTAGACCACCTTGGAGCATTTTAGGGTGACCAAAGGGGTTGTAGACCACCTTGGAGCGTTTTAGGGTGACCAAACGGTCGTAGACTATATTGGAGCATTTTAGGTTAACCAAAGGGGTCGTAGACCACCTTGGAGCATTTTAGGTTAACCAAAGGGCCTTGGAGTATTTTACGTTGACCAAAGGGGTCATAGACCATCTTGGAGCATTTTAGGTTGACCAACAGGATCGTAGACCACCTTGGAGAATTTTAGGGTGACCAAAGGGGTTGTAGACCACCTTGGAGCATTTTAGGGTGACCAAAGGGGTTGTAGACCACCTTAGAGTGTTTTAGGGTGACCAAAGGGATCGTAGACCACCTTGGAGCATTTTAGGTTGACCAAAGGGATCGTAGACCACCTTGGAGCATTTTAGGGTGACCAAAGGGGTCGTAGACCACCTTGGAATATTTTAGGTTGACCAAAGGGGTCGTAGACTACCTTGGAGCATTTTAGGTTGACCAAAGGGGTCGTAGACCACCTTGGAGCATTTTAGGTTGACCAAAGGGGTAGTAGACCACCTTAGAGCATTTTAGGATGACCAAAGGGTTGTAGACCGCCTTAGAACATTTTAGGGTGACCAAAGGGGTCATAGATCATCTTAGAATGTTTTAGGATGACCAAAGGGATTGTAGACCACCTTAAAGCATTTTAGGTTGACCAAAGGGGTCATAGACCATCTTGAAGCATTTTAGGATGACCAAAGGGGTTGTAGACCACCTTGGAGTGTTTTAGGTTGAACAAAGTGGTCGTAGACCACCTTGGAGCTTTTTTAGGTTGACCAAAGGGGTCATAGACCACCTTGGACCATTTTGGGGTGACCAAAGGGGTCGTAGACACCTTTGGATCATTTTAGGGTGACCAAAGGGATTGTAGACACCTTTGAAGCATTTTAAAGTGACCAAAGAGTTTGTAGACACGTTTGGAGCATTTTAGGGTGACCAAAGGGTTTATGGATACCTTTGGGGCATTTTGTAACTTTGATTACATTATGATTTTAGGAGGAAGGTGTAATACCTTATGTACCCCCAAAATTTGTGGTGATAAAAGAAAGCGAGGAAGGTGTGATACCTTTAGGATAATCAATTTGCTTTATTTATTGTGATGTAAATAGTGGGGAAGGTGTGACACCTTGGATACCCCCAATATGTATTGTGTTTGATGAAATGTTATTGGCTTTGCTAGGAGGAGTGATAGAGACTGACTCCCCCTATTGTGGTAAGGAATTCTTGGTAATGCCCATGTCTTGATGGGGTAAAATGAGTGACCCATTTGTGGATAAAGCTTTCTTATCCATAAGATCTTGGACTATGTGTCTAAAAGTATAACAATTGCTAATGTCATACCCTCTTATTCGGTGATAGAGGTAAGAATGATCCTTCTTGTATCATCTAGATATAGACCTGTTTGGGTTGACCAGGGGTATATCTGGTAAGACAATTGTCTTTGTTTGTTGCAGGTTGTAAAAAATGGTTGACATGGTGTTATGGTCTTTGTTTGTTGCACCTGTTATTGATTTTGTGGAGATGTTGAATGATATAGAGTAGGTGTGACTGAATCCATCGATGGTGTCTCTTGTGGTATGGATGGGATGTTGGATGGAATTGTAAGTGGTATAAATGGATTCAGAGGGCTTTGGTTCTCTGTCATCACATTGATCATTCCTACAAACTTATGAGAAGATGCATTTGCATTTGGACACGTCATGGCTGCCTCATAAAATTGTCCAAGGTGATCTACTTGACCCTCGTGTTTGAGGGGTGCATCAAAAATGCTATCAATGGGTGGCAACTTGGCAGGAGATGACCTAGATCCTTTATCGACTTGATGATAGGCGTGTATGTAACATTATGTGTTATATACTCACCAAGTTCAGGATTGGTCAAGGGAACTGTGTCCTCAAGTGTGATGGATGAAGATGATATGATCTGATTCATCCATATCAACTATGGGTCCTTCCTTATTGGTAAGAGTGGGAAGTTCTTCTATTGATATGTCAAATATGGCTATCAGAGCCTTTGCAGTTGGCCTTTTTGACTCTTTATCACTCAGAGTAACCAAGGATGAAAGGGGAGTGGCTGTAGAAATTGATGGTACCAATGGTTGTGAAGATAACTTCATAATTAACCATGGGGTTGAATATAGACTCTGGATAAGATCCTTGGGTTTAGTGTCCAAGTGTGTGGATTTAAGAGTAGACTCCTACAAATTATCCTCTTTATTGTAATCCTTGAATGGGTTTGGGTCAAACTCAACCACATGGACCTAGCCTTCATGAATGTATTTGACGTATTGGTGCACGATGGAGGGGATGCACTCCATGTCTCTCATCCAACGTATTCCTAACAATAAGTTGTATTGTCTTCCACCCAAGATGTAGAACAATGTAGGAATAGTCTTTGGTCCAACTTGAATATGTAGGATTATCATGCCCATAGTGGAGGACAAAGCATCATTAAATGTGTTCAAGGTGAAGGTGGATTTTGTAATGTACGAACATGGGATGTTGAGATGTTTCAATGCAATTGTGGTAATAATGCTTATTGTGGAACCTATGTCAATTGACACTCGATTATAGGGGATCCTATTGATGCACACAATGATGTGCAAAGGAGAGTCCGGTAACATGGTAGACCTAGGTTTGATCTTATGATTTCAAAAGGATATAACAGGATATTTGTGCATTTGTATGTATCCCACAAAGTTGGTGAAAGCATCAAGATCGTGAGGTTGTAACTCGATTGAATTTAAAACCTCCTTGAGAGTTTCCCAATGCTTGGGGGATTTCTGTATTAACTCTCCAATGGTCATGTTGGCTTATGGTGTATGCAAACATTTCCTAGGCCTACTCTAGCTTGTTACCACTTTTTGGATGGGATTTCTAGGTGGCAAAGACCATGATGTAGAGAGAGTGTAGACTTCCCTACTAGGCCTCTTGGTAGGCTGATTATATCTAGATTGAGCTTGGAATTGGTGTTGGCTAACTAAATAGTCCATTTGATCATGTGGATAACCCATTGGCACTCTCCTGGCAGAGGTACCTTGGTGGTTGGGTCCTCTATGTGAGGGGTTGACCTCATGATAAATTTTAGGGCATCACATAGGAATGATGAGATTCTCAGGAGAGTAACATATGTGACTACTATCAAGGCACCATGTAGGAATGAGGAGATATTCATATGGATTAACTTCATGATGACTATTAGGGTATCTTTGTGAATTTGTATGTATCCCATAAATTTGGTGACAACATCAAGATCGTGAGGTTGTAACTTGATTAAATTTAAAACCTCCTTGAGAGTTTCCCAATGCTTTGGGGATTTCTATATTAACTCTCCCATGGTCATGCTGGCTGATGATGTATGAGAACTTTGCCTAGGCCTACTCTAGCTTGTTACCACTTGTTGAATGGGAGTTATGGGTGGAAAATACCATGATGTAGAGGGAGTGTGGACTTCCCTACTAGGCCTCTAGGTATGCTGATTATATCTAGCTTGAGCTTGGAATTGGTGTTGGCTACTGAATAGTCCATTTGATCATGTGGATAACCCATTAGTATTCTCATGGTAGAGGTACCTTTGTGGTTGGATCCTCTATGTGAGGGGTTGATCTCACAATAAATTTTAAGGCATCGTGCATGAATGATGAGATTCTCGGGAGAGTAACGAATGTGACTACTATCAGGGCACCGTGCAAGAATGAGGATATCTTCATATGGATTAACTTTGTGATGATTATTAGGGTATCGTGCAGGAATTTTGAGATCCTCATACCTATAACAATGATGCTCAGGGCCTCTCCTTAAGTTTTTTGCTTCACTGGCTTGTGATTGAGCTCGGCTATGTGTAGTTGTCATGATGTGTTGACTAGCCAGACCCTGAAGGAAACCCACACCAAAGAAAATTTTGACTTCCAAAAAATGTTATGGGTATTATATATCAGAATGATCAACATGAAGATCTGATCACAATGGACTAGGGCTCCAAAAATTGACTTCCTAGTCAAAAATTGTATTTTTGGAGTATTTGGCCAACTGGGGCTCATGGGAAAATGCCCAATTTTAGGATTTTTTGGAAAATTTTGAAAAAATAAATATTTAGGACTCTAAATTTTTGTGAGAGGTGCAAAAGGGTCTAACTAAGACAACATAACAAATTTGGTAAATTTTGGGGTTGTCTAGAGCTTTTTATGACCGTTTTAGTGCAAATTTTCCCTATTTTTGGCTTTAAAATCACCCATAAAATAGAGTAATCATAAAACCAACATAAATTTTTTGTTATAGCTCTGATTTGCATGATTTTTGATTTGTTGGATGCATAATCAAAAAGTAGCAATTTAGGATTTTCTACCAGATCAAGGATCTTATGTTTATTATCCTAACAATAAAGAAACACACAAAGTATACAACATGATTATGTCTCAAGTTTTATAAACACACAATCAAATGATCAAAGAAAAAAACAATGTGATTATCTCCTTTAAGTTTTATATATGAATCCCTAAGCTATTTGGTGTGTTTTGATTTGTTTTTCAATACAATTGTAATTATTATTATGTTTTGCAATGGTTGATGTAATACTCAAATTGTTAAAGGGATTTCACCTGTATGCTCATAGCTCGACAATCGAAAATGAATGTCCAATCATGTAAACCCACCAGAGTATGGATATGAATCCCATACCTAGTCAGGGAACACATGTCCTACCAGTCCTCACCCAGTAAACCTATGGTCAATGATATACCTCTCCAAAGAGAAATACGTGTTCTATCCCATAGTCTATGACAGTTCTTGGAGCTGGTATTGGTCAAAATAGGGTTCATAGAATCTGAGCCAATGGGTGGAGATGAAACCCACCATTGTTGGACATACTAGTGGTTGGGGATGAATTCCAACTCACTAACGTTCAAAAAGTGACGTGGTGTGTGTGGTTCCTTTTATAATTAATGAAAGTAAACAAAGTAGCATTCAATGAATTTTCACTAAATGCATAAGAAGCATTTTACTTTTAGAATTAGATGCATGAATAAGGAACCTATAAAATATTTAGCCTATATGAAAACCTAAACCTTAGGTAGGTCACATGCAGGAAAACCATTCAAATGCATATCTAAGATTATTTTTTTTCCTATTTTTCTTTTGTTCACTACTTAGGAATTTAAGAAAGGGGAAATCTAGCTTTCAATCACCTAAGAAAAGACATGAAAAACTTCAAATTACCCTTTTTTGAATAGAATTAGTGCAAATTGAAGGTTTAGGTACTTACCTTATATGTTTTAGAAGTTGTTGTTTCTAGAAATTTGAGCATAAAATCCCTGGTTTTGTGGCCGTCCCTAGGTGGTACAGCTACAAATTTGGGGGCCATCCCTGGGTGGGACGATTGTTGTGGATGCCCCTGAGAGTTCCAATTAGGAATTTAGGGGCCGTTTTAGCTCAGAACGACCAAAATCGGCAATATACAAAGTGTAAAATCAAGGTTAAAATTGGTAAAATTGAAAAGGAACAAGGGTCCCATCGTGATCGCCACTGAAGAGCAGAAAAATGATGCATCGAACACATGAAATTGAAATGCATCTAATGTTCTAAAAAAGCATGCAAAATAGACGATAGTGTAAACAAGTAAATGTCAAATAAGTTAAGAAAATGGGGGTTCTCTTTGTATTCATTAATTTGTCAAATAGGAGGTTACAATACATCCCCTTGAGGGATTTCAATTTGATACATTTCAAGTTACAAAGTTTGAAGGATCCAATCCCTCCATGAACCTATGACGCGCTTTTAGTGTTCCTCTCTCATTTACGATTATGGAGCGGGATTGCACTACCACTGATTTGAGATATCTTTCTTCTACTCTTTAGCTCCTCCCTCATGCATTGGAATATTTGTACCTACACACAAGGAATTAAAATATGTTAATAGCATATGCATATTATGATAAAAATCATGAAATACATGCAATATTGAATGTGAAAAGTGGAATCGATTGGTCTAAACTACTCCAAATGACATGAAAACTTAGTATGATGTATATAATATGATTTTGTAAATATCTAAGTAGAAATTGAAGTGAGATTATGAGCAGAACCTGTGGCCATCCCTGAGAGGGCCAACTAGAACTGTAATCACAAAAACCATAATTACCAAATCAAAACCACTCCAAACTTCACCAAAATTGAATATGATACTAATATAATGCTATTAAATTTATCTATACTAAAATTGGATTAAAATTGTGGGCTAATTAATGGTTGTCCCTGAGATTTCCAACTGGGACTGTTAATCGTCCCTGGTGGGGATGACCACAAAATAGGGTGGTTTTTGCCACCAATTCCACTTGGATCTGGTCTAGAATCCTCATAGGGGTGTTTTCATCAAATTTAGTAAATTAACTCGATGGAATTGATAGGTTTTGATAAGGATGAGCATATTTGAGGATGCCTTGAAAATGCCTTTGATTGACGAGGTTTCCAAGGATAAATACGAGGGCAAAAGTTGAGGGTAAATATTGACAACACTTCGTGGTCAATAATTGCAAAAGTATCTCTTTGAAATTGAGTGCAAACACTCCAATTTATAGCCCAAGAGGGAAAATGGGACAAAGGGGTAAGTTTGGGCATGCAAGGTAGGTGCCTCCACTTGTCATCGCCTTTGCCATGTATAGGGTGGATGAGGCTTCCCATTTGGGCCTCCAATTTTTAGTCCCTAATGGCTATGACAGTATCCCAATATGTCATGAGTGATTGAGTGGGATAAATGACAAAAATTGATTGCCATTTGTCCCACCCTTTGACTTTAGAGGGGTCAAGTTCATGGTCATCCCACCCAGGGGTGGTTTCTTATGGCCATCCTTGGGTGGGATGACCATGAGCTATGGTCATCCTAGGGTGGGACAACCATGTCTACATGGCCCAAAACCTTCCAAAAGTGGGGTAAACATTCCTAAAAAGTGGTTGGTACCCCTAATTAATCCATGAGGGTTGCTCAATGGGGCCATATAGTGTCAATAAGAGTGGTGCCTTGTCAGTATTATCTGATTTACATGATTTTAGTGTCTACAGAATGGGTTACCACTTGGCACATAAGATAAAGTACCCATATATTCCATAATGTCTACAAAGAGAGAGAGCATTATATGAAATGGTAACGCCCATTTCATGAGCGTTAAAAATTATCATTTGGTGGTTAAAGAACATGTTCATTATTGCTCATAAGTCAAGGAAGATAGAAGCGTTAATAGTAACTTAAAAAACACCAATCAAGAACATAGCACCACGTGGGTTCAAGCCCAATAAGCATTGAATCTACTTAAGCACCCAAACCTATAAGAGATCAACAAAGTAAGAGCAAAGTAACTACGAAGTGATGTGAAAGAACATAGCAAAGTGGAAGCATCACAATTAAAGTCAAAGACTGTCATACACCAGTGTTGTTTGAGAGGAAAGAGGAAATAGAGCATTGAATGCTCGGGTTGTGAAGAAGAGACCACCACCACTCTAAAGGAGAAGACCAACATCGATTAGATAGAGAGCATTGACTGCTCATCAACATCCAAATTTAGAAGCTCACTCACCATACGTTGAAGGGAGGTAAAAGATCTATATCATCTAATATTTACTTTCCTTTAATTTAGGAGTTATAAGGTGTTTAGTATAAGGTTGGAAGTTGATTATTATTTCATTGAAATATCAACCTTAGAAAGCAATTTTAACAAAGGTAGAAGACATTATAAAATTTCTTGATATTCAAATAGTGAGATATTTGCAAATAACCAAGTAGGAGATATAAGGTTTTCAACCTTGGTAAATTAGAATATCAATTTACAAATATTATTATTAATTTATAATATTCCAAATTAGGGAGATATAAGGTATACTACATCAAAAACTTAGTCAATTAGAATTTAGAAAAATAAAACTATTGGATATTAAGGGCTATAAAAGGAAGTTCATTATTTACTTAAAGGAGTTGGAATTTTTTACTTACACTTGTCTCATACTCATACTAAATAGATAAAAGAAATCCAACCATAGATAAATTCAAATTAAAAGTGCATACTTCATTAGGAGAGACAAGGAGAAATAGGAGTTGATTATTATTATTTACAAAAAATTACTAAATCAACCCAAAAAGGTGAACTATTACTTGCTAAGCACTTTATCAAACTTATAACACATTCCAATCACTAGGGAGACAAGGAATTCTACAAAACCTAAGTCTAAAAAGGTTTTATCAAATTGGTTCATATACTTTAAACTAGGGAGTCATAAGGTAGTCTACTACAAAGGATCTATCAAAAGTGTTCTCAAAACATAAAATGCTAAAACTAAGAAAGATGTCTACCTCAAAAAATACAGTGAACAATGATATGAACAACACTATTAGAAAGGAAAGAGCAAGTGTCATAAAAATTGGAATTAGGAATTTACTTATAAAGTCTGAAGGAGATTTAGACCTTACCTCAAAAAGGATTCATAGTGAAGCTTTAAAAGACAACTTTGAAACCATGGAATATTATCTACATGCTCGAATCACTAAATTAATTGATAATGGAAAGAGTGACATTCAAATTCCTTTAGAATTTGGTAGCATATTATATATGGCACTACTTACATTCAAATGTTACAAGGATGAGAATGTAGAACAAAGAGGATTTATAGAATTACTTAAACTAAAAATAGAAATGGATGAATCATACCTAGAGAAGATATTTCAATCCTCATGTAGTATTGATACTTCAAGTTCTACTAACACAAAATCTTATCATGATGCCTTAAAGCTTCTATACAGGACCTAGAAAATGATAAAAAGGAAAAAGACAGAGAATATACTCTTACAAGAATCGGGTGATAGTACATCCACCTATGAAAGTACTGAATCAAAAGACAAGAATAAAGAAGAAGAATAAGAACCAAATCAAGGAGGTATATAGTGCAATATGAATTAAAGATAATACAAAGGACCAGATCAAGCTAAAGAACATCTAAAGATAAAGATCCATATTTAAGACTAAAGTATTCAATACCCAAATAATGTAATACATGGTGTGTTAGAGTATATTACATCATTTGGATCATGTAAATGTACCACCTTTGGTACATAACTAGAGTGGGAGTTTACTTTAGAGTAAAGTTAGTTAGTTACTTCAAGTATTGTAATAAATGCACAAGTGTCAATGTGCAAGTTGTAAATGTGCATGGAGTCCACTTGTACATTAGGTAGATAGGTAGAGTAAGGGCCAAGGAATCTATCTTCCTATATAAAGGCCTCATAGTGAGTGTTTTCAATGCAGTAGTAAATATAGAGAGTGTGTGGTATAGTTTAGTAGTATGGTACAATGTACTCTATATATGTTCATGGAGTGTTCATATCCTCCATTATATAACATTGTACTATTTTTATCACTTTCATTAATGGCATATTTCTAAGTTATTTGTAGATGTTCATCTTATTAGTTTTTTGCATATTATTGTGCCATTAGTTTATAGTTGCCTCAAATTAGTTATCTTTCTTCTTATGGTTGTATTTCTTGTACTACCTTCTCATCAAAAGCTAATGTGGTCAAATTGAATTTTAATGTAACTTTTAAAGAAAATCGAAGACCAACAAGAGGAGGAATAATTAAAAATAATAAGAGTGAGATTTTTCCATATTATGCTTTCAATAGTGGATTTATGACAAATAATAAAGTTAAAGCTTAGACAACTTTGGAAGAATTAAAAATATGCAGACAAACAAAATGGAATAGAGCATGGATGGAAGGCAATTCATTAATAGTAATGAATGCAATTTTTAGGAAAGCAAAGGATCCATGGAACATACAAGAGATAATTATGGAAATACAAAAGCTTGCTACAAAGGTTTAAGAAAATGACAGGATAGTAAAGTTAGTTAAAGGAAGGGAACAATTGTGTAGATAGGCTAGCCAATAGAGGGGTTGTAATAGAGGATTATGAAGTTAAATTCTCTTTTCTATGGTTATAGGAAGTAGTAAGTTTAGCTAAAGTTGACAAGAAAAATCTGAAAGGAATTAACTCAAAATAATGTTCTAGAGGATTACAAAATATTATAGGTAATCCATTTATAGATCAATGTATTGAAGGAAACTAATAGTCCAAATTTGGTAAATCAGACTAAGATTGTGAAGCGAGTAGAAGTTTTGTATGTTGAAGCAGAAGAAGATGATATCAAATGGACTTCATGGCTAAATAGATTATTTGAGTTGTGGCTTGTTGGTTGGATTATGGGGCAGATTATGGATTGGAACTTTCAACTTTTTGAGATTGTTAAACTATCTATTAAAATAATACCATTATTATATGTTAAAGTATAATTATAATATGAATGAGATTCATTGCATAACTCAATAAAATGATAAAATTTTTTTTTAATTGGTTATTTAGGATTAAAATGAATTCCACTTGTATTATATAATAACCCATAGTTTAGTTATTATGCATATATTCCTTGATAATATTTAATCATGAAATTTCAACTTTTTGAGACTACTAAACTATTTATTACAGGTCTTGTGGTTAAACTTATGCTTCCAGAAGGAAACTAACAGTCTAAAGCTGGTAAATCAAACTATGATAACACAAAGTGTTGAAAATATTACTCTACTACAATGTAGTCTGTAGACAATAGAGACGAAATTTTGGTATTGTGAAGGCTACTGTAGGAAAATATCAAGAAGGATGCCAAAGTATGGAATTTGTATTTACAAATAAAATTAAAGATCTAGAAAATGAAAATCAAGAATTCAAAATTTATGAAAAAAGATGTAGGTATCTAGCTATAGCCACTCGATTGAGATGACAATTGAATACAATTATAAACTCTCAAGTTCTAAAGCAGAGAATTGTGATTTTTCAAGTGTGGGGGACCTGAGTACAACCCTTTTTCTCAAGCACAAAAATAATATGTAAAATTATAATTAACTTTTTCTAAATCATGCAACAATATGTAGTTTCTTTTTGCAATAACAAAATTTTGATGTCTTACACTTCATATTGCAAATAATATTACTATGGTAGGGACTATGTCATTCAATTACTTATTCGTTATAGAGATATAGATACAACATTGCACGTAAAAAATGAGGTAGCCTCTTATGTAAATTAACAATATGTATTAGCAAATGATCTTAAAGGTGTAAAGGTATGTCGTCAAGGATGAATAAAAGCTTATTTTTTTATTGATATTTTTAACACTTATTCAAAAGATACATGTATATAATGTTACATCCTAAATTTCTTTAGTTTATTTAAATCAATTGAATTTTAACATGTGATTGAATTATGGTGACACATGGCCATGGTGACCTGGAATTTAATTTTTTATATCGTATGATCTATATGAATTTTGATTTTGATAAATAATTAATAAGTTCATGATCTATTTTAAACAATCCATAATATTAATTTTAGTTTTTATGTAGTACAACTAACTATATTGTTATAGTTGAGTGGTTGATAATGGTTACCCAAGGCCAAGTTTGAGAGGGAGGACATCTTCAAGGAAATGAATTAAAGACGAAAGAACAACCTGACCAAAGAACAAAAAATTTACACACATCACAACAGTCACATTTATTTTAGGTATATATATATTTTGATCCATCGGGAAATCGGTAACACCATTGGATGCTACCTCTATAAACTCTAGGCCATAGGGTAAGCCAGTCAATGGGACCCTTGACCCTTTAGGGTATCAAACTGGGGACACTAACCGATAATACTCGACTAATACCATCCATCCTATCCCCTTATTTACATACTATGGTTTAAACCTTGGAACTCCCCAAAGAGAATCCAAAGCCCTAACCACTACGTTGTCCTAGATGGACTCTTTTAGGTATAAATTACATGGTTGTTATTTTTGAAATAAATAATAGACTTGCATAGAGATGTATTGCATGAGTAGACTTGCATGATGGTTGAATGTTGCATTGGTCTTAACTTTGCATGGTTTTTAGTTAACATGTGGTCTATGCAGATAATCCAATTATTTGAAAAAAATATATTCTTCAAAATTACCCAAAGGAACCTTTTTTTATAAAGTATAAAAGGAACAAATGTCATAAGAAAGAGATAATTTTGAGATAAACTTTTTATACCATTAGGGATACTCCCTTCTTAGGTTCTAAACATTCAAGTATCAAGGTGGATGCACAAATTGAATTTAAACACCCTTCCTTATTGTACATAAAATAAAATATGTTCTTGGAACCAAAACCTCCAAAGAACTATGTAAAAACCCTAAATCCACTTCAAACAACCTCATTTATCTTGTTTATATATAATGAAAGAGGAACTAGTGGTAAAATTGAGTTGGATGCACAAATTGAGCGAGGAAAAATTCGTAATTAGTTGCACTTTTTTGCACAAATTGAGTGAGGAAAACTTCGTAATTAGTTGCATTTTTTTGTACTACATTGTTCTTGGACCAACCTTATTTATAGAGGAAGGTATTTGTGGGTTGTATCTATTTTGAGTGCATTAGTTCAAAGTAAGTATTCTATCTAGAAAAATTCTATAAAAACCTTTGGTGCTTTACAATGGGGGCTCTAGATCTTGATATCCAATTTGATACCTGTAATTTGGAAACTTGGAACGATAGAGTACAAGTGCATGAAAGCATAAGAAGCAAGTATTCTTGTGATATTCAATTTGAGAATTTTAGGTCTCGAACATAAAGGTACTCTTTTTTTATTGTTTTTCTTACATAATTAGAATATGACATGATGTTTCTCTTTTGCCATTTGAAATTTTACACCTGAGTGCATAATGGAAGAAATCCAAAGAGAGTCTTAGAAATTTAAATGTTTGCATACTTATAACCTTGTTCATTTCTAAATTGAATCTGAGATTTGTTTTTGATAATGAAGATCCTTATTTAAAATTCAAAGAATCTTATAAATTCAAATATATACTATTGGTCTTCTTGACTAGTAATGAATCCTTGTTTTCTTGAGAAAGTTTAGTTGTATGTAATGAATATACAATTGAATTAGTCCTTAGACTCTATCTCGGTCCATATGTATTAGGCTAGAACCTCTATATCTAGTTTTTACATAAGCTAAAACATAGTAAACTCTTGAGTTGGCTTAGAAGTTTTGTCAGAATCAAACCAATTTTTCTTGAAAAGACATGTCTAAGAATGAGGAAATCATTAGAAAAGGAAAATAACTTGTAAAGAAGGATGTAAGACCTTAATTATACTCCAACCAAAATAACCTCAACAAATCTC
Source organism: Wollemia nobilis (assembly GCA_028583015.1). Taxonomy (NCBI): domain Eukaryota; kingdom Viridiplantae; phylum Streptophyta; class Pinopsida; order Araucariales; family Araucariaceae; genus Wollemia; species Wollemia nobilis. Next base: position 3,010,600 of record JAQPPZ010002308.1, on the reverse strand, counting down.
CAAATATTGTTATTTTAATAGAAGAAACCCTTGAATTTTACAATGAGTTATCATGGACTCCTACTATTCTTAAAAAGCACTAGGAAATGATGCTTTAGAAGGAGTATTAAAGAAAATCATGGAAATAATCTAGACTAATCAAACCAGTTCAAAAATGAGAACTAGAAGATTATTTTAATTAAAAAACCCTTGAATTCTATAATTATTTGATCTCAGCCAACAAATCAACCGTAACAGTAAAACTTAGGCCCTTGAGGACAACATGCCCTCCATTCCACGTGCAAACGAAATCCAATGACATGTTCGATTCATTTCCTTTGAACAATTGCAAAAAATTTAGGAGACCATGGTCTCTAAAGATGTATTCAACCAAAGAGGTGAGCTGAAGGGAGGACGGTTCAATTTTGGCCATGGTAGTAGACGTGCGCAGAACAAAGGGATACGACTCAGGGAAATAAAGATGGGAGAGGGTGATAAAGAATTAAATTTGCACTACTATTCTTAATAAGCACTAGGAAATGATGCCTCCGAAGGAGGATGAAAGAAAATTGTGACAATAATCCAACCTACTCAAACCACTCCAAACTGAGAACTAGAATGAATATGGGTTTGAAGCAACAATTGCTAGTTATGAAAGATTCCAAAATTTTCAAATGCTTTTGAGTAAAATTTAGAACTTGGTATTACTAGAATCCTAATATAATGAACTGATATATTAATTTTCTAGTTTTAGAATTTTACACATAAAGATAAGTTGGAAGAAATGAAGCTAACAAGTTATATCTACATACATAGTTATTAACCAAACAAGTAATCTTGTTAATGGTTTAGAATTAATGAGTATATAATATGTACATGGATAAACATAGAATACATTGAATTTATAATATGATACAAGATAAAAATCTCTTTTACTTAATTTATGGATCTTTATCAAGGTGTTTCAATCAAAATTGAACATGTGTTTTATATTAAGTAATACTCAAAGTGATGTAGGAGCATCTGGGTTCATGAGTAATATTACATTGTTGTAACACCCCAGATCTAACCAACCTGAGAGTTTTTTTATAGTCATTTAAGGATCTCAGTCAAGGTTCACTAAAGATGTTTCCATTTTGATTAGAGTTGATAAGACATAGTTGTTGTAGATGACTCTCGAGTGGACAAGTTTGGCTAACTTTTGTAAGTTTTGGGGTTTACCTTATATACCTATGTGGTATAAAGGATGCTTTAATGGCCTCCCACATTTCTTACGTTCTTCGTGAATGCAAGACAACTTGACCATAGCGTTGGGATTATCCCTTATCAATATTTATAGAAAGGGGATGCCAATTACCTCACCAAACATAAGTTAATCTATGTTGGTGCATTTGGGTGTAACGTCTTTAAGTTTAGTCATTGCACCTTCGTGATGGAATGACTAATACTTCAGTAATTAGTTACCCCATCTCCATGATGGGTTAACTAAGGAGATTATCACTTTGCATGATAATTTCACATGGACACCCAAAGCTTCTTATTTGAGATGCCATCACTTAACTCAATTTCCCATGGGTTCCTAACCTCCATGGTAGGATACAAGATTCAAGCTACACCACTTAGAATATTATACAAAAAATCCTCATATTTGAACATCTGAGTTCCCCACTCTAGATGTATCCATTACAAAACATTCTAGGTGTTGCTTCCCTGCAACTTCCTCAGGTTTGGATTCATCCTAAAGGGTTCTACATGGTTACTTAAAGCATACCCTTTCCAACCCTTCATGACCCAAAGCATAACATCTAAAAACATTCACCTTAACTCTCTCTCTCTTCATCAAAAGTAAAACATGTTCACTTTGTTTAAATAAGAAATGACTTAAAATATTCCTAATGCATATTATCAAAAGCATTAAACATATTAATAAAGTTTAATCTTTTAGTAAGAAAGAACATGTTTTGTAATTAAACTTGTAACTACTTTCCATTCATTTTGCCAAAATATATTATAATTTAATTCTCCCAAAATATTCCTAATGCATCTTATCCCTATGCGGTTTTACATTAAGAATAACTATAATTTAATTCTTCCAAAATGAATTGGAAGTAACAACAATGAATACTTATTACATCAAATATTCAAGCCTTATCATACTAAAGAAACTTACTACAAAGACTTCCTTAAAATTATAACTCAATATACATATTATCAAATCCATGACTAGTCACTAAAGCTTTTTCTACATTTCATATCTTTCTTTGAGATTATAATTACATCATAATCATAATTAATATGAAACCCTGGTAAAAACATGATAGAATTAGTTGTATCCATGACCTTGTTCACTGAATTCCTTGAGCTCCATTGAGAGGTAGTTGGAGTAAGGGATCAGGACAAATCGTCTCATGAAAAGGTATTCTTAAATGCTCTTTCAAATGCATCCAAGTTAATCATATAGAAAAAACCATATACATTTATAACTCTATTTCTTCTTTTAAAAAGAACATTTGAGGAAACCTCATAATTTCCTCCTTTTAAATAAAATCCACATATATTTAAAAGAACATGTGATAATGGACTCCACATCCTATATCTTAATATTCAACTTAATAAATAAAGTTTAAATATTCAAGTTCATATCTTAAATCAAAACATGCTCTTTTTCAATAAATTTCAATGCATCAAACGCAATTATATATTTTTTTCCAAAAAAAATCAATGGACTAAAATATAAAATAAACTCTTTTAAAAGCACCCATTAAATAAACCCCCTTTTTTATGTAATAAGTAAAAATTTTCTCCCTTTATTTAAACCTAAAGTCATAATCAAGTCATATTATTAATTTATCCTTTTCAATTTAACATATAACTCTTTCAATATTAATATCGAAGCATGCACATCACATTAGCATTTAACTACCATAGTAAAATCATTGTTTGTCTTTCAATAACCAAATAAATTTAAATATCTAACCCCTTTGTAACATCAAATAAAAAGCACATCTACATACTATCTCCAAGTTTATTGAGTTGCATTTAAATACCCATAATTTGATTAAAGTATCCATTTATCATTTCTTAACTTTGATCTATATTAAAACATTTCCTTTATTAATCATAAAGACATATATCCACGCAAGAGAAACAATTAATTTTTTAAAGAACACATAATTAAAACAATTCTTAGTTTCAAACCTGAGTATTGATTTTCCTTTAGTAATTTTAAGAAATTAAGCCCCCCATACCACAACACATGGATAATCTAGATTCATGGTTGAGTGATATATAATAAACATTGACTTAATTAAATAAAACATTACCTTATCTTCAGGTTAATATAAATCTTGATGATAGGAATATAATCTAATAATTTCAAACAAGCAATATGTTCTAAACTTTAGAGAAGAACCAAAACTCCATACAAGTTTTGAACAAGACATCTAAGACTTATAACATAGGTTTCCAAACCAGATTATGCTACAGGTTTTTAAAATAGAATGTCTAAGACTTATAACACAAGTTTAAACAAAAATAAACCACTAAATATGTTTTAACTTTGCATCAAATGAATTTTAGCCAAAAGGAGCAACAATGGTTGCATCTAATTGGGTAAACACATCCATTCCAATGTGCAAAGTTTTCTCAAAACAATGCATTCATTTATGGCTCTTAAAACTAAATGAATAATACTAGAGTAAAATTCATATTAGTGCACATGTTTAAAAGAAGAACTAATGGCCTTTGTAATTAATTTACAGTTTTATCTTGTTGTAGGGTTTATTTTAAACATAGCAACATAACGTTAAACATATGGTAAATACCTTATTTTTTTTGTAAATCCACTATGGAGACGTACGCGGTGAAATGCTCCTTTCCTCCTCTACGCCTAACTCAATCTTGTCCTTATTTTCTTCTTCATAACCACACTGTAATCCCCAATTCTCTCTATTTTTTCTCTCTTTTTTTGTTTGGGGGTCTTTTTTCTTGTTTTGTAACAAGAAGATCAACTTTGCCCCCCATCCCAACTAAATATTAACTACCCATTTCTTTAACGAAGCACGTTCATAAGACTTCTTATTGTTAACAAGGTAAAATATATTAACATGAACCTTTAGCAATCATATTTCCAATGTTAACTATTAACATTAAATTCAACTAAAAATATTTATTGCTTCCTAATACATTTTATAAGACAATGAACTTTATCCTCTTAATTTTAAAGAGACCTCTCTTTTAATTGTAAAGTTCATAACACCCTTTTATCAAGTAAACACATCACCATAATATTTTAATAATTATTTTAGTAACGCTAAACTATTAACATTATAATATAATTATATTAATTCATTGATTTCCATATCACAAGCTAATATATATTATTAGCCATGATATTTGCGTGCAAGAATTATTAAGTCTTTCACTTAATAATTCCTTCTCCAGTGGATCCTTTTTGCTAGATTCTAAACATAAGCAAAAACATATATTTTCAAATGCTTATAAACAAATCATTGCAAGCACGTTATACCACTCCTTGTTCCTAGTTAGCAAGTTTTTGATGACCTATCATCACTTGCTACTAGAAACAACTCCCTTCCTCCAACAAGTTCCTAGCCTAGTGAAATAACCATACACGAACATGCAATATGATATGCAACTACATGCAAGTAAATCCTATCCTAGAGTTATCTTCAGTTAAACTGACCATCATTTCCATTATTTTGGTCTCTCATTCCCGGTGGCCAACTTCCTCATCCCCTACGATAGTACCTGGTCCTGCAAACACACATAATATTAGCAGTACCATATCCTCATATAATATAACCAAAACAACAATTGCAATTAACCATCCATAAAGCAATTAATACTAAGCATTGTAAAATTCCACATTTATACATAATCCATGTTATGAAAGAGTCTTGCCAAGGTGGGTCATGATAATCACCAAAAAAAAGGAGAGAATTTTGTAGCTGATTTATTTTAATTTTGTTTTATCTAGATTGCAATTTTGGTCAAATCTAATTTTAGATTGTAATGTATGTCAAAAAATAAGAATTTATCTAGACCTGATTTTATAATATTTATCTAGATTGCAATGCATGTTGAGAAAATAATATTTTTATTGAAAAGTGACATTATATTATTAAAAGAACAATAAAATTACATTAACCACAAAAAATATGGGTGGTATGGATTGCAATGCATGTTGAAAAAATATTTTATCTAGATTTGATTTTATAATATTTATGTGGATTGCAATGCATGGCGAAGAAAATAATATTTTATCCATATTTGATTTTATAATATTTTTATTGGGTCTATATAAAGATGACCTTGTAACAATTTGAGACATCTCCAAGCAAATTGAAGAGGTCTTTGCAAATGTGTTGGCTATGACATCTCCCATAATTTCTTTTTACAAGTAATTTGTCATTCTTCATTTTTTGGTTTATGAATTTATTGTGAGATGTTCAAGTTACTAGAGGAGGTTGTCTAGCATTAGAATTCCTCATCCAGACTACATCATTTGGTATTAAATCCTTGCAAGGAGAAGATATGACATGCATAGAGGAAGACCAAGGGCACCTAGAAATGTTGATATAGCTGAGATGTTGAGAGGTATTACAGCCAGATTGGATGCAATGGAGGCAACACAAGGAAGGGAAGTACATATTGAACATGTAAGTGAGGATAAAGAATTTGAAGGTCAAAAGCCTAAAGAAAAAGACCAAATGGATGAGCCTAAGAGCATATTTTTTAAGGTAATTTTAAATATGGGTAGTAAACCAAAGTTGGATACTCCTTGCTATAGTGGAAGTCTAAATCCTAAGGATCTTATAGACTGGGTCATGGACATGGAGAAATACTTTGACTATGAGTTGATGGAGGACCCAAAAAAGGTGAAGTTTGCTTACACTAGGCTAAAGGGTCATGCATATGTGTGGTGGGATCATGTACAAATGAAGAGACAAAGAAAAGGCAAGGAGAAAATTAAATCTTGGGATAGAATGGTTGCTAAATTGAAGGCCAAATTCTTACCATCAAATTATCGAATGAGTCTATTCAAGAAGTTGCAAAACCTAAAACAAAAAATTATGAATGTGAAAGACTACACAGAGGAATTTTACAAGCTCATTATTTGGGTTGGCCATATAGAGGATGATGAAGAGAAAATTTTAAGGTATGTTAATGGAATTGCATATCTATTCAAGATGAGTTTAGTATGATAATATTGAGGTCAATAGAAGAAGCCTATCAATGTGCTTTGAAGATAGAAAAGTTGTCTTGAAGGAAATAAAATAATTCCAAAGTAAGAGGATGATTATCTAGAAGAAGAAGATAATTAAATTATGGTAGAGGGCAACATATGCAAGAAGGAGAAGCCAACACTTCTCAAAACAATAATTTCAATCAAAATACAAGAAGAGAAAATTTCTCAAGAGGAAGAGGCTACTTTAGTAAAGGAAGAGGTAGAGAATTCATCGAGTGTTATTATAGGCGTGGAGAATAGTCATAGGGTATTTGAGTATCCACAAGTACAATATGATGATGATAGAGGAAATGAAGAAAGAAATCACATTGCTCAAGTGGAGGAAGAGAGTGTTGCTTCACCAAAACACATGGAGGAACTGGAGCAAGGAGAATCTCTCATGATAAAGAGAGTGTTATTGAAACTAGCCAAGGTGGAACATGAATAAAGAAAGAGCTTGTTTAAAACTATATGTAAATCAAGAGGTAAATGTTGTAAGGTCATTATTGAAAGTAGAAGTGCAGATAATGTGGTACCTAATGAGATAGTAGAGAATATTATACTAAAGAGGATTGAACACCTAAATCCATACAAATTTTCATGGTTATAAAAGGGACATCAAATCTTGGTAAGTGAGTAGTGTTTGGTAAATATTTAGATTGGTTCATACAAAGATGAGATTTTATGTGATATTATGCCCATGGATGCCTGTCATATTTTTTGGGAAGGCCTTGGCAATTTGATAGAAAGGTTGTGCATGATGGTAGAATGAATACTTACACTATTGTGAAGGATGGAAATAAATATACATTGAGTCCATTGAAAGACAAAGGGGAATAAGTGGACAATAGTCCTAAAGTGTGTTTAATATCAAGAATAACATTTCTAAAAGGGATGAACAAAAATAAAATTTGCTTTGCTTTCATAGTTAAACCAACAGAAGTTGGGGCATCAGATAAAGTGGTTGAAATTCCACATGAAGTAAAAAGTATGTTGGGCATATGCACATGGATTCATGAGCCATTAACAAGATAACCATAAAATAAAAATTTCCATTACCAAAAATGGATGACAATGGATCGCTTAAGAGGCATTGAGTATTTCACAAAGATAAATTTGAAGAGCAAATATCACCAAATTTGGATTAGAGAAGGGGATGAGTGGAATACCACATTCAAATATTGGATGGGTTATATGAATGGATTCTTACACCATTTTCATTGACAAGTAAAACAAGCACATTCATTGAGTTTGATGAATAAAGTGTTGAAACCACTTTTTGGTAAGTTTGTAATCATTATTTATTTTGGTAAAATGAATGATTATATTATATTGATCATCAAATCATATTACATCTTTGGCCATTCTAAACCATCAGGATTTTCACCCATGTTTGAACATTGGATACATGAAATTTATCTATCTCAACCATTGTACTAAGAACCAAAATCCTTATCAATAAAAAGGTGTCACAAAAACTGAATCTCTACACATTACCAAGAATTTTATCATCAATATATTGAATATGCATAAGCTCTTCCCTTATTTATCGTGCCCACCACTTAGGAGGGTGCCCATAGAAAATGAGGTCTCCCTTGTCCAAAGCCCAATTTTCCATACCATCAGCTATCTTTTTCCACTCTCTTGGTATATGGGTGTATATCACCTCTATAAAATTGCTTTGTATTCATCTAATTTTCTCTACATTTCTTTAAATTATCCAAATATCAATGGGGATTTAAGGTAGTTTATCAATAACTAAGAGTATCCCACTATCACTCTATTCCACCTGACCTTAAGAGCCTATGCATCCCTCTCAAAATGCCATATCCCTCAACAATGTTGTTGGAAAGTGTACCTAACTTTAGTACAAATATGAATGCCAAGGTATCGTCTAATAATCTACCTATTTCCCCTACATTGGCTCTATCGAGGTTACTCCTTGATGCCCCATCTGTATTTACCTTTCCAAATCCCAGTGGTGGTCACTATCATTTTTGGGTTTTATCCATCATTTTGTCCCATGGTTTGACTCTTACAACTTTGTCTATTTAGGGACTAATCTTGAGTCATACCACTATTTTATCCCATCATTGATGTAAATTTTGTGGTTACTTCAACATGAATTGGATAGTTTATATTATATTGGATATGGTCTTCACCACATATACTGGATATCTCTAGTCTCTTATTTGAATATCATTCTATTTTGCTCATTCCAGGTGTTCCAAGGTAGGATTGTCATCCTCGTCCACACTATATACTCTACATAACCATATAATATTTGTTTATTCTTCCATCCTATCTAGATATATTTTTTAGATTGACTATTGGTCCAGTGCAAACTTGGAAAAGATGCCAATATTTTCTATAACTTTGTTGTTATGGGGCTTTCTATAAAAATAGGGTTGAAATTTTCATTCTCCTCCATACAAAATATACATATGAAAATTCCATAGACTCCCCTCTACAATAAGTTATCCCCTATGAGTACCCTTTTATGGAGGAGTAACTAATTGAAGAACCTAACCTTTAGCCATAACTTCTACATCCAGAGTTGTGTGAATAGAACCCAATTTGGATGAGTGGTACTAGGGAATAATACTTTGTATCATTGTGCTATTGTATACACTTCCTTAGTCCTACTATTCCATTCAAATTTATCTTCCTCATAGGAACATGATAATTATCTCTTTTGTATGATTCGATCAATCTCCTTTGCTAGTCTCTTTGGGAGTTGAATTGTCCATTCTTTTGATGGAATTCAGTATCTTCCAACTTTTGTCCCTGAGTATTTTTCTACTTTTATGCATTGCTTTCTATGCAGATCCTCCATCACTAAGATCCACTTTGCATATTAAGTCACAAAATGTGGATGTCCATCCCATTAGTCTAACTAGAAATATGTGTATTTTCCATTATTAACTATCCAAAATAACATTTCTTTGATAATTTTCTCTCCTACATTGAGTATCACTAAAATAGGGGAACCTCTGAACAATCTCTATTGGGATCTTATTCTCTGCATACTTCGCTCATAGATTTCCATCCCATAATTCATTGGGACTATTAATCATTCTCTAGTACAATTTTACAACAAATGCCTTGTTATTTTATTACAGATCTAAAACCTAGTCCCCTTCCTATTTTGATAAACATAGTGTTTTCCACTTTACCAAGGTCCATTTCCTTTCCTCCCTACCATCCATCTAGAGGAATATATGACTTATGTGATCAATCTTTTGAAGCACTACCTTTGGGATATCGATAACTGATGACACATAGATGGGGATAGATTGTAACACTGATTTTATTAAGGTAATACACCCTCTTTATGATAGCCACCTATTTGTCTATTTGCTAATTTTACCCTTGATTTTATCTATTAGCCATGCCCAATCCTTCTTTTTTTTGCCAATTTTGATTGGGAACCCTAAGTAGATAACTCAGAGTGAGGTTTTTGAAAAACTAAGTTTACCTAATATTAGGGTCTCTTTTTGAAGTGAACAATAAAGGAAGATTACTTTGAATTTATCATTATTCACCATCTGGCCTTTTACCTTGGTATAATATTTCATGATTTTCTTTATACCTCTTGATGAAATAGTTCTGACAGAGAAGGGATCCCCTTGCATAATACCTCTTGATGCTAGGAATAGCTTTGTGGGGCATCCATTTATGATATTTGAGTATGATACTGATGATATGCAACCTTTGATCCATTTTATCCACTACTTAGAAAATTAAAATTTCCTCATAACATGGATTAAGAACTGCAATCCACTCTATCATAGGATTTATATAAGTCTAGTTGGATAAACATAGTGGAGGATTCTTGTGCTTTCATAGAATGAATTGCTTCTTGGGAAAGAACCATCTCATCCACTATTTGTCTACCCTCTACAAATCCACATTGTTCAAGGGAATTGATTTTATGCAAAAAATGGTTTTAGCCTCTAAGCCATGATCTTGGTGATAATATTCAATAAAACATTACATAATGCTATTGGCCACTATCCACTTATATTTTTTACTTTCCTTACCTTTGGTATTAGTGCTATGTAAGTTTTGTTGATTTCCTTAAATATTTTCTTGGTTGTTCTTACCTTTTTTACCACCTCCAAAAGGTGTTCTTGCACAATGTCCCAAAATTCTTAGTAGTCAATAGGGAATCCATCTAGACCTAGAGTTTTTCCCTTTTGCATTTTGAACACTACCTCCTACAATTCTTGCATTGTTACTAGTGCACCTAGTATATCATTTTCTTCTCCTGTAATGAGTGTGGGTATCTCTTGTAGCATTTCTTGTTGGGTTGTTAGATCCAAGATCTTAGCCTTGAATAAATTTACAAAATAGTTCATTGGTATTGAT
>JAQPPZ010002306.1:0-28603 GCA_028583015.1 Wollemia nobilis | reverse complement strand
AAAGAAACGATAAGAAAATGCAAACTCTGGGCTCTGAGTGCCCCCAATCTGGACTACAGTCGAGATCACCTCCAATCATATGAGATCGTCATCGATCTGCTATAGGATCGTCCAAAATTGTCTAGAATCGCCTGCGATGATCCAAACATGCTCCAGCTGAAGAACAGTAAGATTCCTGCAAGAAAAATTGAAATATGCAATGCAAACAAAAGTATGAAGGTGTTCTAAGGCATAAGGAACTAAATTTCTAGGGAAATCTGTCAGCTAGGGGGTTCATGGGGATAAACTAAGAAAATCCCAGTTTATATAGGATTAGGGAGAGGTTAGGAGGTTGGAGATCATCCCAATTTGGGAGATCTCCAATAGGGGAGACTCTAACTGCATAGACACGTTTTCTGCCCAGGTTAGAGAAGCTGTTGAAATAGAAGCTAATTATGAAAATTTAGTTTTGGGACGAAATCGTTTGGACGTTCTGTTCTAGATGAATTCGTTAGATCTGGGATGATTTCGTCTGATTTTAGACGATATCGTCCAACGGTCAAAATAAATCCTAAAAATGGTGCAAAAAACAAGGAAAGCGGGTAACGAGTGGTTAACAGGCTGTTAACAGGCATTTTGGGTTGAAATTCAAATTTTTATCTTTTTACTAAGGTTTAACTATGCCAATTTTAGGGTGCTACACAAGGATTTTGCTAACTTGATGATCGAAGAGATGGAAGAGTTATATTTAATGAAAGAAGCTCTGGTTGAAATTCGCACAAAATATGAATTATCCATGAATGAATTTAAAGCAATGATCAAAATTGATATTGGTTGCTATTCCATTACTAAACCTGAAAAGGTGGAAGATAAGGTAGCCAATGATGGAGATCCTCTCTCATATTAGTTGTAGAAACTCTTCTTTGATGGTGCAAGATGTAAAAATGACGTCAGGGCATGGATTATCCTCATCCTCCCTTCTGGAAGATAGAAGATATATTCATATTGACTAACATGGAGCTGTAAAAATAATGCTATCAAGTATAAAGTACTGTGCTTAGGTTTGAATAAAGTAGAGAAACTCAGGATCAAACAACTCCAAATTTTTGGAGATTTAGAGTTGATTGTCAATCAAGTGACTAACAAGTGTGTATCCAAAAAATACTATTTGAAAGTGTATCACAAAAAATTTTGGGACCTGTTTTAAGCCTACACAACACTAAATGTTAAAGAAATTTTTTGGGAACAAAACAAGCATACCAATATATTAGCATCCATTGGTGCCAGGTTTTCCCCAGCTGAACACATGATGCAAAAACCAAATACTACGAAGCTTGTTTATAGGCCTTCAGTTCTTGATAAGGATAATCATTGGCAAGTGTTTGAGAATGATGAGTGTAGATACCTCGGGACACATGCACCGCTCTCTCTTTTATGCTACTTGCAATGTATTAAGAACCCAAGATGAAATGGAAGACAATGAAAAGCATATAACATGAAAATAACAAATATGGATCTCTTTATTCGTATTGAAACCCGGTTACATGTCGGTCCCTCTTAGGGATACCCATTTCGATACAATAAGGTTACAAATAGGTAAAGAGTGCCTCTTTCGCGAAGAGGTGGTGCGCTTTCAAAAAGCTTCCCGGTTTCACACACGAAAATGTATGAGGGCTTACAGATGCCTCCTTCTCCAGGTCTATTTCCTAGAGGGATCCCTTTTGCTCTCGTATGTTGTAGACTCCGTCCGATGAACCTATGGCCTTGTAAGCAATGAAACAACAACACACGCTTAGATGTCCAGGAATGCCTCCCGGATGAGGTTGTTAGTACTGAATATAACAAATGAAAGCAAGTGCAAATTAGACTAATGCTATGAATGCGAATGAATGAAATGATGCTATGCTAATGATATGCTAAAATAATGAATCTAATGTCTAGAACCCTAAGCTAAGCCTATGGGCCACTGTCCAAGACAACGACCGCTAAAGTGATTCTCATCCTCTTTGCTCCAAAGCTATGGATCAAAGCTTGTATCCGATGTTGAAATAATGGTTGCTATGCTCTCCAATCTGTCAGGGCTTCATCATACACGTGATCTCCAAGGGAACTCTCCAAGTCTCGAAAGCTCTCCTCAATGACCAAGATTGATAAAATATGTATATATGATCCCCCATTTGGTGCTCTTAGGCTTGCACCTTTTATAGTGTGAAACCCTAGGTCTATGTCCAAGCCCTAGGAATGAATTTCTCATGTGTAGTGCAAGTTAGCATGAGAGGCTTTTTGTCTTTTCTATGTTTGGAGGCCAGTTAACTAAAATATAACTGCCAACTTGAGTCTCCTATGCGAACTGGTCGTTAGCATGAGAAGCTTTTGTCCTTTGTTTATGTTTGGAGGCTAGTTAACTAAAGTCTAAATGCAAACTCAAGTCTCCTATGTGAACTGGTCATGAAAAGGAATGCAAAGTTACTCCCGCTCACCTTTATTGCATGCAGACTACCACTTCCACCCGTGATTAGGCCTGTTTGTTGACAAAAATTGCTTTTAGGGTTTAGTCACTGTCATCTGCAGTGACTAAGATCTGGCCATTATCATCTACAGTGGCTAAGGTCTGGCCACTCTAGGCTTGAGCGGCTAGGATCTGGCCACTCTTGGCTTGAGCGGCTAGGCTTGGATGGCTTGAAAAGGCCCCAAATGAGTGGTGAGAACCACTGTTGATGCTTGGAAAGTCCAAGATTATGTCATCTGATCTTATGAATGTGTCTATGTGAGCAGCTCCCCTAAGCATGACACGATTTAGGTGTCTATAGATGCCCCTTTTTGTGATGCACTGTGTGGAAAACACAACACTGAGCAAAAATGTAGACTGATCTGTTTGTAGGGTGTATGGTGATCAATGGTCTGATCAATGTTGGATGGCCCAATCATGCAAGATGGTGCACATCCCTTGAATCATTGCCTCAACGTTTGGAGGACTTAGCTCAGTGGCTTGGGCATGTTAAATTGCACTCATTCCTCAAACTCAATCGGGTAGCTTCAACTGCTACAATAATTTCGATCGGTAGGAGAGCTACAATTGAAGATGTCATGTCTGCTTACGTTCCCAACAAACAAGGGAAATTTGTGATTGTTGTATGCAATGATTCATAGGATGAACATGATTTTGTTATGATTGAGTGATATTTTGTTGATTTTGATTATGATTATGTTGAATTTTTGAACTACTTCCTCACACAATGGATTGGTGAAGAAATGACAATGAATGAAGCGACAAGTCGCTTGACCAATATGACTAATCTGGTTCCTTTCTAGCATTTGTTGCTTTTAATGGGCAATCCCACATCCAAGTGTGATTCCAATTGTTTATGATAATCATCTATCCCTATCTCGAGGAGCGGTCCGACTATCAATAGCCTTCTTAGGGAGTTAGGATGAGTGATTCTATTTATGTTCATATTGTATCACTTTGGCTTAATGTTTTTGGTATCATAGGGGAATTAGGATGATCCTTTCGCACCCGTGGAGTAGTCCGACCATCTTGGTCTTCTTCGGGATTGAAGGGTGGCACATCGTAATTCCAAAATGAAATGCTTTTGCCCCAAGTGGCCTTATGGTAACCTACCCATCTCATCAAAATGCATGGAGTGTGAATCGCTGCAATCGCCGAGTGGATAGAGCAAGTGACTAGGTATGAGGCCTGCTTGAGATTATGCTTTTATGTGATTTTTTTGTTATTTTGGTCATTAAGATGACTTCAATTCATCAAAATGCGTTTATTTAATATTTTTGTCATCCCTCCATGGAAGGAATTTTCTTGTTTTTACCTGTGGAGCAGGCCGCTGTCAGGTCCAGCGACCTCTGAGTTTCTGCCTGTGGCCATTGTCACCTTGAGCGGCCATGAAGTTTGGGCCACTGACGTCAGTAGCGGCCAAGGCATAATTTGAAAATATAAAAAATGTGATTTTAGGGTTTTGACCTGTCACTTTCATTTGCTATCAATCCACTTTTTAGAGCTCTAGTGAGACAACGACAATTGCAATTTCTGAAGCTACCTGCATCGAGGACATGGCTACACAGGGTGAGGCATCAGTTGTTGGAGGAGCCGGAGCTTCTCGGGTATTTTATTTTTTAAACCCTAACCTCTTTTCCTTTTCTAGGTAAAACTGAACCTCACTAAGTAATTGGCAAATGAACCTCACTAAACCTGTTGGTAATGAATGAAATCCGTAGTTAGGCTTAGTATAAGTTTTTAAGTGGTGGGTTGGTCCCCATTTTGTTCTTTTCTAATTTTTTTAAATTTTATGGCCTAGGGTTCATGGGTTTGCCGTGTTACCCTTCGACCGTTGTCACTCAAAGCGATGAAAATTTGGTCGTTGTCGCTTAGAGCGACTAAGTTTGAACCTCAATGGTCAAAAATTTGACCATTGGGATTTGGCCATTGTTGTCTCCAGTGGCCAGATTCTGGCCATTGTAGGCGACAACGGCTAATCCCCTTAGCCAATTTTGCACAACTTTTTTGCTTTTTATTGGATTTTTGAGATAGTTTTTGATTTTTTTGAAATTTTTGAACTACTCTTTAGCCTGTATTGCACTGTAGTTATGTTTCATATTTCTTTTGCTTTGCTTAGATCCTTACTGCTCGGGCTCGAGACCCGAGGCTCATGAGTGACCTCCTACCTCTTCTGAATGACATGGATTGGAGGTGGCTTAAGGCTCGTGGGCTCCAATATGTTACCAGACTACCTCACATTATGTCGGACCAGGCTTACCTTACGGCTTTGGCCCATCATTGGGACCCTCGGACTAATACCTTCCACCTCCCGATCGGTGAGATGACCATCACGCCGGAGGATGTGTACAGGATCTTCCGGATCCCTTTTGATGGGGTGGCTATTGTTTCTTCGACCACTAATGCTAAGGTGGTCGTCTTCACTCGGGTGTTCGGGAGGCATTCTGAGGATGCTCTCAAGGACAACAAGTCTGGAGGAGTGTCTATCATCCATTGGTATCGGGAGCATGTTTTCATAGCGAGGCATGCGGTGTTGCTGATGGTCATCAACAATGTCCTTATCCTAGATTGCTCAGGCTTGAGGTTCCCTTGGAACCTCCTTGCGATGGTTCAGGACCTGATGGATAGTGAGGAGCCTATCATATATGCATGGGGTAGGTCTCTATTGGCTCAGTGTTATGATGAGTTGTACCACATCCATCGGAGGGGTCATGTCAGCATCGCCTGTAGTTGGCTTCTTCGGATCTGGGGATGGGAGCACATTAGGGTAGATCACCCTAAGGGGCTTCCTATTGAGATCATAGCTATGGATAGGAGGATGCAGTGCTATGGTGCTAGATGGTCTAGAGAGCGAGGAGTGCAAGAGCCACACTTTTGTAGGGGAGCTGACTCATTACACTGATACTTTCACTGGACTCCAGGATGGAGATGTCATATGGCACCCGTATCATGAGTGTCCTGCTTGGGATGACCCTGACAACTTTACTACTAGGACACGGCATGAGCGATGGCTCATTGGCCACAAGGTTAACATCTGGGAGCACTTCTTCTACTCTTGGGTTCTTCATCAGTATGGGTTGCAGTAGGATGTGCCACTAGTACCATTTTTGTATAGGCGCATCAGAGCAGAGAGAGACCTCCCTCCCCGATAGGTTATAGAGTTGGCTGATGAGGAGGATGCCCCAACTATTGATCTTGGAGTAGCTGGTGGAGTTATAGAGGCATTTGCATGGTGGTGGGGTGACCTGATGTGGTATGGTGAGGGCAGTCTGGACCGAGAGGATGATGGTAGAGATGGGGCAGATCCATCAGGGTGCAAGGTTCATGCTAGGACTGCGACGTGGGGCCAACAAGTAGAGCAGGTAGTAGTGGAGGAGCAGGAGGCTCCTGAGGAGGTGGAGGAGGAGATGGAGCTTGAGGAGAGAGATTCTCCTCTCAGGGCACAGCTACATGATGTGGAGGTTGAGCTCTAGTCGACCAAGATATAGGTACAGTAGCATGATGCCATCATAGCTCAGAGGGATACTACTATAGCACAGTTGTTGGACTAAGATACAGGCTTTGTAGGCTGCTATAGGAGGAGCTACCTGGATGTAGGTTGTTGTTGCCCCTCTTACTCTTGAGGATCCTTCGAGGGCAGCTCTCGAGACTGAGATCCATCGTCTACAGGGTTTGTTGGATGAGAGTGATGTTTAGATTGTTGAGGATGCAGCCCAGATTGCCGCTCTCTCAAGGTAGATCAGGAGGCTAGGAGCCATCCCTAGGGAGAGAGGGGCTACAGGTGGGTCATAGGTCAGTAGGAGCTCTACAGTAGGGTAGCCTTCCATCCGGCCTGGTCATGGGGCCCGGACTCGTACTGAGAGACCGATAGGGTCCAGCTCGCACCATTCTCCTAGAGATCCATCCATAGGGGGTGGTGCTACAGGGGGTGCAAGCCCAATATTTGATTGATGGTTCACTTGGTTTTGATTCATTTTTGAGGTCGACTGACCTATATGACTATCGCCCATGGGCATTTTTGTATATCCATGGACTTGACACACATACTTTTATGATATCTTTGCATTATGACTCATTATGTGTCTCGTTTATTGCTCATGTTTTTGTTGTTATTTTGTTTTATGATGTGATGTGATGATGGTATTATGATGATTTGATGTATATGTTAGATGATAGATGATATTGTAGATGCTTATATGGATGTGTAGATGCTTATATGATTTGATGATATGACGTGATGTATTTTGATGATGAATGATGAATTCATGATTGTATGCAAATGGATATTGCCTATATGTTTTATGATGTGCTTTATGATGTGATGATGGATGATTAATGAATTGTGTTTGTGGATGCGATGTTATTGTTAAATGCATGTTTAATTTTTCTTTAATTGTATGCATCTAACTTATGTGATGAGATGGTATAAACGAACCTGTATGCTCTAATCACTTAAAACATAAGGAATGCATATGACATTGACAATCTTAATGGGTGATACCACAGAAAGTAAAAAAATAATCATGAATTTAAATAATCACTCTTATCATAAGAATTGATTAAGTATTCATATATGAGATGTAATGGTGTGTAATGTATTTTCTTGATAAGTTTCTGTAAATTAAAATATATAAAGTAGTCAGTGGTCATCTATATACTATTTCTAATATATATGCGGTATCTGTCCTACTATGTTGATACCCCCTAATTTATAGAATCTAATAAAGAAAATGATGGTGTGAATGATGATATGATTTGTTGCTATGTAAGAATTTTTGGGGCTTTCTAGAGATTCAAACACTCTAGTTACCCTATCAACAGTTGTCTACTGACCACTCTAGACTTTTGAAAAGTAAGGCTTTTACCATGGACCTGGTTTTTCATGATCTCTGTGTGTGCAAGTGATTGTATATTTTGAGATAGAACTCAAGCATTTCCTCCGATGTCAGGCGGGATTCTTTCAGCCCATTGCTAAGATCAAGGATTCTCAAGTGTTCATCTCATCCTAAGTTGGACTTAGTTGGACTATACCACTAGGCAATATTGGGTTACCTAAGCTAGCTCATCCACATTCAAACATTGGTCTACACAAATGCATGAAGCAATTGTGGTAGACATATCATCATGCGTAAGGATCTCTCCTTCCAGTTTTGTACAATGCTGAGAATTCCAGGGATTCAAGCTTTATTCCTTTTTTGGCTTCTTTTTGGCTTTGGATATTTGCTCATATGTAGTGATGAAAATCACTTTTTATTTTTGATTGATTTTTTTTCTTTGAGCGAGGATTTTTGTAGTGATGATAATCACTGTTTATTTTGCTCATATGTAGTGATGAAAATCACTATTTATTTTTTATTGATTTTTCTTTGAGCGAGGTTTTTTTTATTTCTTATTTGTGTATCGGATTATTGCTTTGAAATCTGGACTGTATGCTTGGCCTTTTGAATATGTACTTTGCTTCGGGATTTTGCTTATTTTGATTTAAGCAAGGGATTTGGATAGGGCAAAGCTTGTCCTTTTTCCAATTCTCAGCACCTTTAAACCGGTTGCACAGGGGGATAAGCAAGAAAAATCCTTTTCTCTTAAGGTAACCTAGACCGCTTTTGCAACTTTCATCTTTTCCTTGTACCAGCTAGGATTTTAGTGTTTCAATTAGTGACGGGATCTTGAATATCCAAGGCATTATCACAGCTAGACCTTACCTTCTACTAATCAAAGTTGTTTTCCACAAAATTTGATAAGATCACTAGGTGTGGTTGATTAACCGAAAAACCTTAGTATATTATGTATAGCAACAAATAATGGTTGTGTTGAAAAACACAATTACACACATGTGTTAATGGAGGTATGGATTTGAATGATTTGTGCGACAAACTATGGTATCACTTTTAAAGCTCTCATGACATATGCAATTGTAGTGGATATGAAAATGCAATGCAATGATGTGGATGCAAGATGTGAGATGCAATTGTTTTTGTATTTTTTATTTTTATTTTTATGTTGTTTTTGTATTTTTGTTTGATTTTGACCAAAGGGCTTATTATGCCTTTGGGGCTTTTTAATTTTTGACCAAGTAGCATGAAGTACCCTTGGAGATTTTTTATTTTGACCAAGTGGCATGAAGTACCCTTGGAGCATTTTGATTGAATTTGACCAAGCGATTTGTATACCCTTGGAGCTTTTTGAATTGATTTTGACCAAGCGGCTTGAATACCCTTGGAGCTTTTGAATTGATTTTGACCAAGTGGCTTGAATACCCTTGGAGCATTTTGAATTGATTGGAGTTGACCAAGCGGTTTGAATACCCTTGGAGCATTTTGAATTGATTTTGACCAAGCGGGATGAATTACCCTTGGAGCCTTTGATTGTATTTTGAAATTTTATGTTTTTATGATTTGTTTGTGTTTTTGACCTATTTGAATTTTTTGTGTTTTATGACATATTTGAATGTTTTTGTGTTTTTGACATATTTGAATTTTTTGTTTTATGTGTAGAATGCCTTTAAGTGAATGATATTGAGAGGTTCAGGCTCCTCAACACCATCTAATGATATAAGGCGATATGCTCCAGGCCCAACTCTCTATGAAATCATGTATGGGCCTATCCATTTTACCATGAACTTATCTCACAGATGCGATGGCAGATTCAAATTCTGCTAGTTTTCTTTGAGCACTAGATCTCCAACCTTGAATTCCCTTAAGTGGACTTTACTATTGTAAGCTCACGCAAGGCGATCTTGGTAAACGTGAAGATGCTCTAAAGCATTGACTCGACGTTCATCAAGAAGCATCAACTGATCAAGGCGGCCTTGTCGTGCGACATCATCGTCTATGAAGTCCTTTAATGCTATGCGTAGAGTTAGAATTTCCAACTCTAGTGGCATGATGGCCTCAGTGCCATATACTAGTGAAAATGGTGTTGCCCCAGTGGGCATCCGTATACTAGTCCTGTATGCCCATAGTGCAAGAGGTAATTGCATGTGCCAATCCTTGTGATTGTCTTGCACCGTCTTCCTCAAGATGGAGACTATTATTTTGTTTGAGGCTTCTGCTTGCCCGTTTGCTTGCGGATAATAAGGCGTTGAAAAACTATGCTGAATATGGTATTTTTTCATTAAAGCATGCACATTTTTGTTTTTGAAATATGGCCCATTATCCGATATTATCTTAGAAGGGACCCCAAAATGACTTATGATATTGTGGAGTATAAACTCCGCAATCCTTGGTCCAGTTGTTGATGTTAAGGGGATCGCTTCCACCCATTTAGTGAAGTATTCTATGGCTGTTATGATGAATGTGTGTCGGCCTGAGGATGGGGGTGAGATCTTCCCAATCAAGTCTAGTCCCCATTGCAAGAATGGCCATGCTGCCTGGATGGGTTGCAAGGCTTGCGATGGCAAGTGCATTAGATTTGCATGATGCTGGCACTTACTGCATTTCTTGACATACTCGCAATAGTCCTTTTCCATGGTGGGCCAATAGTAACCCATTCTCAAGATGCGCTTAATGATGGCCATGCCACTGAAATGCCCTCCACATGTGTCATCGTGAGCTTGCAAAATTGCCCAGGATGCTTCTTGGGGCTCAAGACAATGGAGTAATACTCCATCATATCCTCGTCTATAGAGGATTTCTCCTAGCAAGATGTATCTTGTTGCTTTCTATTTGAACATTCACCTTTCAGTATGTGATAAACCTTGAGGTACTATTCCAAGTTTTAGGAAGTCTCGTAGTTGGGAAAGCCAATCTTGATAAGCCACGACTTCTATAGAAAATATGGCTTTCTTTTCCTATATTTTTGAGCTAGTGAACATGGATTGAGGAACAACTCTATGGTGTATGGTTGCACCACACTCCATAGGTCCTTGGGAGATCAAAGACCCCCAAGGTGTCATTTGCAAGAAATCTCTGGCTACGAAGGACCAATCCTGATTTGGCTCGATGTTGATCATGTTGACTGATTCTTGATTGTTAAAAGCTTCATGGCGTATTGTTGAGTGCGAAAGCACTTTCACATGAATGGTTGTAAAATCAGTAGATGGATTCTGAGGGATTAAGGATCCCAAAGAGGCCATGGTGTCTGCAAATCTATTTGACGTACGAGGGATTGCCTCGATGTCATACCATTCCAGCTGGGCTAGGTATGTGTCAACAAGTTCCTTGTAAGTCTTCAGGAGTGGGCACCTGCATTGAAATAGTCCTTTGACCTGGTTTACTATGAGCAAGGAGTCACCAAAGATATTCAGTCTTTTAATGCCCATTGCTATGGCCGTTTGGAGTCCTAGGATCAATGCTTCATATTCTGTATTGTTGTTTGTGCATGGGAAGTCTAGTTTGAATGATAAGGGCAATGGAGCACCCTATGGTGTGATAAAGACAATCCCTGCTCTTGCCCCTTGTTCACACTTCGAACCATCGAAGAACAATGACATGTCTCTTTCTTTCTTAGGTTCTTCGAGTTCTGGCAGATCTGATAATGCAAAGACCACATCATCAAGCAATTCTATGGTGAGAGGCTTGTTATCCTGAAGAGGTGCCTCTGCTAATTGATCTGCTATGACTTGTCCCTTGATGGACTTTTGGCTTATGAACTCTAGATCAAATTCTATCAATAGCATGATCCACTTTGCGGTACGTGTATTGTGATATGTCTTGCTCATCATGTACTACAAAGGATTTTGTTTTGATATGATGTAGGTCGTATGGCTCAACATGTAGTGTCGCAACTTTCGAGTTGCAAAGACCATTGCTAAACACAACTTTTTGACATACGCATATCCTAGCTCATAACTCACCAAGGTGCGACTAATGTAATATATGGCTTGCTCTTTGTCTTGTGCATTCTTTTGGGCTAACATGGTGCCCAATGCAAAATCAGTAGCCGATATATATAGTAAAAATGGTATGTCTGGCCTTGGTGGAGCCAATATTGGTGGTGTTGCCAGATAATTTTTGATCTCTGCAAAGGCTTGATGGCATTCTTCATCCCAATGAAATGGGACCTCCTTGCGTAGCAACCGATTCATAGGTCAGCATTTGTCTGATAATTGCGTGATGAATATTTTGATGGATGTTATCTTGCCTTGTAGGCTCCTCAATTCCCTAATGTTGGTAGGGGTGGCCATTTCCAATATAGCCTTTACCTTTGCAGGATCTACTTTGATGCCTCTCTTGGATACGATGAATCCCAAAATCTTGCCAGAAGTTATGCCAAATATGCACTTCTTAGGATTCAATCGGACATTGTGTTCTATGAGGTGATCAAAGACTTGTCTAAGGACTTCGGCATGCTCTTGCCACAATAGGGACTTGGCTAGTAAGTCATCCATGTAATCCTCTAAGATCTTATGCATATAGTCATGGAATATGTATGTCATGGCCCACTGATATGTGGCACCAACATTTTTGAGACCGAATGACATCACTTTGTAATAGAATGTTCCCCATGGAGTAATGAAAGTAGTTTTATGTTGATCTTCAGGCTTAATCCAGATCTGGTTGTATCCAAAAAAACCATCCATTAGGGAGAGCATCTCATGACCTACGGTTGCATCTACAAGAGCATCTATGTTTGGCAATGGGAATGAATCCTTTGGTGTTGCCCTATTTAAATCTCTGAATTCCATGCAGATATAGACTCTTCCATCGGGTTTCCCCATGGGTACCATGTTTGACACCCACTCAGGGTAGTCTATAGGAACTATGAATACTGCATCCAGTAGTTTTTGCAATTCGTTCTTCACCATCAAAGCGATGGTTGGATGCATTTTCCTCAGCTTTTGCTTGACTGGCTTCTTCATGGGATCCAATGAAAGGTTGTGAATGACTAACTTTGGATCTATCCCTGGCATGTCTTTGTAAGTCCAAGAAAAAATATTTGGCCTCTCTTTGAGGAGAGGAATTAGGATGGCTTGTTCCTCTGGAGATAGACTTTCTTCAAACTTGAATTTTCTTGGTTGGGTAGGATCATCGTTGATGTCCACCTCGAAAGTTACTTCTATAGCCATATGTGACCCCTCCTCTAGTTGATGAGGCATGGGTATCAAATGAATGTCATCAGGAAGGATTTATAGGACCTACTGACTCAGGTTCCAAACCAACATGGAAGACATCATACGCACAACCTGATGCAAAATGAAATAGTTGTAACATCTCTTCGTTGGGGAAGAGGTCTTCAGGCTCTATGGGCGAATTAGCATGATCCCAATCAATAGCCTCTATATCAAGATGCAATGATTTGGTAGGATCTGTTGGATTATGAAGTGGAGTGGTCAAATCAATGGAGATCATGTTGATGGATGGGATGAAATCTCTAGGACCACATGGGTGCAATCTTATCTCAAGGGTTTCCCTTCCATACTTACGATGAGGCTCTGGAGGAATGGGAATTTTTGGATCTGGCCCATGAGTAGGGCGGATAATAGGATCATTGGGCTCTAATCACTCTCTGAATGTAGGCAGAGGGGGATTGACCATCTGGTGAATGGCAAGGTCTCCCCAAAAATCATAGATGAGGGTCTATAGCACGGAGTGTCACCTCTCTCTCTACTAGCTCATTGACTTGTCGTAGGTGGTGAGGCCCAAGATAAGCCATCTCGATCTCATCCTCAAAGTCATCATCACTTATCTAAAAACCGTTAGCATTTGTATGCGGCCCTAAGACAAGGGGCTCATGTCTTGGCCCTAAGTAGGCCATCTCTATTTCATCTTCATATTCTTCATCACTTATGAAGAATCCATTTGCATTTGTCTCTTGCCCCAAAGTCAGGGGTTGATGGCTCAGGCCTAAGTAGGCTCTTTCTATCGAGTCTTCTGATTCATAGTCACTTTCATCTGATGTATACCCACTCTCATCGTGGATGGACCATGTGAATATTTGTAAATAGTAGGGCCCCTGGTAGGCTAAGCCAAGTTGTGCTTCATCATCACTTGCTTCATATCCATTCTCCTCATCCCACGAGTTGTACCCTATTGGGGTGGAATCAATTGAGATGTTTGGATGATAAATTTTTTGTGGTGGTACGTTTACCATGGCCACTTGTATGTTGCTCAAATTTCCTGTTCTTAGGGGGTGATAAGGAATGAAATTGATGTCTTCTCCTAACCCTAAGCTTAACCTGTCCAATGCCACTACAAGAGAGTCATCTCGACCTCCGATATAATAGCCTAACCCAAACCTGTCAGAGGGAAGTTGATATTGTGGCTCGTATGGCCGCCTATGCCCCTGCTCATATATACCAAGGCCATAGCCATGCCAATGGCAATGCTCAAAGTAGCTTAGAGAAAACTCGTGATTAGAGAGGTAACGAACATTGATCATGAATAATTCATCACTATCCTCTTCTATGTCTGAAGACTTATGGACGTAGTCTAGGACGACATAGATAAAATTGGTTTGGTTGGGAGGGATTCCAAGTGGAACCACTATTCCCACTGGCGGCCTCAAGTCCTTAGGTCTTCCCATGTTTTGTGCAGACTCAATGATAGGTGTAAAGGTAATGTTCTGCACAAGGTACTCCCCTATGCCTGTGCTTGCCAAGTGTATTGATGCATGTGATGTGGATGACCCTACGGATGATACTGGTGAAGTGGGGTGGTAATCACTATCTTCATCTTGATCTTGAAGATCTTCTTCTTCCATAGGACTTGGCATTTCAACAATGGCTATGGTTGGCACTTCCTTGGGCCTTTCTTCTTTGACTAAGGGTACCTTTAGCTTCTGATTATCTTTTGGTTTTGACGTTGATGGTACTTTAGAAGCATTGACTACTTTGAGTGCACCAGGAGGTGTTGATGTGCATGGGTCTTTTCTTACCCTTTTGTCTTTGTTATCCATTTGTGTGGTTGGGGATGAAGGCGCTATGTACAGGTGGGTAGAAGGGATTACAAATTCTCCTAGAATGTCCACCTGATGGACGTATTTAAAAGGCTCTTCATCCAACAAAACCACATAGACTTTATTTTCATGCACATACTTGACACACTGGTGCAAGATCGAAGGCACACACTTCATGGCCCTTATCCAAGGATGCCCTAAGAGGATGTTGTACTACATAGCTCCTTCCAAGACATGACACATCATAGGGATGGTCTTGTGCCCCACCTTGATGGGTAGGACTATCATTCCCACAGTATTGCATAAAGCATCATTAAAATCTCTCAATGTGTAAGCTCCTGGAATGATATTGGACTTGGGGATCTTGAGGTGCTCTATTTATGTTGTTGTAATGATGTTTATTGATGAACTTGTATCGACCAAGACCCTCTTGAAAGGTAAGTTTTTTATTGTCGCCACAATGTTTAGCGGAGGGTCTGGTAAGGTAGCAGGTATTGTCTTAATCTCATAATCATAGAATCAAATTACAGGTTCCTGGAATTCTTGTACTTGTCCCACAAAGTGAGTGAATGCATTCACATCTTGTGGTTGGAGCTCAATTGTCCTTAAAATTTCCATTAGAGTCTCCCTATGCTTTGGGGACTGTTGTATGAGCTCATAGATGGATAACTTAGCTGGAGTCATCTGTAGGTTTTGCTCCAATCTACTCTAGATAGTTACCACAGGTCGTGTTGGTGGACCTGGAAGGTTGTCTTGCCTCTGCCTAGGTGCAACTGGGATGTTCATGGGAGCTGCAGGCGGTTGCGGTTGACCATACCACCTAGTCCTTGTTGCTATGTTAACAATATCAACCATCCCAATGCATCCGTGGGTAGGTATATCAGCTCGAACCTGATTGACTTGGGCCCCTTGCTCTCTAGGGACCTCATGATTGGGCAATGGGTTTTTGTATATGCCCATGTCTCTGTTATCGAGAGCCAGTGGGTTGTCAACTTTGAGTTCTCCCACCTCAATCATGTTTTGCACTTGATGCTTAAAACCAATGCAAGCCTCAATGTCATGCCCCGGTATCTTGTGATAAGGGTAAAATTGATCTTCCCTATATCCTTTTGGCTTAGGATGGTTGGGATCTATAAGAGGTATATCAGGAAATCTGATCCTCCTGGCCTCGCTCAACTGATTAAAGATTGATTGCATTGATTCTGTAAGAGGCATGAAATAGCGAGGCGACTTGCATTCTCTATTTCACCCCTGATTGTTCCTTTGGTCGTAATTGGTTGGTGGGGGATGTGCTTGATAGTTCTAGGGTTGTTGTGCACCCCCATCCTTGGGTGTAGCCAATACGACTTGATTGACTAGAGCAGGGTTGCCCTGCTTCTATTTGTACTTGTCATTCTTACCATTCTTGTTCCACTCCTTTTTGTTTCGGAGTTTAATGGTTCCCTCATCTACTTTTATTTCTTCGATGAGCTTGGCCTGTGCCAAAGCTTCCTCAAACGAAGGATACTACTGAAGTTGTAGTAAGAGGGAGATGTGTTTAGAGCAACTTTTTGTGAACATGCAAATGATCTCTTCTGTGGGAATGGAGAATGATAATTTTACCATGAATTTTCTCCATCTATTCCCATAATCCATTACTGGCTCATCATCATACTATTTCAAGTTGGCCAAGTCTGAAAGGTTCACCTTCTTCTTAGCACCAAAGGAGAAATGCTTTAAGAATGCGTTTACTAGTTGTTCAAAATTGGTTATGCTATGCTTAGGTAGTTGGTTGAACCATTGAGTGGCAGCACCTAAAAATATCATTATGAATGTTCTTAGCATGAGAGCGTCATTGTCTTCAAGATGAAAACAGGCATTGATAAAATTGGTGACGTGCTCTTGTGCATCCTCTTCACCCTTAAAATTTTCTAACCTAGGCATCTCAAAGTGCTTAGGATATGGAGGGCTAGGGATTGATGGGCACAATGGTTGGTTGTGTATTTTGCTCAATGTTGGTGAGTTCCTGACTGCCTCTTGTTTCTCAAAGGCTTTCATATTTTTAGCAAGCTCTTGAAATACCTTTGATGCACGGATTTCCTCCTCTTGTAGGCCTACTCGTAGTGGCAATGGAGGTAACTCTCTATCCATTTGATTTATTCCATTTTCCTCCCTCCTACGAGGGGACTCAGGATTGTGATCCTGGTTTGTTGTGTTTGCCCTTTCCCCACTAGTTGGATTTTGTTCATGGTTTGGTGGGGGATTTTGTTGTGGGCTATCTTGTCTAGTGTGCCTCTCCTTAGGTGAGTCAGCGCGTCTAGTTCTTTGGTGGTCACCACCATTTATCTGTAAATTGTTAAGAGCTAGCCACTCAACTTGCTCTCTTAAATGTTGCTCATGTTGGCGCAAGAGTCTTTCTCTTTGTTTATCCTATTCGAGAGCCTCCACTAGCTCTCGCTCCTTACGTAATGCATTTTCTAACCGCCTCATTCGGTAATTTTGCACTATTACAGAAGACTCATGTTTATCTGACTTTGTTCTTGTTGTCTTGACTCATAGATTCCTCGAGGAGGTTTTTGTTGTACCTATACTCTTGCTAGCTAATGTGACTTGTTCAGTGTACTGTTGAGTATCCCTATGATCAAACTCTATGCATCTACTATGGGGTCACTCTAAGGTACCCCCAAACTGAGAGATGTGTTTAGAAGTCACAGTTCATGAGCTTCTAGATGCAGAGTTCTCAGTAGCTACAGTTCTTTGAGTTGGTCGTGTAGGAAACCGATCCAACCCGTCTAGTTGTCTTGTTTTCCATGGCTGGTCCCGTGGGGTGCCATTCACTCCTATGAGGTCATAGTCTATGGGAATATTTCCTTTTGTGTGAAGGTTTTCTTCTATCTGATTCCCATGACTAGATGTAGCTCTAGTTTCCTACCCTTCAGTGGGCAGACCTGTTTCATATGTTTCTTGTGAATCTTGAGGTGTTGCGACTCTTGCTTGTCTTCTTGATGAAGAGGGATTTGTGGTGACATGTTTTCTCCATGTGGATGGAGATGTAGTAGTCTCATCATCCCTATGTGAAGAATGAGTTTTAGAACCTTCTTTATGTCCATGTG
Organism: Wollemia nobilis; assembly: GCA_028583015.1. NCBI lineage: Eukaryota > Viridiplantae > Streptophyta > Pinopsida > Araucariales > Araucariaceae > Wollemia > Wollemia nobilis. Next base: position 11,188 of record JAQPPZ010002306.1, on the reverse strand, counting down.
AGGAGGAAGCCCTTGAAGCTTCCTCACGTCTTTGAGATGTTTCTGTGTGTTTAGAGGAGGCCCTTGAGGTCTCCTCGTGTCTCCTTGATGAGGATGGTTGTGAAGCCTCTTTTTGTTTATGTGAATTTGTTCCATGATGTGGTTCCCTACTTGGGGTTTCTCAAGGAGATCCCCCAAGGGTTGAGTTATCACCCCTTAGGCTCACGGAGCTACGTCTCACGGTCTTATGGGTAGGTCATTCAATGTTACTATGACTCTGCCTATGGGTATGAGTTGCTTCAGTCTCTCCCTCGGTATCAGACCGAGGGTGTTTACTTCTTGTTTTGACCATGTTGTCTATGAATTGATCTTTTGAGTTGCAATTTAGGAATAGCCACACAATACCAAACAAATGTTTATCTTGATTATCGATTTAAATGTGCCCTAAATTGTTTGGTGTGTTTTGATGTGTTGTTCTTTTGATTTCTTGATCTTGTTCTTGGATTAAGAATGAGAAGACTCATCCATAGTGACAATCAAGTACACCTGTGCCAAACATGATTTTCTCAAAAGAAGCTAGGGTACACCATTGAAGACCCAGTGGGGGGTTCGCCTAGATCTTCCACTCTGAACCAATGATTGTTCTAATAGTGGGAGACAGTTTGAGCACAAGTAACTTAGTATCACTATAAGTAAGTTTCTCAATCCGTTTCTAGGAAGCTCTAGGGGGTAAACCAGTGGAAGGAGATGAATTCCAACGTCACTAGACTGAATTGAGGGTTGGTGATGAAATCCAACTCCCCAATGTTTAAATGAGACATGCATGTGTGGTGTTCATTTTAAGCTTGTGTAACATAAAGTGCATCATATAGCAGCAATGAGTCTTTCCTATATGCCTAAGTGCAAAAATACGTTTCAATATTCAGAAAGATGCATGAACTACTATGATTTGTATGAGCACACTTTATTTCGTGCAGCTATGGCCTCTAGCAGGGCCTCAAAGCAAGAAAATAACATACAATGTCTAGCACGTTGGATTCTAGGGAAAACTTTTTAGGCATAAGCCATTGTTCCTAGCAACGCCTAGTGGAAATCTAAAAGAAGATCTAAGATATACAAAATGCTTAATTCTTTCTCCTTTTATTCTTTCAATTTCCAAACATAAATGTGCTTTAAGTTCTCTATTTTAGACACACAGAAGAAGATAGAAAGCTATAAAATATCAGATAAGTTGTACCAACCTTTGATCCACCTCAGAGAGTCGATGTTTTGACCTCTGCTGCACTCCAGTTCTGGCCGTTGTTGACCAAAGCGGCTGGTTCTTGGCCACTGTTAGTGGAAGTGGCTAAAGCTCTATTGGCCACTGTAGCTCAGAGCGACTGATTTTTGGCCATTGTAGCTCATAGCGGCTAGACCTGCACACAAAACTAAGTTAGTATTCTAGTAGCAAATGAAAAATTAGTGGAGGTCCCACCATGATCGCCATCTGTAGCGACCCCGGGATGCACGCACCGCTCTCTCTTTTACGCTACTTGCAATGTATTAAGAACCCAAGATGAAATGGAAGACAATGAAAAGCATATAACATGGAAATAACAAATATGGATCTCTTTATTCATATTGAAACTTGGTTACATGTCGGTCCCTCTTAGGGATACCCATTTCGATACAATAAGGTTACAAATAGGCAAAGAGTGCCTCTTTCGCGAAGAGGTGGTGCGCTTTCAAAAAGCTTCCCGGTTCCACACACAAAAATGTATGAGGTCTTACAGATGCCTCCTTCTCTAGGTCTATTTCCTAGAGGGATCCCTTTTGCTCTCGTATGTTGCAGACTCCGTCCGATGAACTTGTGGCCCTATAAGCAATGAAACAACAACACACGCTTAGATGTCCAGGAATGCCTCCCCGAATGAGGTTGTTAGTATTGAATATAACAAATGAAAGCAAGTGCAAATTAGACTAATGCTATGAATGTGAATGAATGAAATGATGCTATGCTAATGATATGCTAAAATAATGAATCTAATGTCTAGAACCCTAAGCTAAGCCTGCGGGCCACTGTCCAAGATAATGACCGCTAAAGTGATTCTCATCCTCTTTGCTCCAAAGCTTGTATCTGATGTTGAAATAATGGTTGCTATGCTCTCCAATCTGTCAGGGCTTCACCGTACACGTGATCTCCAAGGGAACTCTCCAAGTCTCGAAAGCTCTCCTCAATGACCAAGATTGATAAAAGATGTATATGATCCCCCTTTGGTGCTCTTAGGCTTGCACCTTTTATAGTGTGAAACCCTAGGTCTATGTCCAAGCCCTAAGAATAAATTTCTCATGCATAGTGCTAGTTAGCATGAGAAGATTTTTGTCTTTTCTATGTTTGGAGGCCAATTAACTGAAATATAACTGCCAACTTGAGTCTCCTATGTGAACTAGTCGTTAGCATGAGAAGATTTTGTCCTTTGTTTATGTTTGGAGGATAGTTAACTAAAGTCTAAATGCAAACTCAAGTCTCCTATGTGAACTGGTCATGAAAAGGAATGCAAAGTTACTCCCGCTCACCTTTATTGCATGTAGACTGCCACTTAGACTACCACTTCCACCCGTGATTAGGCCTATTTTTTGGCAAAAACTACCTTTAGGGTTTAGTCATTGTCATCTACAACGACTAAGATCTGGCCATGATCGTCTGCAGTGGCTAAGGTCTGGCCACTCTAGGCTTGAGCGGCTAGGATCTGGCCGCTCTTGGCTTGAGCGGCTAGGCTTGGATGGCTTGAAAAGGGCCTCAAATGAGTGGTGAGAACCACTGTTAATGCTTGGAAAGTCCAATATTATGTCATTTGATCTTATGAATGTGTCTATGTGAGTAGATACCCTAAGCATGACATGATTTAGGTGTCTACAATGAGCAGTTTGTGAAATTTTTGATAAAAAAATATAGTAGTATTGAAGGAAGACCATTTTATGAAGAACTTGAGGGATTGATCTAGTTGAAAAATAATCGCATCCTGAAAGGATTGTTTTTGCTCGAAATTCTCTTTGATAAAAATGATAGAACAATAAAGTATAAGATCAAGGTGGATGGAAAGGAGTACAAAGAGTTACAGTTAGAATCTAGAAAATTAATCAAGGTTGGAACTGAATGCACCCCTGAAGAACTCAAGAAAATCAAGAAACTAGGATGAGAATTTCCAGAAATTGTTGCCTGGAGTTATCATGACCTCAAAGAGTATGACAAGAATGTTATTCAACATACAATTGAACTACAGGAAGGTGTAAAACCTTTTAGACAAAAGTAGAGGCTAGTCAACCTCAAAATCAAGACCCTGATGAAGGCAAAACTCTTGAAGATGCTCAAAACGAGATCATTTATCCTATCAAGAATTTAGAGAGATTAAGGAGAGGATTTCTCAGGCTCTTGTCTTGGTGAATATTTATTATTCTAAGGATTTCATCCTTTATGCTATTGGTGAGAAATAAAGCTATACATCTATCCTTACATAGAAGGGAGAAGATGGAAATGAACGACCTATTGCATTCCTGAGTCAAGTGATTCAACCGCATGAAGAACAATATAACTTCATTGAGAAGCAAGTGTATAAAGTGATGAAATATTTGAAGAATTTTCAACATTATATTTCATAGATCAAAATGATAGTTCATGTTGTACATCCTGATGTTCGAAGTTTCATTATCCAAGGAGAACTTGGAGATAAGAGAGTTGGTTGGGTCTCTATGATCCAAGAATACGATATTGATATTCGGTTGACCAATTTGGTTCATGGCCAAGCACTGTATCAAGAGCTTGCAAGGAGTGCTACTTTTGAAACAATAGCATGCCAGTTTGAATATCCATTACAAGAAAGTAACCTTTCTAATCAACCCGTAGTTAACCAAGATTGTATAGAGGACCTTGTCAAATATTTTAATACAAGGTGTCCTCATCTTAATGCTTAAAAAAGAAGGTTTAGGCTGCAATTCTGCAGATATGTCATGTTGAAAAATGGGCTATTCCATAAGAACATTGATAGAGTGCTTTTGATATGTTTCAAAGAGTAAGAGAAACAAAAGATCCTAGAAGAATTCCATTCTAGATTATCAGGAGGACATTATGTAGGTAGACCCATGGTTCCAAAAATCATAAAGGCGGGTTATTATTGACCTACTCCCTTTTCTGATGCATTCAAGGTTAGCCCAAGTTGTGACAAATGCCAAATATATGTTGGCCAAAGCAAAAATGCTTCCTTGTCACTCCACCCAATTCAAGTAGAAGAATCGTTTCAACAATGAGGCTTAGATTTTATTGGGGTTATTGACCCTAATTCATCTACTAGGCATAAGTATATTTTAACAGACACTGACTATTTCACCCAGTGGGTAGAAGTAGTGCCAACTAAGAAAGCAGATTAAGAAGTTTCCATTTATTTCCTAGAGGGGTTGATAATACGCTTTGGTGTACCATATGCCATTGTGACAGATAATGGGGACTCCATTCATTGGATCTAAAATTAATGAATTTGCAAGCAAGTACGAAACATATTTGAAGACCTCATCAAACTATTATTCATAGGGAAATGGATTGGCTAAGTCAATAAATAAAAATTTGCTAAGGGTTTTGAAAATAACTCTAGAAGATAACAAGTGGAGCTGGTATTTGCTTTTGAATCAAACTCTATGGAATGATCACATCTCAATTAAGAAGTCTATTAAAACATCTTCGTACTCCTTGGTATATGGAAAATAGGAGGTTTTGCCTATCCATATAGAGTTGCACTTGCACTTGCTTGATAGTGAAGAAAGGGATTTCGATTATATGAGTACACGGTTGTATCAACTCTTGAAATTGGAAGAGGAAAGAGAGAAAGCATATAATGCATTCATGAAGCATATTCAGGTGACTAAGAATTGATTCAGTAAGAAAACTTAGATATTTCAGTGTTGCTGATCTTATGTTGAAATGAAATGAAAATAAGGCCAAGTCAGGAAATCATCATAAATTTGAGGTAATATGGGATGGCCCCTTCTAGATTACCAGCAGTAATCAAGTTAATTCGTTCTATTTGCAGGACATGGAATTTCATGTTCTATTGATGCCAATTAATGGTTTTCATCTGAAGGCCTATTATCAGTAAAGAAATGCAGGAATATCCAAGTTGTAAATATGCATATAGTCTATTTGACTTTGTTATATAAAAAGAGTAAGTATTCCATGAGCAAAAGTCATTTTCGCTAGGTAAGAGTGTCTTTGCTAACAAAAATCATTTTTGCCAGCGAAAATCCTCTTCGCTCCTTCCTTCTATTTTTGGAACCGAAGACATGAACTTCGTGTGAAAGCATAGCAGTTTTTGCACCCAAGTTGGAAATTTCCCCCGAAAGTCCTCTCTCGCCTACATGCCCTACTTTTTTCGTAAGCAAAGATATTAAAAGGCATTTTTGATGCTTAAAATTAGTGAAAACATATGTATGTTTAAAATTTTTGCTTTTTGGTGCATGGAGTTAAGTCGCACCTATTTTTAATAGTTGAACCATCGAAAAGCAATATTGGTACTCCACATCAGTGAAAACAAGCACTTATCACATAGTTCAAGGTGAAAAGTAAGTAATCACACTTTCCAAGGAATATCGTTAATGATAGGTTACACGACAAAAAAAATAACCTATCACGATGTTCAAAAATATATATGGGTGAAACCATCAAAATCATGGGAGAGTGTGACACATCCCAAGACCTAGGTACAAGTTCATCTCAATTTTAGCAAGTGCACCGAATGCATTAAATACGATAGGTGTGGAAAAAAAGCTATAAAAGGGTGGACACTTTAGTTGAATAAACAAAGAAAATTGCAAAGCTCCTGTTCATAGAGTTATTGCTTGAAGTTGCATAAATTATTTTGCTCGAAGGAATAGAATTATCTGTTGTTTTTTAAAGAAAGAAGGTCAAATATGGTAAAGCATATCATAGAAGCCAAGAAAGAGAAGGCCCAGCAAAAGGTTGATGCAGGAAAGAAGCAACGAAAATCCAAAAGGGATGAAGAAGAATAATTGACTCCTTATTATGATCAACTTGCAAAAATCAACGATTGTATAATCACAAACAAAGGCATGCAGAAATTGCAGCAAGATGTCGAATTTGCTCTTCAAAAGTTATCCGCCGAAATTTCATGCACCAAAAATTTTATTCTCATATTTTCTGGTATCTTTGTACGCCAGTGCATGCATGTCCAAAGTTGGTGTGGGAAATTGCTCATTTTTATAACTCTTCTACGAGAGCCATTTGAAATGCCTACAAAGATAGGTTGTTCAGCATTTCAACCAACTCTATTAGAGAAGATTTTTCTTGTGGCATAAGACCTCCTTCTGATGTTATTTTTAAGAAACTCAATCTTGTAGAGTAGGAGGAAAGATATCAGTCTACAATGTCCATGCAATAGTTTATGGAAAATCAATTTCTAAAAACACCTCAATTTGGATAATTTCCAACTTTACCGAAGTTGTTGAAATATTTTAAGAGCCCAGATATATAATCGATATTGGCATGGATTGTCATACTACCCACAGATTCCATAGTATATAAGTGGCAAGCGTCGCTTGCACAATGTATTTCACAGGTTGAGTCTTATGCCTCATCTACCATGAAGGTGAACACGAATCCAATTTTATTTGATTGGGTAGAATTTGTACCTTGAAGGATGCACACTCAGCTAGAGAAGGTGCGAAGTGAGAAAGATGTCACCTTCAGGCACTATTATTTTTTTATTTGGTACTTTTTTTATTATATGCATCATCATTTTGCCTTTGTAGCAGTGAAGAAAACAAATGAAGCAAGAAGAATGTTGATAGTTTATTCATGGATCCAGAATTTGTCGAAGGAGTCCTACTATAATATTAATCAGATGTTTTTGGGACCTACCATTGAACTCATTTACGACACGTGTGATAGTGTGCCAAAAGCGATGAAGGAGGATATTATTGAAAAAGAGAAAGGTGATGTATTTTTGTTGATGCAAGGAGTTGTCATTAGAATTTTTGGTTTCATCGATAAATATTTTCTCTTATCGTATTTTTCCATGGAGCATCTATTTGCATTGGAAGTAGCTCAACAAAATGACTTTACCAATGATACCTATAGGTCAATCAGGAGAAAGCCAGCCATGTACACCATACCTTTTTGCTTTGGTGACATTGAAGTGACTCAATGCAGGCAGAACGAATTGATTGCCAAAACGATGTATGACCATGGGTTAATTGAGCTTCCCTTGCGATGGCAATATGATCCTTTGGGTATTTTTGAAAAGTTTATTAAGGCTAATAATTTTTATTACTACCCAAAGAAGATATCTTACAACAGAGGAACAATTCCAAGGGACGTTACCTTGAGTGGCATATTAAAAATATGATGTCGCTCCCTCCCTGGCATGATTTCTATAAAATAGAAATCGAGTATGATCCTGTGAATCATCTGAAGTAGGTTCCTCCGAAGGATTTTTTTAATAAAATGAAAAATAAATTGCTCGAATGGTCTTATGAGAAGATCACCCATTGGTGGATTATGAGGGTTTACTGAGGGAAGTCTGGGTCAGCTTACTTGTTGGCTATGGAAGAATTATTTTTGCAAATTTGTGATTAGCATTGTGATAAGTACCAACCCATATCTTTCACTGACCTAGTGCCTCAAAGTATTCAAAGTCCTAAAAATGAAGAGGTCACAACAAGAGAATATAAATTATTAGTTGAAGAGGATTCAGTTGTCGAAGAAGAAGAGGAACACCTATTGCCTAAAGAACATATTTCACTTAGAAAAAGGAGAATGAGTACAAAGCTATCTTTCCCTAATATTGTAAATAAGCCTAGAAGTGGTACAGTTTTTGCTCCTAGAACAAACCATCTCTCTTCACTTGTGGTTGAGCAAATTTTTTTTAGGGAGGTATCCTCTTCAGGTTAGCAAGGATAGCCAAGCCAGATGGTGAAGTTGATAGATCTTGAAGTAGAGGTAGAAAAAGACAAGGAATAGAAAGATCCAATAGTGCAGTAGCTTTCATCATCAGCTCAAATTGTGTTGGAACCCATAGGTATGTATTTTATTTCTTCTTCTCTCAATAACAAGCATTTAGTGACCATTGCTTCTCATCTTGTAGTTTTTACTTTCTGAAAGCACGAGGATACGGAAACAAAAAGGAATATGCCACAAGAACAAGAAATAACGTATGCAAATCCACACAAGATAAAAGCAATACAAAATATAGTAATATATTTTATTGATACGCTTTACAAATTGTGTTACAATACATCTCTTTCCCTTTTAGGGGATAGGAGAGTCAAATGTGTTTCTTGTCACAGGATCCATGGCTAACAATCCTTCTTCCGCATGCCCACATGTAAGATGGGCGGACCAAAACGTCGTTGCCACTGTTGTATGTGATTCTTTGCTCTTTATTGCTCCTTTACTGTTGGAAACCTGCGTTCAAAGAAACATAAAATATTAATAATACCTGCAGACCAAATGAAACATGTATTTCCCAAGGCCTACTGTCAGTAAAAGCATGAAAATAATAAAACGACTATCAGATGACCTCTTATTGACCTGAAAATTTTACAGAAGCATAAAAATATCATTAGAAGACCATTGCAAAAAGAAAATTCTAGAAATTCCTCATAGTTTTGTATTCTCTCCAGGGTGAGACGAACAGACCCTTGACAGATTGGTATTCGTTCCAGGGTGGGATGAATAGACCTGCAATAACCTATCAGAAAGCACCCTCTTCAATGTCCTATCTCGGAAGCTCCAAATGACCTGAAAACTTGGGGTTAGCTAATTGGGGGAGTTTTGAGACGACCTAGATGCTCATATTTCTCCAATTTTTCCTCTAGGATCCATATTTTGAAGATAGCATCTACAAGTTAGTGAAAGCGGAAAACAGCAATAACCTGGTCAAAAATAATCAGAATGACATGAAATTTTAACTGTAACCTATTTAAGCTATCTAGAATTAGATGCAAAAGAAAAAAATAAGAAATATATCATATATTTCTAATCATCTCGGGGTGGGGCGATTAGCACTGTGATAGTTTGGGGAGCACTCGAGGGCAGGACGCCCATCGATTGAAGCACTGTTTCAGCACCAATCCACTTGGGATGGGTCCAAAACTAGTTATGGGGTGTTGTCAAAAAATTTTGTGGATAGTTGTGGTCAGAAATCAAGTTTTGGGTACGGATTTGTGCCTCCAATAGTCACCCAAAAACCTCCCTTTTGAATCAGAGATTAAGGATGTAAAAGCACAAATCACAGTTAGGTATGAAATTGGCAGCACTTCGTTGCTCAAATTCTCCTTCTCTGTATATCTTTTGGGTGGGAAAACTCTCCAATTTATAGACCTTAGGGTCTCCTTGTTTGAATTGCGCATGCGAGGCGCCTCTTGAGTTAAGCTGTCCTATTTTCAGAGAAAAGCTAACTCCTTGATAAAAAAGCTTCTTGCATGAGGTCTCTAAAATAAAGACATGCATGATTGAAGTCTCTCTTCTTGATTTGGAGCCATTCCTCGTAATTGCATGGCATGAAGCCTCAGTTAACTGGCAGAGTTTTTGAGGTTTGACTTTTTGCCAGTCAAACCTGCTATTCGTCCCACCCTAGAGTGATTGCTTAATCGTCCCAGGGTGGGACGAATACTAGTTTGAATTCGTCCTTGGGTGGGACAAGTAGAGAAAAAGGTGCCAAAAAGGTGCAAAATTGACTTTTGACCCTCAAAACTACTTTTGGGAGTGGTTAGGACCACTGTTTGACCTCTGGGGGCTGCCCTAGGGGCTGTTTGTGTCAATGCGATCAGTGTTTGCAGTCACATAATCGGATTGGTGTTGTTTTGGTGTCTACAGATGCCCCTTTTTGGGATGCGCTGTGCATGGTGCAGCACCAAGCAAAAATAGATAACCAAAGCACTAATGATTAGGGTTTCTTAGTAACCTAACCAACTCTTGATGCCCCAAGCATGGAAAGGAAAACACGAGATTCTGAAAGAAAAAGGAAAGACCAAAAAAAATTGCATATCGGAAGAAAAAGGAAAGACTAAACAAAATTGCATTAAAAGGAAAGAACACAAATGAATGAACACAAGATATAAAAGCAATATAAAATACGACCTTTTTTATTGATATTCTTTCAGTAATGTGTTACAATACGTCTCCTTCCTTTTTAGGGGATAGGAGAGCGTTAAATGTTGGTCTTTTACAACTTGTTTCAGAATTCCTCCTTCCACGTGCCCACATATAAGATGGGCGAACCAAAACGTTGTCGCCGCTTGTGTTGGTAAAAGTAGATTCCTCGTTGCTCCTCTGATGTTGAAAATCTGCGTTCAAAGAAACAAACAAAGAATCAGTAGCACCTGTGTATGAAAAATAAAAGAATGAATATGAAAGGTTACTATAAAAGATAAATGTAATGATGGTTAAAATGAGTCCAAATAAACTGAAAACTTGACAAAAGCTTAATCATGTAACTAGCTAAATACTACAAAATAAATAGTCACCAAAGGCAATAAGGCGGGGAGTGCCTAAAGGCAAACCACCCGTGGGTGAAACTTTGTTTCGACACCAATCCGCTTGGGATGGGTCCGAAACCTGGTGTGATGTGTTGTCAGCAAATTGGTAGGATATTGTGGTCAAAAAAATCGAGTTTTGGTTCTTGATTCGTGCCTTCAAAAGTCACCCAATAACCTCTCTTTTGATTAAGAGATTTATGGATGTTGAAAGCACAAATCGTAAGTAAACTAGCAGCACTTTGTCGCTCAAAATGCTCCTTCTCTGTGTATCTTTTGGGTGGGAAAACTCTCCAATTTATAGACCTTAGGGTCTCCTTGTTTGAATTGCACATGCGAGGGCGCCTCTTGAGTTAACTATCCTATTTTCAAAGAAAAGCTAACTCCTTGATAAAAAATCTTCTTGCATGAGGTCTCTAAAATAAAGACATGCATGATTGAAGTCTCTCTTCTTGATTTGGAGCCGTTCCTCACAATTGCATGGCCTGAAGCCTTAGTTAACTGGCGGAGTTGTCGAGGTTTGACTTTTTTCCAATCAAACCTGCTATTCGTCCCACCCTGGAGCGATTGCTTAATCATCCTAGGGTGGGACAAATACCAATCTAAATTCGTCCCTGGGTGGGACTAGTAGAGAAAAAGGTGCCAAACAGGTGCAAAATTGACTTTTGACCCTCAAAACTGCTTTTGG